>VMRN01000037.1:71013-83248 GCA_010277015.1 Poeciliopsis turrubarensis | reverse complement strand
CTCTGGTCTGGAAGCCATTTTGTCTCTGAGTGAAGTTGAAAACACAGAAGGTCCAGTCAGTCACTGAACTCTGAGTGTTTTTGGTCCAACTCGCCTTCAGTGTGAGCAGCTGGAAGCAGCAGTTTCCACTTTTCTCTCCTGCAGCTGGACTCACTGAGAGGAAGCTGCTCGTTTGGTCTGGAGGTGAATCTGATCGTCTCTCTGAAAGGAGCAACAATCAGTTCGGTTCCACTTGGAGGTTCAATCCAAAGGTTAGTAATAAACCTCTGAGCTGCTGTAAAACCTCCTGAATTTATCTGATCACCTGAGTGAAGTCGGCTCCCACCTTCACCTCCTGAAAGTTAAACAGAATTGGTGACAAAAATGTTCATTTTGGCTGCTGTCATTCTGAATGTTTCCAGAGGTCATCAAAGGTCAACCAGCCAATTCTTTTATAAAATCAAGCAAAATATAATTTCAATAAACTGTGCCACATTTGTGTAACAAAAAATGTGTGAAATTAAGACTTTTATTTTAAGAAAAAAAAAAGTTTTCATAGGTAACCAGAGATCAATGCTTCCCTGTCCACATGAACAAACTCAAACAGTATTAACACTGACAACTTCACTCAGGTTTTTCCATTAAAGTTTTATTTAACCAGGATAAACTGCATGAGATCAAGTGTGCTGACATCAGAACGGAAGACTTTTCTGGGTCGACGGGCAGATCGAATAAAACCTTTGAGACTGAAAAGAAAAAGATTACAGAGAATAATGACGACCTGCTGAATCAGCAACATAATGTTTGTGTTTTCTGTTGTGTTCAGTAGTCTAAAATCTCACTTTTCTGTTTTTTTATCTTGTATTTCCTTTAATATCTGATAATCTGTGATTATTTTCTGACAGTGAAACATTGAAACTGGGAGAAGGAGAGCTTTCAGTGAGCGAGGCGTATGTAAGCAATATCCGCAGCAGGTTTAACTGCCTGATCTGAGCTGATAAGGCCAGCAGGGTTGGCAGGGAATGAAACTTCCCTCCTTCCAAAGCAAACAGTACGCCTACAGTCACTTTAACTGTTTAGGGGTTTCCAGCAGCTCTGACACTTTCCCTCCATGTTGCTAATATTAGTCTGCTCATGGAGAGTTTTCATAGGCAGACAGTTCGCTGCAGGTACGGCCTTTGGGTTTTCCCCGCTTCATGACGTTCTTTTCTGAACTTGTTTCCTTCTCATCATGGATGAAATGAAACAGGAAAATCCCCACCTTGTGTCCCAGCTGTCAAAAATAATAGAAACACTGATTCCAATCATTTTCTGAAGATAAGCAGTTCTTATTACAGGCTGTCCCCTGAGAGTGAGGCTCTCCTTTCTTCCCTTCCTGAGCTTTGCTGCGTCTTTCGGGCCGCTGCTGCCGGTCCGTCCCATGACAGACTCACACCTGGAGGCGAGTCAGCGAACGCCTTCACACTGTGGGAGGAAACTCAGGAAAACCTGGAAACTCCACACGGAAAGACGAGGTTTGGATCCAGAATCCTCTTCATGTGTAAATTTCCGACCCCAGATTTAAGGTTTAATTGGCATTTAGCAGCGAAAACTCAGTCATGAAAGAATAAAATACCAAAAACCTCTAAAAGATTCTATAAATAAGCAAATTTAAGCCTTGCAGAATTCACACGTTAACATCCTGCTGTTTTATAATCAATAAAATGTAAATGTATTTCAAAGGATAGAGAAAGTTTCTGTGATTAGTCTGCATATGAGCCATTTGTTATTATTACTGAATAGTTAAAATATACTAAATACATACTTTAGATGGTTAAAATATCATTTAATTACAGTGAATGGAACAACAAATAACAAATAAAGCAGCAACTGATGAATAGGGTGAAAAATGTATGATGAAATGTTTGGTATGTTGGATTTAATGTGGAAAAATTTAACTTAATAAAACAGCAGCAGATTTTAAGCCTGATTTTGTTAAAAAAATTCTATTTTATTTGAAAAAGAACATATTTACTGCAAATTAGAACATATGTCCCAATGAACCAGGTTTGTCAGATTACCTTTTGAAAATAACCTTTAAGCAGGTAATTTCATTAAACCCACATTTCTGTTTTTAAAAAGAGTTTCTTTATTGTTTTGATGTGTTATTTCCATTTTAAATTATGTAGAAAATCATCATAATTAAAATAAAGGCATGTGTGTAATTAATCTAAGTAAAGTGTTTCACTCAGTGATTCAGTTCCTCAAATATGTTAACTTTACAATAAGAATCAAATGAACTGAATGGGTTAACTCAGCCTCAGAGGAAAACACAAATCTTTCCAAAAAACATTTGATAAAATATATGTTGATTATGCTTAATCAATGTCTAAATTTAGTTTTGATTTAGTAATTGTCAATAAAATGTATTTACCTCAGAACAACAAAGTTCCAGTTTGGTCTTGATAGAGAAACTGTTTTGTTTTTAGGTAACTAATGTGATTTATGAAAGTGAAAACAGAGACCACTCATCAGAAGAGAAAAGAAAAGAGGAAAACGAAATAAAATGCGCTCTAGTGGTGAGAGAGTAGAACGGAGGAAGGAGATGTCGTCACCCTGAGTTTCTCTGAAGCAGCAGAGAGAAAAAGCCCGTCGGTTGCTTCAGCTTTCCCTGGAACAGACAGAAAACCCTTCAAGACTGATTAACTCAGAGAAATTCAGCCAGCGTTCTCTTATCATTCATACAGTCAGTTCTGTTTAGAGGAAAATGAAAGTAGTCCGTAACACCCTGAGTTAGATAAGATAACCTGTGGGGTTGCTTGTTTTAAAGGTTTGTATTATTATTAACTGTCATAAAAAGAGAAGAATACAGAGAAAGAAAGCAGCTCCACTTTAAAAAAAAAACAAACAGATGTTTTAGTGCTAGAGGAACATAAACTGCTTCCTGTGTTACCAAACTCAGATGTCTGAGTGGCTCGACAGCATTACATGTTCTCAAATGACAAATTCTGGACTAGATACTTTATTATTATGGCAATTTCCAAATAGGTTAAAATGTAATTACTGCGTTAATTCACATACATCATCACAACATTGCACCATGAACAGTGGAAACTACTTTTAAAACGTTATCAGTCTGGTTTTCAGGTAAATAAAGTAGTTTATTCATGCACATGGCAACAGTTTGTTTTACACGATTCGTTATAAACACAAACCACTGAATAGAAATAGATATTTCAGGCAACTTTTGGTGAATGTTTAATTTTGAATTTAAATCTAGTTTAAAAGAGTTTTTTATTTTTACCATAAGCGGCAGTAAACCAACACGTCTTCGGTCCTGATTCACAGGAACCATTGGGTTCTGAACATTTGTTTCAGGCAGTGTTTTGCCCATCTGAGGAGCAGAGAAACTAAATGCTGCTTTACCTCTTCTGCTGGAAACACTGGGTTCTGGGCTGGATTCGTTCTGGTGCGGCCCATGTCGTTGAAAAAACGGTGTTTTCACAACTCAAATGAATAAACCCTCTTCAATATGGCGGCTGCATTGACGTGTGGCTCCTATAAAACAAGCAGAATCCAGGCTGCCTTCCCCCACCAACATGGCGGCGTATTTTTTGTTGTTGTTGCTGAGGGGCGGAGCCAACCTGTTGGATTACGGAAAATTTCGTAACGTCACGGATTTTGATTGGCTACGTCACTCCATGTGAAGCATAGAGGAGCGGGCGAGCCGGCGACTGAGCCCCAGTAGAGATCCAGCGGTCAGCGGAGACACACGCAAAAACAAACGGCTAAAGCGACGAACACCGGAGCAGACGGAACCTTTTCTGGACTACAGTTGGACCCAGGAGCAGAGAAGACTCGCCAGTCCGAACCCGGAGCCGGAAGAAGCTGTTAAATATCCGCGCCGCGCACTTTCATCTCCAGTTTGTGATCCACACGCAGTGAGAGGACAGCCATGATTTTCCCTCTGTGCCTCGTGCTGATGCTGTCCGCCTCCGTCCTCTCAGAGTCGGTGAGTCCATCAGGCCGAACCGAGCCGGACCCAGCCGAACCCAGCCCACTGCTTTCTGGGCTTGGTTTCACGGGTTCAGCTGTTGGTTGATTTGTATGCGTTTTGCGGTGAAGCTGCGGGTTTTCAGGCTCGGACTCCCGCAGCCTGCTCCCATTATCCCAGATGGGGCCGGGAAGGGGGGGGGAGGCTCCAGAACCAGAACCGCGCAGAGGGAACCCAGATAACGTTTCATCTGGTATCCAGCCTGGTTCACGGTCACAGATGTAAATGAGTGTGAATGTGGAGGAGAAACCTGAACAGGTTTTCCCTCCTCCACACATTTGGGAAGAGTTAAACTGGGACTTCCTGTGTTCCCACATCCAAAAGGTTGACTTAATCCCGAAAGAATTTGTGTGCTGCGGGTTTGGAGAACCAGACTCCTTCCCTGGACTTGTTGGGTTGGGCTTTTCCATGATGTTTGCTGATCCAGCAGCTCTCAGTCCAGAACCTCTCATTTTCAATCCCGTTAAAGAAAAAAAACAAATCAACAATTATCTGAACTTTTCTTTCAACTTTGGCTGCAGTTTAAAACTCCAGACAGAAATGTCACAATGTTCTGCTGTCTGTCATAAACAGCATTTTGTTAATATTTCCTCAGCTCAGATTGTAAAGATTAACAGTTTGTTGGTCCGATTCCGGCTCAGACCCGCTGATCCCGCTCCTACTCATGTTCAAACATGAACGACCCTTTTTAGTGTAAATGTTGAGCAGAAACAAATGTCCTCAGCAAGAGAAGACATTTGTAAGAAGAGATTCAAATTTCCAAGATTAAACGGATGCTGGGTGAGTCTGGTGTGGCAGACGATCATCCCTCTGTCATGCTGTGGGCTTGCTCGATGGACAAATCAACACAGAAATTGCTTAACCCAGATTGGGTCAGAGGCACCCTGACAGGATCAGTCTGACCCGATCTAATCGACCCAGTGAATCATCCTGGTGTAGACGTTGGGCTCATGGCAGTGGAAATCCTGGGTGTTTTGGATGGGAGTGGATTTCTTTGATCGGCTGTTGAGGCAGGTACCAGTTTCTCCAGCAACGTGTTGCAACTTCTGTAATGGTCCTGGTTCTCCTGGTTCTGGTTGGGTCTTAGTAGAACCGCCGTCTCTTGGTTCTGACCAGCCGCTGGAGGTTTTAGTTATATTCTTGTTCCTCGGTTTAGTCATGTGACCTTGTTGTCTGTGAGCAGGAACAGCTGGTTGTCGTGTGATTGGTTGGTTTCTGGTGATTTTGTTCTGGATTGAGTAAATAAAACTGTGACTTTAATTGTTTGTGTGTGTGTGTGTGTTTTCCCTGAGTGATAATTCTGGGTGGAGGTGGAGGAGTGGTGCTGCGGGCCACCCACAGTCCTCTCCTCCTCCCAGCTCCTCTGAACCAATGGAGGGAAATGGCAGTAATGGCAGGTTTAGCGGCAGGCCTGATGGGTTTTCACCCTCCTCCAGTCTTCAATCATCGGAAAGCCGGCAGGAATTTCTAAGATGATCTGATCCACCTCGTTTTTACAGTCTGTGATATTCCTCACCTCCTCCTCCTTTTTTCTTCCTTCATGCTGGAATGTGACCTCTGCTGATCTTGACCGGCCCTCTGGGGGATTTTACACACTTGGAGGGATCTCAATAGGGCCTCGGGGTCTTTTCACAGGGGACGCTCCTTTCTAGCCGGGCCTGGTGTGGAAACACCTACAGCTTTCCCACCAAACATCCCCCTCGTCCCGTTTCTCCTGCTCTGTAAGCGAAGCTTCAGGCTCTTGCCTCCTCGGCCCGTCGCTCCGTCTTTCTTCCCTCTTTTCCCGGCTCTTTGAAAAGCCTTCCCTCCCTCTCACTCGCCGCCTTTTCATCTCCCGCTGAGGTCATCGTTGGTATGCGGCTTCGGCGTTCCTCGCTAATCGATAACAATGTTCCCTCACCTGACAAAAGAACGTGCTCTGAATGCAAGCAGAACCCTGGGAATGATCGGAATGTGTTTGAGGATTAAGTTGGATTTCTAATCCACTGGAAACCAAACAGGAAGTTTTTGGAATCGAAGGATCCAACCTTGGTGTGTTTCGGTTCAGTGTGGAGAGTCGGAGCCAAACGCATCCGGCTGTTCCAGCTTTCCGGCCTTGTCAGCCTGAATGTTCTCTGCTCCTGTTGGGATACAAGTTGGAACTGGTCCTTCCTGAGCAGGATGGGGGTGGGAGACGGGAAAGCACCCGAGGATCTGAGAAAAATTATCCTGCCTTTAAATAAAGAAGTTATTGTCACATGTGAGAGTAAAGGAGAGCGAACATCCTGTGGCTGGTTGAGGCGTGACGCTCCGGTTTGATCTCAAATTGGTTTTAATTGGCTCTATTAATGCAGATTAAAGGCTGTTAATCAGTGGAGTTAATCCAGCAACCCTCGGCTTGTTGGCTCCTTTCTGGAGGATCTTGTAGGAATGTGGCTGGTTTGGCATTTAGCCTCTCGGATCATTTGCAAGAGAATGAAGCAGGATTTTTAAAGGAAGTTTTTCTTTTTTGTCTCCTTTGCATGACGGGGCGCTGTGAAAGCCGCCGCGTTGAAAGGATGAAGGGAAGGAGGGGAGCATGATAAATAGTATGACTAGGATGTAATAATGGTTCCTGCTTTGCTGTCCGCTGGTCTATAAAATCCCTTTGGGCCCAGGAATGCTGGCACGGAGAGAGGAGCTTTTTGTCCTTCCTGGCTGCGCTGGCGGGCCGCCGAACCCGACCTCCCTCCACCCTGTCCAACCGCTGCATACTCTGGCAGCGCCGACGGGAACTATACGGGTGCATTTAGCTTTAAACCCTCGTATCACTTTCATCCCTCTTCTTTCTTTGAAAGAACTGTAATTAAACTACTTCCATGAATCCTGCAGGAACTCTGGACAGAACCAGGAACTCTGGAGACTAGAGACATTTTCTGGACTGGATTAAAGGTTTTTAATCAAGTTAATTGTAGGGTTATTATCGCAATTTAATCAAACTATGTATCAACAAAAAACATTATTGAATAACTGGCCATATGAGCACAAACACAAAGACATTTCTTGTTTTTATTTGTCTTATTCCACCATCAAATACATTTTTTTAAGCAAATCCTTTAGAAATGTGAACGGTTTACGCTGACGCTAGCCTTGGGACGTCTGTGCTTCAGGTTTACGGGCGTACCGGAAACTCGTAAAGACATTAACGCAGATCGGTTCGGTTCCTCGTCTCTGAGGGTTAAATGTGTAAATGTTTGGGTAAGATTCACGTCCCGATTCCAGAGTCCTTTCCAAAAACCTGTTTTCAGTCTGATTAGGAAAAACTTTGTTTGGTTCATCGGTTAAATTAAACATTTTAAAATAAATGTTACATTCAAAGAAAAAAATTAACTTATAAAAATGTAATGATTCCTCTAAATTAACACGTTTGGGAGTCGGCTTTTATCTTCTATAAAACCAACAGGCAGTTGGAAAACTTCTGAAATGTCGACGCTTTCCTTTTTCTAACTTCTAGCCAAAAGGCTTAAAGTTGGGATGGAAGCTCACATTTTTCCGGCATGTTGAGATTAAATTTCTGACCAGCTGATATGGGAACCTTCATCACTGGGAGACGTTAATATATTTTATTTATAATAGCCCTTTATACCTTGAAGTCTCTGAAGGTTAAATGATCTGCAACTCCATTCTGCTTCTTTTGTCCCGAGACGCTGAATGGGACTCGGTTGGCATCTCCCAGCAGAACCGACCAGTAACCTCCTTCCTCCTACTGGTCAGTTGATGATCCTGAATCACTGAGGTTTTGCTTCCTAACGCAGCTGAAATCGGACCTCCTGCTGTGCAGGAACGTCATGTTTCACCGTGGTTTATGATTTGTTTGCCTGCCGCTCCGTTTATTTGCCTGGCTGTGGTTCTGCGTGACGTTTTATTGTTTACCGGCGTGTTTGGCTGTGGAAGCAAACTAACTCAGGTTCTGCTGGTTTTCGCAGCTGTTGCGTAACAGAGCCGGTTGCCGTGGAGCTCGGAGGAATTTTCCCCAGTAAATGAGAGCAAATCAGATTAGTTAGTGTCTCGGTGAACGTCCTCACACACATCAGATCGGCTGCAGGCGCGTTTCTGTGACCAGCCGAGTGTCAGCATGTAATTTTCCAGAAAGTTCTGAGTCGGTCGGGATTCTGCCTGTTTCCCTGCCGGACTCTGCAGGCTGACGTTGGTTCTCGGAGTGTCGGTTTGCTTTGGCTCCTCCAGAGCCGAGACAGGAATGTGGTGGCTGACTGAGCAGCCGAGACCTCGACTGGCGAGCCGGCCCACATCCAGGCACATTCCTCAGTCAGAACATGCACACACACACACACACACACACACAGCTACAGTCAGCATAAAGCAGCGGCGGGCCAGCCGTGCCTCCAGGCTCGATATTTTCTGTTTTTGTTTCAGGGTCAGATATCAGAATATAAACAATACGCTGCAGATTCCTTCTGATCAGAACCAGAACCGACTGCTTTGGTCCAGCCATGCGTTCATGTTCTGATTCTAATATTCAGTATTTTCCCTCAGCAGCAGAAATCAGAACCCATCTTCTCTGAATCAGACGTAATGCCTCTAACTGGGCCGATTGGCCTCCGACTGGAAGTCAAAGCTCTTACTGTGTCCATCCATCATGTCTTCTTGTCTCCTGGGACTTTTGTTTGATACTGCATGGATCTGATGTTTCCTGATGCTGCAGACCTTTAACGCTGCAGCTGCATCTGTCATCCAATAAAAGCTCTTCGGCGTCGTTGTCCAGTTCTGCCTGGAGGAGAAACGTCGGATGGATGACTGCAGGAACGACCGGCGTTGTCTGGTCATTGTGGCCCGACGGTCTCATCGCTGGCAGGAAGTGGATAAGATCAGCAGCTCCCTCAGGAGGATCCTCATCAGAACCCCATTAGATCCATTTAGCCCAGAACCTCTGCTGCCCAGTGAGGCTGACGCCCTGAAACAGGAAGTCTGGGGGAAAACTGGAGCTTCTGCTTCTTCTCAGAAATGACTGCGTCAACACTTGGTGATGGAGTTACTTCTGGACCAAACGACCGGAAAGTCCAACTGATTAGAACCAGCTAAAGGTGCCAGAAGTTGTAGAAAGAGCGGACACGATGTTCTGGTCCAGACTGAAACCGCATCCTGAACGGTCTGAGCGGCCGTTGGGGGTCATGCGCCTCCGGGTTGGAAACGGCCGGCGGAGATGTGTGAATGGAGCAGATGCTCCTCTCCGGGTCGGCAGACGGAGGATTGTTTTCAGTCGGACCCGGCTGGCTCGCTCATTGACATGCTGGAGGCATGTCCGCATCTTTGTTCCCCGTCACAGATTGGATCCGGGTCCAAACGGGGTTGTTCTGGAACGTGGGTGGCCCAGGAAGGAGCTGATGATTAGTCCTGAGCTGCTGAATGATTCATGTTTGAAACGTTTCCTCATAAATAAACCTGGAGATGAAGTTTCTGTCCAGGAACATGCAGAAATATCCCATAACATTTACAGTAATTGGACTGACATGCAGCCAAACTTCGTCTTTCATCTGATTGGTGAGCGGCAGCATCCAGCCACATTCCCGGAAGGATGTCAGCCGTTTCTTCGTTTGATTGTTTTCTGCTCCTTCCTCCGCCAGGTCTGTAGTTTGAATCCACGTAATGAACATGAGTCACATGACCGCCGAGACCAAACAAGCTCTGCAATTAAGAAGCTTTAGTTGAACAAAGAGCGGCTCTGTGTGGCAGGAGCGGTCCGGATGGTGGGAGTTTATCGGGTCGGCATGATGATGGTGATGATGGTGATGATGGTGATGATGGTGATGATGGTCTGGGCTGCAGGTCCATTCAGAGTGAGAAATAACAGATTTTAACTCTGGATCCTTGCTTAGTTCCCCCTTCCTGTTTGTCGGGTCCATCTGGATGCAAGGTTCTGGTTTGGCTCGGCTCCACGTCCGCCTGCGGGTCACATGCTGCTCATTACAGTCGGAACCGAAGGCGGACGGCCGCTGATGTTTCTGTCAGTAAACATCGTCTCTCTGCGGCACATGGTGTCGTTTATTCCCGCTTCTCCATGAAGTTTGGACCGCAGCCGGCCCGGCTTTTAGTTCTGCAGCGCGAACACATTTGGTTCCAATCTGCCTGCTGAGGTTGGTTGTGGTGGCGTTTCCAGGGCAACAGCCGTGTTTGGTTAGCCGTCCGCGCAGCTTCAGTTTCATCTCCTGAGCTGAGTGTTGGGCCGGGCCGGGTTGGGCCGGGCCGGGTATTTATAGCGCTGTCCATTGAGCTGCTGATTCATTTGTTTGCAGGCTTTGTTGTGGATTCTGTCGGGTTTTATGTTCTGCGGATCGACCCGGCGCTGCAGAGCCCAAACGTGTCTCCGGGCCTCACTGGGCTTATTTCTGTCACGGACTCGGCCCGGTTCTGGTCTCCTCTTGCATAACGGATCCCATCTTCCCGCCCGCGGTCCGACTGGGATGACTCGAGTTTCATAACTGCAGGGGTTAAAGGTCAGGGGCCGCCGGGTTGAGGAGCTGTTGTGTTAAACATTAACATGGTGACGATTCCAACCAGTTGGACCAGTTAACTCTAACTGGGCCAGAACCCAGTTACTGCAACAGGAAGTGTTGCTCAACCTCATGAGTTTCAGTCTGAATCCGCAGAACTGGAAGCAAAATGAGTTCAGCTTCCTGAATTATTGGCAGGTTGATCTGAAACCAGATGGAACATTAAAAGTCTCCAGTTTGAACCAGTTACTGATTAACAGGCCGCAGCCTGTAGGTCACATCCAGAAAACTTTCCATTTGGCTCCAAATGCATTTTTAAAAATCAGCAGGTCGATTCTTTGCAGAACGGTTTTGTCAAACATTTAAATGTTTTCATTAACTGATGAATCGGACTAGAGGTCAAAGGTACCCAATGGAAACGTAAGGTCAGCAAACAGAACTGCTGCTGACGTTTTCATGCCCTTCAGAATAAGAGCATGCATGTAAAACTGTTCTGATCATTATGCAACTGAAAGTTAGTGCTTCATAATTTGTGGTAAAAGCTGAAAGTCTGTAAAAATGCTGAGCTAAAAATGAGCCGTTTTTATTTGTGATTGAGAGGAAATGGTTTGTAAAGTTTCTCGGTGACTTTTATTGTGAATCGGTGCTTTATAAATGAACTGATTTGAAATTTTGCTGGAGCCAAATCCAGAAGTAATCTGGAATGGCTCCAAGCTCCTCCAGTAGCCGGAACAAGCAAACCTTTGTTCTTTACTTAGTTCTGCTGGTTTTAGTTCTGGTTGCAGTCGGAACAAATATTTACTCACAAACCCAAAATGTTTCCAGTTAAATCCGGCTGAACTATGCCGGTCGGAAAGGTCTGTCGTTTAAAAAGAAGCAGTTTTCAGGGCCTTTAAACCTGCAGGAAACCGCAGAGTGAAGAGAAGCAGGCCTGAGTGGTCGCCACGGAAACCTGTGACTCATTCCTGGTTTAATCAGCCCGGCTCCGAGGATCAGGATTCCTGTACTGTAACCCGGCAGGCATGTCGCAGCCCGTCTCGGGACGAGGAAACGCAGAACCGCCTGCAGGGGCGGAAACGGGTCTCTGAGCCGACGGCACTTCAGGAACTTCCAGAAAACATTCCCAGTTGGGGCGAAGGCACCATGGGAGGAAAATGGCTGCTCGGGTGTGAAGCGGGCTCCAGAGCCGTGTTCATCGACACGTCGCTGCAGAACTCACATGGAAGCGATTACCAGAACCATGACGTCGGCGCTGCTGGCCCGGCCCGTGAGGATGTGGCGTCTGTGGTCGACTTTTATTCCCAGAAATTCCCGTTTCTATATATAAAAGCTGAAAGTTTTATTCCTGTTTCAGTTAAATCTGCTCTCGGGTTCAGTTCCCTTAACTGGTCCAAACTGACTGTAAACCACAGCAGTCGGGAATTATCCGACCAGTGGACTGGTTCGGTTCTGCTGATACCAGCGCCGGTCGGTTTGAAGCCAGAACCAGGAAGAAGTGAAAGCGGGAGTCGTCTTGTCCTAAGAAGCTCTGCAGCTGTGAGGAAAACAAGGAATCCTGTTGAAGTTTGGCTGCGAGTTTTCCCATCTTCCCGCCCGCGTTCCCGTTTTCCAACTGAGAATTCCCAGTTTATAGATTAAAAACCTTCTTCTCCTTCTCTTCCTCTGGGAGCTGAACCGTTTCCTGCTCTGAGCCGTTAGCAGCTGGTTGGACACACACACACACACACACACACACACACACACACACACACACACA
>VMRN01000037.1:18658-61244 GCA_010277015.1 Poeciliopsis turrubarensis | reverse complement strand
CACACGCACACACACACGCACACACACACACACCCACGCACACACACTCACACACACACTCACACACACACACACGCACGCACTCACGCACACGCACTCACACACACTCACATGATCCAGAGACAAAAGCATAGGAGTCTTAGAGACACCTGACTTAAGCTCCGGTTTTGTTGTGTCTCTTATCGTCTCTTCAAGGATTCAGGCAGTGAAAAGAAGTCAGAGGAAGGCAGGAAGTGACATAATATCAACCAACCATCATTACATCATGACCTCATTCAGAAACGCTACTGTCCCGTAAAGAAAACACTTCCATCAACATGTGAGCTCAGTTTTCATCCACTCAGACTCCAGTTTGGACTCATCAACCAGGAAGACGATCCCTGACCCCAAACCCTGACCCCAAACCCTGACCTCCAGGCTGGACTGAGGTCAGTCGCCCACATGCAGAATTGTAATTGCAAATTTCTGATAATTATTGAGTTCAGCAGTGACATATATCTCTACATTCAGAGGAGTTTTACTTCTCCTTGTCAAACAGAAAAGTTGTGGTTAGTTAATTATTTTTTTCCTGTTATGTATGAACATGTTCATTTTAAAACCAGTTTGAAACAAATAAATAAAAATAGTTTTTATGTTCACTTGAGGTGGTTTTTAGCGTTTTTGGAAAAGAGTTAATGCGCTAAACAGATCAGCTCTGTGCCTTACCAGAGGCAGCAGACGGCTGTTTCTGTTCATCATAACTTCATTTCAACACTTTATTTATTATGTAACATGTGGCTGTTCAACACTGAAACACTGAATTTCTTTGCTGTTATTTTTGTGCCGCCCATTCAGTGAAACCCATGAGAGTGAATATGTGTATGGAAGAAAACAACGATTTATATTTCAAAGAATATTAATGTGCTTTCGGGAACATTTTCACATTTCCTGAGCTTCTATGTGAAGTGATCTCCTCCCCCCAGCTGCTGCACCACCCAATAAAATGCCCACATTTTATTGGGCAATCACCTCCATATTTCTGGAGGTGATTGGAGCACCTCCAGAAATATGGAGGTGCTCCAATCAGCACCTCCATATTTCTGTTTTACACCAGCGCAGAACAAAGAGCAGCGCTTTGGATGACAGGACACCTGTAAAGCGTTTGAAATTTCACCGTCCACACACACAAAAAGCTCCTTCAGATAAAAAGCTGCACCAGGAAACCTGGACGGTGCAGCAGAGCAGAGACCTGCAGCATACAGAGACCTGCAGCATACAGAGACCTGCAGCAGGGCTCCGCCGGCGGCTGCGTCCCGATGGCTGCCTCCGTGTCGGCCTCCGTGTCGGCCTCCGTGTCGGCCTCCGTGTCGGCCTCCGTGCTGCTCAGGCTTTGAACTTTGCAGGCAGTAACTGGATCTGGAGTCGATAAAACCCCGAGGGGAAGCAGTTTGTGTCACCCGCAAACCTTCAACCAAAGACGTTACATGAATTTGACTCGATGCTTGTTTCTGGATGTGATGACCTCTGACCTGAACCTTCAGACTCACATAAAAACAGTTACAAAGTCGGCTTTCTGTCACCTGAAGAACATTACCAGGATGAAAGGACGAATGTCCCAGCAAGGTCTTTATGACTGCATTTCCTTTAAATAAGGACTGAGACCCTGAATTTGATTCATAATAACTGGAACATTGACCAACATATTTGATGTGATTTGATGATTTTAACTTTCTGTATCGGTGGCTGTATGATGAACGTCTGTATTTTTAGGTTTTTATGACATAAAGCACGTGGAGCTGCTTTGTTGTAGAACTTTTCCAGCCACTCAAAGTGCAAATCAACCTGATCGATTGGTTCCGTGTTTCTGGACTCAATCTTCTGTCTCTGACTTTGGAAGCGACTCCAGCGGATCGGTTCGGATGACGGTCATCTCAGGAAGGTGGTACCCCAGCTGAGTGATGGTCGGACGACTTGTTGCCATGGTGACAGCGGGTCTTTCTCGTCCAGCTTTACAGCGTTGGAAAGGATGACGGGACGTCTGGCAGCAACCCGCCACCTGTTGCACCGGAGTGACTCACCGCCTGCTCTCCTGCTCAAACCTGATGATTCAACTCTAGAAGGACACTGAAAAAATAAACCTTTCTGCTCTCAGACCCTCCCCAGGACGAAGCATCAACTTTCAGCGAAATCATGACCCAACCCTGCAGTCCTTCTTCCTGGCAGAAACATTCAGGCTCCTGCAGGACAGAAGAAGAAACGTCTCTGCCTCTAGAAACAGGTAAAGGGTTCTACTGGAGTTCTGGTTGGTTTTCATCAGGTTTTGTTTGGCTTATTTTGCTGCTCTTGATTATTCTGTCAGCTTTCAGAAATCCCAGCTTCCCACACCAGCAATGTGGGAAACACTTTGAACCAGTTTAAAGTGCTTAACGTTGTAAAAATACAAAAATAAAAAGCCATAAAACATCAAGCAGTCACCAACTGAGAAACCAATAAACATTACATTTGATCAGTTGGTCAAACGTAATGTTGGTCAGTGTTCCTGCATGTTACAGGCACAAAGTTTGTTCAAGAGAAAAACAAATAAACAAAAAGGATTTGAAATTTGAAAACATTTTTCAACTGAAAAAAGTGGAACTCAAAAATAATTTTAAACTGAACATAAAAAATGTTCAAAATTACTTTGGAGATTCTAGTTTTTGTCAGGTTACAAAAAGATGTTTGAGTTTCATCCTGGTAAATGAAGGTTGAAGGAGAAACGGATGGATGGATGTTGGACCGGTTGGATGTTTGACCGGTTGGATGTTGGAGCGGTTGGATGTTGGACCGGTTGGATGTTGGACAAGTTGGATGTTGGACCGGTTGGATGTTGGACAAGTTGGTTGTTGGACTGGTTGGATATTGGAAAGGTTGGATGTTGGACAGGTTGGATGTTGGACAGGTTGGATGTTGGACAGGTTGGATGTTGGACCGGTTGGATGTTGGACAGGTTGTATGTTGGACAGGTTGGATATTGGAGCGGTTGGATGTTGGAAAGGTTGGATGTTGGACAGGTTGTATGTTGGACCCGTTGGATGTTGGAAAGGTTGGATGTTGGACAGGTTGGATGTTGGACCGGTTGGATGTTGGACCGGTTGGATGTTGGACCGGTTGGATGTTGGACAAGTTGGATGTTGGACTGGTTGGATATTGGAAAGGTTGGATGTTGGACAGGTTGGATGTTGGAGCGGTTGGATGTTGGAAAGGTTGGATGTTGGAGCGGTTGGATGTTGGACCGGATGGATGTTGGACCGGTTGGATGTTGGACAAGTTGGATGTTGGACTGGTTGGATATTGGAAAGGTTGGATGTTGGACAGGTTGTATGTTGGACCGGTTGGATGTTGGACCGGTTGGATGTTGGACAGGTTGGATGTTGGACAGGTTGGATGTTGGACCGGTTGGATGTTGGAAAGGTTGGATGTTGGACAGGTTGGATGTTGGACAGGTTGTATGTTGGAAAGGTTGGATGTTGGACCGGTTGGATGTTGGACCTGAATTCACCTGAAAGCAAACAGAAGATGAGAATCTGATTTGTGACTTTAAAAAGTTCAGTCTCGGTTCTGTCTGCACCCCTTTGCAGGATCTGGACCGGTTCTGGAGGATCGGGACCCAGCTCTGGTTCTGGATGGAGGGGTGACGTCACAGAACCAACAGGAGGTGAGAGAAATGCTTTTCTCAGCCAGCTCATGAACTCGGACCGGGTCTGTTTTCGCTTCCAGAACCGCAGATGAAGTCATGGAAACCCGGTGTGTTCGATGGCCCGGTTCCATCCAGGTTCTGCTCGGCTCCATATCTGCCGTCTGTTCTTTGAGCCGGACTTGGCGGGTCGAGCCGGCGGCGTGGAACCGGATCCCGCCGCAGTTCGGTCTGATCCGGGAACAAAGCAGGAGGTGAAACTCATCCACATTGTTTCTGACGGCGCTGCTGCAGGATCAGAGCCTGATCCAGTTTCACGGAAACACCTCCAGGCAGAACCGAGCCGAGCGGGTTTAATGCGAAACATCAGGTTCAGAACCGAAGCAGAACGTGCAGCAGGAACTCTGCGATGGTTCTCCTTGGACTGGGCCGGATGGCAACAAGCAATAAGTCTTTTATTTGCACAAATTAAAGCGAATTCAGAGGTCCGGACAGAACCCGACCCGGCCGGGTTCTGTCCGCTGTATGGCAGGCGGTTTCACATCAAATCAGCTTCCTCACATTTACACTCCAGATTTCTGGATCTAGTTTATGGCTGCAAATATTTAGGCCTGTCAGTAAATCAATTAATTGCTCATTAATCAAACTCAACAGTTGAACAGGTTGTTGATTTTCTCTTTCTACCAAAAACTAAATAATAAAAGTTTTAAATCTGGTGTTTTGGTCTTAATTAAATCTTTTCTGAAGGACAATTTTATTTGCAGAAACGTCATAGATTCTTTTATTTATTTATTTTTGTGGATTTATTTTGGGTATTTTAAAAGTCTTCCAGTGTTAAATGTTCTCTGGAATAATGTGTTCCTGCATTATGATGCCATGGAAAAGGTCTCAAAAATAACAATATAATCGTTTATTGCAATAACGTCTGGGACAATTTATCATCCAGCAAAATGTGTGCAGTGACTCTGGATCAGGACTTTCTGCTTCTGATGTGCAAATAACAAATAGGAAACAAAATGTTGAACTCTTCCTGAGGAGAACAGTTCAGGTAAGTTCAGTAAATCAAAGGTACATTAGATGTGACGCAAACTGGAAGGATTTAATATGATCTTTTTCTCTGACCAATCAGCAGCTAGGAAGCCGGTTGCCATGGGTTACCAGCATTCAGTTGTAATCCCACCTGGAATCTGCAGGAAAAGTTTCGGTGAACAGGTGGGGCTTCTTACAGACAGACAGGTGAGAAGCTCAAACTGTGTTACCGTGGCGACATAGAAAGGGTTTACTGCAGCATTAGTAACTCTTATTATCCAACAGGAACACTAATCCATCAACAGCTGATGTAGAAACTAAAGGAAGATAAAGTTACAAACATGAACAGCATTAATTTGGGTCATAAGAGAAACGGAAAAAGGAAAAGAAGAGAAATAAAAAACTTTTGGTTTGAATCTGAAGCTTCAAAAGTTTAACGTGACAATGAGTCTCAGCTTTTCAACTAAATGTTTAATTAGCAAACTAAATATTAAGCTTCCAAAGAAAGTATTTACTCTGCATCATTTTTAACTGAAAGAATGAAATTGTGACAATGTGACTCTGAAAAAAGAACCTGGATGTTTTCTTTTGACAGACTAAATAACCCAAATTATTTCCGTTATTTTAAACTTTTCAGTGGAGAAACTGCATTTAGAGAACAAAAGTTTATTATGATGCAACCTGAATGTTCGGATCTCAATTTGAAGTAAATTCAAACTTTTCAACCTTTTGACTGACCCGTTGTCTCCATGGAGACGCCACATAAGCTTTCCGTCGTACCTGGCAACATTTTCTGACCTCTGACCTGTGTTTCCAGACTGGATCAGACGTAAAAACTGTAACTGGAAGCAACGAGCTTCCATCAGCGCTCCGGAAATTCCAGTCATTCCTCGATGATTCCTTCTATCATTGAGGAGACGGAGCCTTCCTGTCAACGCTGCGTCTGTTCTCACCCCTGACCTCTGACCCTCACTCGGCCCTAATAACAGGAAGTGATGGACTCCCTGCTGTGAGAGGAGGAAGGCGGTTGAGTCAGAGCGGCGTCGACTCGTTTCTAACTAATGACCTGCTCCGATCTGCAGAACTTTGCAGAATTTCAGCCCAGAAATGAAGGAAATTCAAAACATCTGCTTTTGTTATGACTCAACTTTTAGTGGTTAGCCGCCACCTGCAGCGCCCCCTGGTGGGGGTTCAACTTTGGCTCCACAAATTTCCCTAATCTACAGAAATGGGTCAAAAGAAACAATTATTTTTCCAGACCTTCTTGAGTTTTCCAGTTGACATGGCAACGGTGATGTCATCAGTTACGACCAGTCGGGTTTGGCGTCACAGAGGATAATTCTGGATGATTCTGGGCCAAAGTTTTATCTGCTGGTGAAGGTTCTGGACAAAATGCCACCGACACAGTGAGGCAACCAGTCCCACCAGCAACCAGCCTCCTGTTGAAAGTACTTATTTCAACTTTCTGATTTATGGTAAATTTTCAACCTCATATTAACAATAAGAGAGAAGATATTAATAATTTCAATATGTTAGCAGTTTAGTGGCTCCTTCATCACCGTATTTACCTTCATAATTTATGGGATTATGGGGTTATTACTGCTCTAATCTGGGAGGTATAAATATGTCAAAACATCCTCCTGAGTTGTTTTTGTTATAATTATTATCATTATGTGTTCTCAGATTTATATCATTCCCAAATAGCTGATTTATTTAATGGTTTATTTGTATTTGTGGGAAATTATCCAGTGAAAGCAAAACTGGAGACAAACTGTTTGTCTCCACATTTTCTGCTCTGATTGGATCATTTTTCTTGCTTATGGATCAGGAGAGCGGGATTACCAGAGCGCATACGACCGGTTCCATAACGCCACGGCGTCTCAGGCCCGTTTCCCACACACCAGGCCCAAACATGTGGAAGCGTTTAAAGACGGCAGCCTCCAATCACCGTGTCATCCCTCACCCCGGCACCGCCCTGAGAGGCCGTGAACCCGCGCCGACAGACCAGAGGTCAGCGGCGCCGAGGCCAAGCTCCAGGGCGGACCGCAGGCCCCGGCCGGGTCGGTCGGTTCAGACCGGACCGGACCGGGCCGGCCCAACCAGACCGGACCGGGCCGGCCGGACCCAACATGATCCAGGCAGGATGTGGGCTGATGCCAATCAGGTCCAAACTCTTTACCACCTGAGCCAAAACTGTCAACCTGAAAGTAACGGATGTTTTAAAATCTGGCATTTAAAAATTGAGAAAAAAAGCTAAATATTAAACTTTTATCTGCACAATATTTTAATAACATTAAAAGTCTGACTTCCAGCTGCACTGCAAAAATACAAAAGCTCACCAAGTATTTTGTCTAGTTTCTAGTGTAATATAATAAGACAAAACTAACTTATAAATATTGTTTCACCAAGATATAAAAGCTTGTTTTAAGTGAATAATTAATTCATCCTGATGAAAAAGTTCTTGTTCTATTGCCAGATTATTTCACTTATTTCAAGACATTTTCCATGTTACAAGTAAATTAATATTGATGAAAGTAATTTTTCATCAATATTAAGGAATTATTGACAAGCTCCTAAATGTTGCTGAAATGTTATTCTTAAGTAATTTTTGTCTTATTTCAAGTCGCTGAGATACTAGAAACTAGAAACTATTTGTTAAGAGTTTGTGGTTTTGCAGTGTAAAATCTAGTTGGTTTGCCTTTTTTAAAAAACAAAGCAACATCATGATGGATCTGTGTGAATGCAGCACAAAACGTAACTTCCTGCAGGATCCAACATCCTTTTGCTAAATCTGCAGTCCCACAGGTTCCTGTCCAACCGTCCTGGGATCAGAAACGTTTGATACGAGGGTCTAGATGTCAGGAAGTTAAGGAATTTTATAAAAAATCTGGTTTTGTCTCGTCTTTGGAGTGTATCTTGATGCACTTTATGTTGGAATAATGCGTGCTGATTGGGATCAATTGAAAGTTCTTCCCTCTCACTGACTGTTGGACGCTCCAGTTGCTGCCTGCTGACACTCGTTGTGCTTCCTGGTGTCTTTTACCATGTGACCCGAGTTCAGGCTGGATTCAGCAGGACTGCATGAGGCAAAGATGTGTAAGCTAAGTGCAGAAACAGCTGCTTTTTAGAATTTTATGTTGTGATTTTGCAGCTTTCTGGTTTATCTTAGTTAATTTCTTATGAATATAAGTCAACTCATCAAACAGAACAGATGCTGAAGCTAACTCTGACTCTGCTGGCTCAGCTGGTCTTCATTTGTCCTCCGTCAGTCACATGTTGGCTCTTAGGCTCTGCTACAACAACACATTTTTCTGGGGTTAATATGGCCGACTCGTTGGCTTCAGTTCTGCTCCTTTAACCTCAAACCTCCACACAATCCGACCACATGTCAAAACAACGAGCTAATTACGTGAGCTAAGTAAACAGCTCTCTGATTGGCTGCCTGCAGAGCTCTCGCGTCAACGCCACGGTTCAGGAGTCGGCATGCGTTTTCTGCCGCTTGGGTCTCTATGTGTCTTTTTAAGTCGGGTCTGGTGACAGAACCCGACTCCTGTTTCCATCCGTCACATTAAAACAAGCTGCATTCCTGCAAACAAAGAAACAGAGGGAGGAAAGTCTGGAAACAATTCAGCCAATTAGAAATGAGAGCAGGAATGATGGGAATTCAGGGAAGTATTCTCAATATTTACCCTGAATTTACAGACATGCAGATAATTTAATCCATATTGCAAGAGTTTTCATTTGTGATTTATTCTGAGGTAAAGAGAGCAGAAGCCATCTTGGTGTGTCTGGTCAGGCCGTCGCCATGGCAGCTCATGGTTCTGCTTTGAGGAAGCTGGACGATGAAGGTTCAATCCTGGTCCATCCTCAGCAGGATGAATCTCTACGGATTCATCGGGATTCACTCTGGGACTTTTCCAACAGGATCAGAACCAGAACACGCTGACAGAATGGTCTATTTAAAGTTCTGCAGTTTAAAACTCGTTCATTTAGAATGTCACAGTCCTAAACTGAATATTTAACTTGAAAACTAAATGTTTAGTTTGCAAACTAAACATTCAGTGAGGAGCTCAAAATTTAGCAAGCGAAGTGTTTAGTTTCCTTACATTTAGTTATGAGCTAAATATTTAGTTAGCAAACTAAACATTTGGTTTGATAATCAAATATTTAATTTGAATCTGTATAAATTTCCATTTAATGTCTTATAAGCAGCTAAATAATCCAAAGGGTTTTTTTCCACTGGGTAACTTTACAAGTGACATTACAAAGCATGATTTAGAAATCTTCTAAACTTTCACTGGTCGACCAATTTTGAGCTAATTTGTTCTTATAAAATGCTCCGTTTATTGGCTCCTGATGACTCAGTTTCTCATTCCTTCGATGTTTCTTCATCCTGCTGGGTTCATGCGGTCGACGATTGGAGTGAAACTGCTTTGTCTCCTTGTTTGTCGAGGACATTCTGAACTCGAGTAAATATTTCAGAATGAGAGCCAGAACTTTCGGGTCCATGTTGTTCCAGTCCAGAGAAGTTTGATCAGGCAGAGGTCAATAGGTCACGCTGAGTCTTACAGAAATACAAACATCACCTGTAGAGGGCCTTTCAGTAAATGTCCGACGATGTGTTCAAAGTTCTGGTTTCAAGCTGAATCGGTGAACCGGGTCATAAATCACCTGGAAGCTGTGAAACACCTGCGGTTGGTTGGCAACAGTTAAAGAGACAAACATTTAGAACCGTTTTGTTTTTCACATTTCATGAAGACTTTGACAACATATGCATGTCAAAGCTGGCTCTGAAAGCAGTTTATTCAATTTGTCAGTTTATTTCATCTAAAACTGAGAACAAAAATAGTGATGAATGAATCAAATTGATATAGTACCATTAAAGATGGCAACAAACTTCCTGCTCATTTCTAGTTCTTGTGATCTATCAGAGCAAAAGGAAAGTTAGTTTTTTGAGTCTTTTGTGCAGGGAAAAAGTTACATGTTTCTAGTTCACCCATAAATGTGACTCACAAGAAAATGACCTGGAGTCAAACAGCTGAACTTCATTTCAGTTCCTCACACTGATTAAAGAAAGAAAAACATTTTGGATCTCAAACACTTTAAAACAGAAACCAAAACCAGGACAAGTCGAAGGAGGCAGAAAGTGATTGATGGTTGTGGTTCACCTGCAGCTAGAGAACAAGCATCCAGTCAGACCTGAGTCTGTTTCTGCCATCAGAGCTGAACCACATCAACAGCACAGTCACATCAAAACTCGCAGCTTTGCTGTGTGAAAGTACCACAGCTTTCACTTCGAGGAATTTTAGCTCTAGCTAAGCTCTGAGTACTTCCCCGTCCACTCATTATGATAAACGAGGCCCACATGAAGCAGCCGGATGTTTCTGGGGAACCACAGCAGCATCTGTCTGGTTTCTCTGAGACTTTCCTGAGCACCGCCAAAAATCCCACCAGCTTCACGCCTGGTTTTGTTTTCTGAGAGCTGCAGCAACATGAAAGTCCGAGGCAGAGAAAGTCCTGACGTTTTCTCATCAGTCAGGATGTTTGCTCCTCGGAGGGCTTCAGGGGCGGAGTTCCCCTCTCTTCTTCTTCTTCTCTTTGGCTGCGCAGAGACAAACAGCTGCAGGAGGAAACCTGCTGCAGCAGCTCATCAGCTGCAGCAGCAGCTGTCAGATCTTCTGCAGGTGATTTCCTCCAGCTGCTGACAGGAAACTAACCGGCTGTAAGACGCTGCTCTGCACATTTTGCTTTCAGATCCACAGACTGAGTTACAGTAAATCACCTGTTGGTTCATGAACAGGCCTGATGGTTCTGCACCGTTTTCAAGGCTTTTGAGGTTTAATTTAAACTTTTTGAAAATCAATTAATCACATAATAAATTAAAATGATTTATGTTTTCTGTCTTCCTTCCACAAACTCAATGCTAAAAGTTGTTGGTTTGATATTTTGGTCTCTTTTTTTGAAAGACTGTTTTGTTAATAGAGATTTTATAATTATTTTTTATTTGTTGTTTCTGTTGTTTAGTTTATTTATCTTGGATATTTAAAATGTCTTCCAGTACCTGCATTAAATGTTCATTAGAATTTAAAGTTTATTCATCTGTGAGAATGTTGCTCTTACATCATGGTGTCATTATGTTAATCTTCTCAAAACAACAATATTATTATTGTTTTCCTCAAAAACTTCTGGGACAATTTATCACCCATTAAAGTTTGTCACTGTGACAGGCCTGACTAATCAGCAATGTTGAAACTATTTTTCACTACATTCCTCCAAACTTCCTGCATCTCCAACAATTATGTGCAAATCTTGAAAAAACACATTTTCATAATTGCAACGTTTCCATTAAATAAGAAATGAAATTAAAATTACATGTCAATTAGCTTGTCCACATGATTAAAAATCATTATTAGATGAGATATATTCATAATTCAGTGCTCAGCATCTATCAGCCAATCAGAGGAGGCGTGGGCGCGACAAGCCACGCCCACTTTCGAGCGGCTACGATTGCGCCATTTTGGAGAAACCAGACGGTGATTTTACTGATTGAAGAGTTTCGATTCAACGTTTGATGAACTGTGTGATTGATCACTTCCTGTGGTCTTCATGGTTTTCTCCATCTCTCCATCACTTGGGATATTTGTTCCCAACCCTCAGCCTTTCTGCAGAGCTTCAGAGAAAGCTCTGCAGAGAGCTGCACATCACAAGGTCTCAATCTGCAGGTCAGTTAGACTAAAACATGAAAATCATTTTTTTTATTAAAGGAAACTGAAAGATTTCCACTTCTGGGTTATTCATTGGTGCATCAAACATGGAAAACGATAGTTATGATGATAGAGCAGCTGTGAAAACACAATAAACTGGGATTCTCATCATCATAAAGAAGGAATTCCTCTGATGTTAAACTTGTATTTCCCTTATTTTTCCATCTGGATTACTTCTCAGCAAATTCCAAAATAAACCATAATTCCCCTCATAGGCAAAACTTTCATCAGATTCTGAAAACACAAACAAGCTCATTTTGGCCCCCTGACGAATTTTGAAAAATGTAACAAATGTGGGTGGAGCAAATGCTTTGGGGGCGTGGCCAATTTGGGATGAGTGGGTGTGGTCAAGTCGAGGGAAAGTGTCGTTGCCACCTTTGCAACTTTGCTGCGACATTTAGTGACTTTCCAGACTTTTTTTTCTCCAAAATATAACAAATAAAAATATATATATCAAAAAGACTGAAATCTAAGTAACATATTTAGACAGTTTACTTTAATAAACAGTAGAGGTTGGCAGCTAGCTGTGCTAACAGGGCTGTGACAGTCAGACAGTGGTGAGGTGTGTGGAAGAGTTCTGGGATCGACCAATGAGGGGAAACCAAAGTCCCCATGAAACTACATTTCCCAGAAGACACCACAGTGAGGCAGAGACAATGAGATAGCAGATATGGAGAAGTTCATGGTTCATGAATGACTGAGGATTTGCAGAGATGCTGTGGTGGAGATGGTGGCTGTTGATCCTCTGCAGCGCCCCCTAGAGACAACAGCCAGAAGAAGAAGCAGATTTAAAACCAAACCAGAACCTTTGATCAGAGACCAAAGAAAACTCCCAGGCCTCTTTCAGGTTCAGGGCTTTGTTTTACTCAGAACAGCGCCACTTATTGACACTTGCCTATTTTTTTCACCTTAAGATGTCATTTCCATTTGACCTAATTGGACAGCAGCTGAATTCATTTTTGTTTTGTGAGATCTGAACATTTTCATTTGGTTCTTGAGTTTCTGCCTGGAAGGTTTTTCCTCTGGGACAAAATCAATCCCCCAGAGACAATGACAGAGATTGAGAAATCTCTGGTAGATAAACATGAGAACAGTCCTCCACCTTTTGTTTACTTCTTCTTCCTCTTCTTCTTCACGGTTCTCTGAGGATGGAGCAGGTTTGGCGACTTACTGTAAGTTCTTTCACTGTTTGCTGATTCTGTTTCTGATCCCTGAGGGAAAACAGGCACACCCTGCCGAAGCATTCTGGGCCATTCTCAAAGAAAAGTTAACTCTGTAACCCTGCAGAGCAAACAGAGCAGCGACAGCAGGAAAACCCTGAGCAGGTGCTGCCTCCTGGTGGCCATTTTCAGTGGTGCGTAGCAAAAACAAAAAAAAAATAAAGAAAGAAAAAAAGAATGTATTTACTTCTCCTGAGGGCAAAATTACTACTGTAAATAATTTTTTAAAAAATCCTGTTATTTATAGCAATACAAGGGTTCAGGGCAGCAGTTTTTTTGTTGTTGTTTTTTTTAAACTAGAATACACTTAATGTTTCAAAGTCAATTCAATTCAAAAATACTTTATTAGTCCCAAAGGGAAATTAAATGTTGTTGAAACTCATTAATTTATATTCTTCAAAGAGTAATTGAAGATAACACACGTACATGAAAAATTCAAATGTTTAAAAGTATCGATTTTGAATTATGTGGATTCATTATTATGTGAATGTTTTCTCAAATGTACAAAGACAAATTCCACTTCCAACAGTCCTGACCTCACATATGGAATATTTACATCTGTTTAAAAATGATATTTTTGGTTCAGTTGATTGAACAAAATTTCTATAATTACTTGAAATAATTGCTGTAAGGATTTTTTTAAGCTTTCTGAACGTCTGACAGTTGTTTTCATATTTAAATTTTTTAAGAACAATACTAGGGAGATTTAGCTAAAAAAATTTATAAATCAAATGATCGGCTGACTTGAAAAAAAAGTCCTAAATTTTGTATCTAAAGGAACTTAAGAGAGAACGATAGAAAATCAGTGTATTTGTAGATCTGAACGATAGTTTGTAATATTTTTGATTGACATACTTTGGTATTTGTCAAGAAACCTTCAAAATATTACACAGAAGAGATGCATTTATGACTACGCAATAGAATAATCAAATAACTAAAATAATTGTTAGCTACAGCCATTTTTCAAGTCTAAGTGAAGTAAAGATTGAAAAATAGAATTATTAATATACACTGTACATTATTAATCAATGTTACAATAAGTTCAGTTTTGATTAACTTGATAAAACTAAATATATTTTAAACATAAAATAGGCACCTGTAGAGTTCCATACTATTTATTTTCAGGTGTATAAATTTAAGATAACAAAACAAAGAACAAGATAATAACAGTACAGGATAGACAAATAGGATGAATAAAATATTTTAAATACTAATTAAGAAATTAGGCTTCAAATTCAAACACATTTTAATGACACTACGGGACTTCCATACAGCTCGTCGGGTTGGTTTCTCGACTAGTGACGTCAGTTGTTGCAGAGTCACTGCAGACGGTTCGACTGTAAACAAGACGCTTCTGACGGAGAAAAGTCCCGATCCGATTCGAAAACCCCGAATATTTGGCTGCTGCAGATTTTTAGCACTGGTGTCGGTCCATTAGCGGTTCTGTAGAACCTGCTCTGGATTTTGAGTCTGCCGTTTTTTGTTTTTAATCGCGTTTTGGCGGCGACAGAGCTAGCATTAGCTTCTGCCCTTTAGCCTCTTTGGAACCAGCCAGAATTTTCTGGACTCTTCTGGACTTGTGCTTGGCGTGGCCCGGACAACCTGAGCCGTGAGTTCTAGGGTTCTATCCGTCTATCAATTCAGAGTTTAAAGCTGTTCGGAACCGCAGAGGTTCCGTCCAGTCAGTTAGCTGGTTCGTTAGCATGCTAACAGGGGCGCTAAAGTTAGCCAAAGTAAAAGCACCTTTCACAGAAATAGACAACATTTGATCAGATCTAACTCCCTATTCTAGACTGGATTATTCTGCATTGTTTAATATATTCTTTAAAACCTAATTATTGTTTAGAGAAACTTTTAGTTCGAGAATGAAAGCATAAAAAACTCAGTTTAAAAGACCATGGATGTTTATTCAACAGTGGCTCCTTCAGCTTTAGCAAATATTATAAAGAGCTAAAGAATGTTTTAATTATAAATAAAAGAAGTGGATTACATTGTCTTAGAATCTTATCACAGTATTTAATATTTATTGAAAATAACAATAAAACTTAAAATAAAGACAAACTCATTTTCAAACAGGCATCTCTTCAGGACACCAGTGACATGGAAAGTGATCTTATCTAACCTATTCACAGGAACTGCATTTACTAATATTCTCATATTTATTTATGCTTTAATGAGACTAGAAGTTGAGACCAGTATATAAAACTATTCTGGCATTTTGGTAGGTTTTGAAGAATTTTAGTTAGTGTTTATTGCTTTGATAAATCTAAATTCTTATCCCAATAAGGATTTTTTCTCAATAGTGATACAATGAATATCTGTCTTTAAAGATATTTTTTTAAATGCAGGTTTGCAGCCTTTCATGGTTAATTACATTTAATTTTTATGACAGAACGATACTAAAAGTGGCAGGAATGCTTATTTAGATCAACATCCCATAGAACAAATATTATCCATCCTCTTCTGTTAAACATAAAAACATAAAAAATGTGTTTCAGTAGATATTTGTCAGAAATGATAAGTTGTCTTTGTTTTGAAGGCTGGATCACCTCAGTGGTTCTAAACAGCTTTTATTCAGCGGAACTGAGAGGAAAATCAAGTGATCTGGATCATTTAGATAAGAATTGAAACATTACGCAGTTTACTTTAAACATAAACTAGAATTTTGGAAATTTATTCTATTTGGAAAAAAAAAAGAAAAAAAATTCAAGGCCTTGTTATTCAGATTTTAAATCTGAAAACCTTGAAATATTTTAAACTAAAAAAAGCTTTTAAAATGTTTTATGGTACAGATTAAAACTCAGACCAGATTGGATAAAGTGGTAAAGTCTTAAGATTTTAGAAAATAGTGTGATAGAGATATTTTGTCAATAATAACTGTGACCGTTGCCATAGTAACAGTCATAGTAACCTTGCTCAGAGTGAGAAAAAGAAGACAGGAATATAATAATCAGCTAAACAGCGCCGCCATGTGGTGGGCGAATTTTAACTGACTTATATGATGGGTTCAAGGGTCACGGTTGAGAAAGTGGAAGCGTTTATTCGTTGTGGGATTAAAGCCGAGCGGGTCGAGGATTCGGTCCCAGGAGAAAGTGTGGATAGTTTTGACGAGGCGTTTGTGTTGCAGCTGGGGGGCTGGTCGGAGACGCCTCCTCCCACCATGGAGGCAGGAGGGAAAGACTGCGAGGAGGAGACGCTGCAGACGGCCTTCAAGAAGCTCAGGGTCGACGCTGAGAGGTAGGTGACCTTTGACCCTGGAGTGCGATGTTGTTACTTTAGTTTCAGGCTTTTCGTCTCGGATTTTCCTGAACGGATCAGGAAAACCAGCGGAGTCTCCTGATTGGTTCCTGCTGATGAATCCCTCATCTGATCTGGATCAGAACCGGATGTGAAAAATAGTTTTTGCTTTCATGTTCCGCTCTGCAGTCTGTGGAAACATTTTGGGTCAAGACGATTTCTCTTCTGTTTGTCCAGTTTGTCCGGAGCTGAGAGCGTTTCCGATGCGTTGACGCCTAGAGCGCCGGCCCGGGTCGGTCTGGATGGCGCCGGCGGAGCGAAGGTCAAACTCAGCAACTCCAAGGACACCTGGCACTGGTAGGTGGAATCCTGCAGCGATACGGCAGGCTGTCTTAGCATAAAGTCAGCTTCATCACACGATTCCAGATCAGTCTGGGTTCTGCTGGATCAAAGAAGATCAGGAAGTTTCTCACCATTTCAGCTCAAAACTTCTATGAAGCTGCAGTTTGTAAAAAGTTTGATAAAAATATGTTTTCTGCATATTTGTTAAAATTATCTCCATATTGTGACATTTTCATATGAGACCGATAATCCAATGAGCTCCTCTATCATCTGAACCAGTGCTTCTCAAATAGTGGGGCGCGCCCCGGTGCGATACCTGGGGGGGCGCGTGTGATCTTGGGGAACAGGCTTTTTTTTTGGCCGTACGAGTGTAAAGTGTAATTGCGCACAGTAGGCGGCAGTGGCGCTCTCATTGTTACTTCTGTCACGTTTGCGACAGTGCAACATTTTACGACTTACAAGACAACAGGTTTGCCTTGGTTAGCAGTGTTAAGTCAACAAAAAGCTCCGACTGCGTTCTGTCTATGGCCTCCATTATTTAAAAACCCCCAACATGAAAAAGTTTTTAACAGGGATGAAAAGAAAAGCGGAGAGAGACAAAGATAATGAGACAACAGAAAGTCAACCGAAAGCTAAGAAGAGGAAATACGACGAAGCGTATTTAGCGCTTGGCTTCACTGTGAATACAGTTGGAGAAGAGGAAAGACCGGTGTGTTTGCTGTGTCTAAAAATGCTCGCAGCGGACAGCATGAAGCCAAATAAATTAGCGCGTCACTTAAATATGTTACATCCCAATCACACCGATAAGCCACTAGAGTTTTTTCAGCGAAAACGTGCTGAATATTGCCAACAGTCATCCCGCTTTGTGAAGGCTACTTCAGTAAACCATCATTATTTTTAATTTCAGGCATTGATGCACTTAAAATCTTTTCTGTTGCAGACTTAAAACACGATTTAATAAAGTTATTCTTTGTAAGTTTGACCATATGTCTTTCTTTTTTTCTTTAATGTTAATAAGGAAAAAATATTATGCAGAGATGGATAGTCACGGTGCGGAGTGGGGGGGCGCGAATAGTTTTCTTCTTGCTAGGGGGGGCGTCACGGAAAATAATTGAGAAGCACTGATCTGAACTAATCCATCTGATCAGAACCAGCACATATTTCCATCCTTCCCATCTTTTCTCCTTCAGCTGCACAAGAAAAACCTCCAGGGGAACGTCCTCGCGAAGCCAGCGCCGTCGGCGGTCGAAGTCGCCCATCCTACACCCGCCCAGGTTCACCTACTGCAGCAGCGCTGCCTCGGCTCTGGCGCCCCCTGGTGGCGGCCTGAAGCAGCAGCGACTGGCCGTGTCCGACCCGGCAGTCGACGACGTTCCGGTCCAGGCGGAGCGGCGTTCCTCCGCCGTGCCGGGCCGCTGCTCACCTGTTCTTTTCGGGGTCAGTCCGAGTTATGAGACCCGGGTGGGGGGTCCGTCCCCAGAGGGTGCCACGGCAGCAGCGCCCCCACGGTGGGAAGGCGGGCACTCCGGAGAGGAGAAGGGTTCTCCTGATGGAGCCTCGGCGCCGCTGAGGTCCGATGCCACAGATTTCCAGGCTCTATCTGAGCTGCACTGCGCGGAGGGGACGCAGCCCCCCTGCGGCTGCCCCCGCAGTGCTGCCGCCGGCTCACAGGACGGCGGTGAGCGCGAAGCCGGATCCGGCTGCGGCTGCAGGCAGCAAGGGCCCGGCTGGAACGGCGTGGAGGTTTACTCCTTCACGGGGCTGCGTAGCGTCCAGCAGGACGAGGCCAGAACTCTGAGCGGCAGCTCCGCCCCCTCCGTCACGTCGCCGCTGGCATCCGGCAGCTCCGCCCCCTGCGCCGCGTCGCCGCTGGCATCTGGCTCTCCCCGGTCCTGCTCGGAGCAGGCGCGCGCCTACGTGGATGACATCACGATAGAGGACCTCTCCGGCTACATGGAGTACTACCTCTACATCCCCAAGAAGATGTCGCACATGGCGGAGATGATGTACACCTAGACCTTCAGCAGTCAGAGAGGAGAGGTTTGGGTTAGATGGAAGCTGTTTTAATCTGGATTATAATCCCCTTCAGACTGACTGGATCGCGCCACAGCCGAGCGTCTCTGTAGGTTTCATCTGGTTTCTGTGTCTTCTGTCAATCACTCTGTTTTCCAGATTTCAAGTTTACAAATGAAGTTGCCAAAACTCGCGGGAGTTTTAATCCCAGCTGGGATTCTGTCTGCGGTTCCTGGATGAATAAAGAAGCTGAATGATCCACTGGGAATGTTGTTGTTTTTCCTGTGAAAATAATCTGTTGATTTCAGGATTATCTGAGACTTTAGAGTTAAATCTCTAAAGTCTCAGATAATACTACTGAACCTTCCTGCAAGTTCAGTAGGATTCTTACACCTAAAGGTCAGAGTTCAAATGTTCCTCTCTAACAGCAGAGTAGTCCGGATCACTGACTCTTTCACAGCCTCGGCTCGGATTATTTCTTCACTTTTATCCAACGCTACAGACCTGGAAGTCCTGAGTGCAGATTAAACCTCATATGAAGTATAACCCTCCATAATGTGATTGTGATTTTACATCTTTTATAATCTGAAATATGTTTTAAAATTATAAAAACGCCAGAACTGCTGATTAGTTATTTTCAGCCATCACTGTAAAATTGAAATGTCTGCATAATTTCCCAGTTTGGTCTTGTTGCCTTTCTACTTAAAATGATTCTCGACTGAGTATATGCAGTAAAATTATACAAATAGATGTTAAAGTATTTTTAATATATTTATCAAAAATAAGACCACAGAATAGATGGAGCTTGTTGCTCCTTTCTGTTGCTTCATTATAACAAGTTTTATCTGGTTCTAGCCATCTTTATCTTAAAGAGTGTGTCTGCTTTTTGCTCTCAAAGTGGGATCAAACTTTTTTTTATTATTATTTAAAATCTTTTCTGGGAAGTTTATGCATTTTTTTTCCTCATCTAGGGAGAGCCTGTCATTTTAACAACGCAGTGTCGCTGTGGACCAATCAGACCACGACAACTGGACGTTGTCCCCCGGAAAGTGGTGCCGCGATCCAATCAGAGGAAAGTGCGTGTAGGGTTGTGGATGCTTTGACCAATCAGGAGGCGCGTGTGCAGGAGCCGACACTCTACCAGCTTTACCGGCGTCCGTCAGCTCCGAAGCGACGGAGACTCATGAGTTAGATTGTCGGTGTCCAACAGCGGTTCCACGGACGTCCTTCTGACTTTATTGAAGCCGAAAAATGTTGAGTTTGAGCGGGTTGTCCGTGGCTCTGGCCCTCACCCTGTTACCGGGACCTGTTGAAGGCCTGAAGGAAGGAGAATGTGAAGGTAGGACGAGGCGCTAGTTGCTGTTAGCAATGGCTAAACCAGCTTTGAGCTCCAGAAACTTTCCAGTAGCAGAGAAAATCATTCAAACTTCACCCGATTTGTTGGTTTTTGAGGCGTTTGACTAAATCCTGGATTTGTGAGTTCACGTTTGTCTTGATCAGAGAGGAGAAGTCAAGACATTCCTAAGTGATGTTATCCGAAGGAAGTTTGGTGACGAAATGCACCGTTGAATCCAGAAGACAGGGAATCTTATTTTCCCCACATTTCTCAACGTGTTCATCGCAGGCATCAAGTTTTATGGTTTTCATAGAACATTATAAATGGGACGGAGGACAAAAAGAATTAAGCAAATAAATGAAAATAGTTTAATAGTTCAGATTTCCCCCTACTGTAACGGAAGGCTGCTAATGGGTCTGAAATTGGGGCGAATGATTTACAAATCAGTCAGTGAATGCAGCACCAACTGAGCAGCCATTTCTGAGGTTTAGATGTGAACATTGCGTTTTGGGAGTGGATGATGGAACTGGATCTACTGGTTTAAGAACAGAGATGGAGCTGCATTAAAGATCACAGAACCAGAACTGGACCAAGGCATCATCAGGTGGATGGTCAGTTCAAGGCCACGGTACCAGGATGAGAAGCTTAGATGCTTTTGGACAAAGTTTTGCTGCAAGACTCTGTGTCCAACGGTTCTGCAGAACTCTCTTCCAGCAGAACCTGATCCAGGATATCTGAAATGTTCTGGACAAATCCAGAACCTGATGGCCCAGGAATGAATCAAATCTGTCTCTGGCCTGGAGGAAGGAGGTTTAACTTCATGTTGGTGCTCCTGGTTATAAATAAAGAGTTAGTTAATTGTGGAATTTCAAAAATGTTTCTGCGTGATGCAAAAGTGATCAGAAGTAAAATAATCAGGGGAAATGTTCAGAATTGACCCAAAGTCTGAAAACACACCAAAAAATAATCTTTTTATTACTGTTATTAATAACTAAACCAGTTTACTAGCTCTTGCTGCATTAAAATGTATTCAGCCCATTTAAAACCATAATCTACAGAACAAAGTTTGGAGGAAGATGAGACTAAAGTGATTAACTTTTAGAAAATGACCCAAAAAATGTTCTGAAAGCCTTCATGTTGATCAGATTGTTTGCAGTTGAGAAAATTTCCCCAATCAGAGGGAAAAATATCTGAGTGAAATCAGTTGGTTCTGCAGTGAATTCGTCTGCAGGCTGATTTTATTCAAATGGATATAAACTTTCATGGTTTGGATATTTTTCCTGGCTGGGACAACCTTAATGCTGTTTTCTGAAAACATTAAGAAACTTCAAATCACAAGTGTTATTATATTAATGAAACCTAGATCGTTTTAGTCCAATATTCCTGACTAATCTTTGTAGTTTTCCAGGAATAATCCTAATCTCAGTCTTCAGGTTCTGGACTCGTCAATCTTCTCTTAGATTGACCGTGTTCATCTCCCGTCTGTTGCAGTGTGCGTCTCCTTCCTGGGGAAGTTTTACGAGTCGCTGAAGGACTCCAACCCCAACAGCGCCGAGGTTGAGAAGGAGCTGCTGAAGACCTGCAGTGACACCAAAGGAAAAGAGAACAGATTTGTGAGTAAATCGCTGATCTGGGAGTTAGAACCAGAACCTGAAGATGTCTACAGGGCTGGTTGTGCCAGAATAGTTAACAGTTATAATATGTAGGGAAATTTGGGCCAATAGCTAATATTGTCAGATAAGACACCTATTAGACATCAATTAAACAAACACAGGAAAGACAAGAGAGTTTACCTAACAAATATTTAGCGAGTTTATATATGTACATATATAAAAGACAGATGTTATGTTAAAAAATGTCTAATATTGGCCGATACTGATGTAAGTGCCGATATATTGTGCATCACTATAAATATTAATCAATCACTGTCTTTGCATTCAATGAGTTCTTAAAATTAATGACTGAACATCTTTTCACACTGATCAGTGATTTAGTGATTGTTGGAGGGACTGTTTATAGTTTGATTTGATTGATAAATTAATATTTAATCACAGAATTTTTGTCTTGAATGTTCTATTGCGTCTCTCTGGAGTCTGAACTTGACCTCACAATAACAAATAACACTGGACGATAAATTCTCCCAGGAATTATTGCGATAAATGATAACATTGTTGTTTTGTCACCGTTTATTTAATATCTTTAGAATGGTATATTAACACAGGTTCGCCCTCAAAGTTCAATAAACTTTGATTTTGTATTGTACAAAATCAAAGAACAAAAGACATTTAAAAAATCTAGAATAAGAAATGAAAACAAAAAATAAGACAAAATGACAAAAACCCAAACCATAAATAAAATGGATCACAAAGACTTTGTAAACAATTTCCCTTCAAAAATATTCATCAGAATGGAAATTATTGAGCTCATTTAACTTTATCTTGAAATTAGTAGATAATTGCTTGAATTAGGCTTAATCTAGATCAGTGCTTTTCAGAGAGTTAGCCACCAGGGGGCGCTGTGGAAGCCTCACAATGTTGCAGGGATGAAAAAACATGAATAAAAAATTAATCCCCAACATTTTGTTTTCTATTTTTCAATCATTTTTCAAAACAAAATAAATTAAAAATAATTTAAATGTTATTTCTGACATTCAGATCAAAGAAACAAAACATGAGAAATGTGTGAATAAAGACAAAAATTGTGATTAATAAAATAAATTACATATTTTCTTATAAAAAGAGGGTATTGTGACAAAGTTGTCTTATCTGGTAGTAAAGTCGTAATATTATCTGATCAAATTTTTCCACCACAGAACACACAGCCATTTAAATAAGTCAGTAGTTTTGCTAAATTAATGGAATGATTATTAAATAGTAAATTTAAAAGAAAATTCTACAATCTGTTTCTGTATTTTGTAACATTGTCTGTGGGTTTGCTAACGGGGTCAGAGGTTAAAGGTTTTGGACATATTCTCTAAAGGGCCACATACGATGCTTTTGCAGGCCGGATTTGGCCCCCTGGCCTTCAGTTTGACACCTGTGGTTTAGGTGTTGGAACATGTTCTGATCCGATCTCTCCCATTTCATCCGTCTGTCCAGTGTTACTACATCGGCGCGACGAGCGACGCCGCCACGAAGATGATAAACGAAGTGTCCAAACCGCTCAGCTATCACGTCCCGGTGGACAAGATCTGCGAGAAGCTCAAGAAGAAGGACAGTCAGATCTGTGAGCTGAGATACGGTAAGCTGGGTTCTGTCCAGGCGGGTTGGTTCTGTCCAGGCGGGTCGGTTCTGTCGTTCCTCATGTCTGTTTCTCGTCCTGCAGACAAGCAGCTGGACCTGACCACTGTGGACCTGAAGAAACTGAAAGTCAAGGACCTGAAGAAGATCCTGGATGAGTGGGGCGAGTCGTGCAAAGGCTGCGCCGAAAAGTCCGACTTCATCCGCAAAATAACCGAGCTCATGCCCAAGTACGCGCCTGCAGCCGCCAAGGCACGGACAGACCTGTAGCGGCGGGGACACTGACTGGGCAGACAGGAAGTCCTGCCTGGAGGAGGAAGCTCTGCAGACTCAGAGTTTCTACTGTACTTTAAACTGAAGTTTCTGCTCCTCCAGTCCTTTCACAATAAGAGCCTGAGTTTGTATGCATCCCAGAATCCCTGACCAGCAGCAGCTCACCTTCCTCATCCTTGAGTCCATTCAGCCGTTTCTGATTGTGAGCAGTGCCCCCTGCTGACTGTTTACAGGACTGCACACCTGAATTAAAACCTGGTTCTGATTTATAGGACTTTTCGGACCCACTCCACCGGTTCTTACCTTGGCTGGTTCTGTTCCAATTGAACCAGTCAGACCATTAAACACATTGAGTCACTTCCCATCTCCTCCGCTTCGTTATTTACGGGTTTCTTCTTGGATTAAAACCATCACTGCCGACATCTGTACAACCTAAAATATTTTATTTTGAAAGGGCGTTCAGACAGGAAGTAAACAGAACATAAAGTGACCCGTTTATGGTTTGTATTCCTGGTTCTGTTAATTTTTTAAAATGTCCTTCATTTCACAGTAAACCCTGTTGAGATGTAGATCTCATTTTCAAGAGGGACCTGAGCAGAAATCTGCAATACGCAGCAACCTGATCACAAAATTGAACTAATTAATACATACTCACAAGTGTGAAACAATAGAAACCAATTTAAAAGCAGTGACACTGTTTAATAGAATCTTGTTGCCTGTCCAACTCATATTTAAGTGACTTTCTGTATTTATTAAAGGTTTTTCCAAAATTTTTTGTTTTGACTAAAATGATCTGGTTCTGCTCTCTGGCTTCCCTCCTTCAGAACCTCTGATTGCTGAGTTTCAAACCTGGTTCTGTGATTCTGAAGAGCAACTATGGCATCTTTTCTGCAGCTTGTTTTTCAATTTTTTTATTCATGTAAGAATTAAAATCAGCTTTGAGAGAATATGTTTCAGTTTAAGAATCTGACAGTCCAGTAATTTGCTTTAAGGTCCAGTAAGATATAAAAAGTGGACATTAAGCCAGAAAACAGCATACATGTTAAGATTTAAATTTTCATTTCAATTATAATCCTTTCCTGCAGCTCATTGTACCTTGTAGCATTTCTTTTCCAAAGCTCCAGGTGTTGATTTGTCTTGTTTTTCTGCGAACATCTTGACCTGTTCATTGGAACCGACCAGTCCAGCAAAACTTGTTTTTACCTTTTGTATTTTATGCTCTGAAATTTTATACATTTCTATTTTTAATTTTCTGAATTATTTTCTAGCACCTGGCATTCTGTAAAAAAGCTAAACGTCATGAAAAATGGAGAAAAGTAAGAAGTCAGATACGAAATAAATAGAAAAGCAGGATTTCTTCAAAATCTGAGCTTATTGTGACGAGATGTAAAATAGTTTGACGAAACGACACAGTGGGGCTCCTTCTCACTCTGACTTTTCTCTGTCTTTTAAAAAAATAAATTCTGTTGTATCTTGTTAAAACAAGACGATATGAATTATTTTATCAATCCTGGCAGTTTCTAGGAATTATATGTTCAAAGCAATAGCCTCTTACTTCCTAAGACTTCCACACTTAAGCATAAAATATGCATTCTGGAAATTTGTGAAAAAATATGGACCAGAGTTTGGAAATAAATACGAACCAGTAACTTGTTAAAAGTTTGTTTCATGTTCTAACAAGAAATAAAAATATTCATCTGACCGATAAGGATGTTTTAAAAATCATAGAAAATTGCCACTTCTAAATGGCACCAAGGTTTCTGGTTACAACCTTTTTATATTTTGATGTTAAAGAAATGTCAGCGAGTTTTAAATGTGGTTGTTGAAATGCACAGATTTTCCAGAGATGAGCTGAGACAGCAAAAGTGCAAAGAACAAAAACTTTCAATATCACTTGTAAATGGAGAACGACAGGTAAAATAGCAAACTCCAGGTGAGGCTGAAACAGTCAGAATCATATGCAGGTCCTTGGCTCACAGGAAGTGGGAGTCGTTTCAAATGCCCATTACCAAATTAGGACACATAACATAAACTCTGAACCAAATAGACAGCCCTGAGGGGGAGGCGTCCTTTACCTGGCTTCCTCCAAAGCTACACAGAAAAGTTGAGCATCTCATCCGGTTCCTATAGTGAGGCTGTTCTAACTATCGGCCTTGGCCTCCCTTTTACCTACACAAAGACGACCTGTTCTTATGAGACTATGAGTTACCAGGTGCAGCTGGCAAGGAGAGAGGAGAAGAAAAACAACTTACACAACTCAGGATATTTTATACATGTCTAGGTGTAATCTTAAATCTAATTAATTTTGTTCCACAGTGGTAATAAGATGAAGTGTGAAGCCAAAGTTGGGAACAGAATTAGAAGGTTTCTCGTAACAAGACATAAAAAATATGCTCCTCTGACAGATATCTCCTAGGTGTTGCTGATTTACTGTTACAATCTTTTTCGAAAAATATTCTGGTTTTTAGTGAGATAAATGTAGTTATATCTGAAACATACTGTTATAAGAGTTTTAAATCTTGACTCATTCTGCGCCTGAAATCATTTCCTGCTCTTAAATGATCAAGTAAAACGCAACCAAAGTCTAAAATAATTTAAAAGATCTTCAGAAAGACCTTCAAAGATTCAAAGACAGTTTTTTCATTCAAATTTAGCAGAAATGTATCAGTTTCTAATCAAAATGAACAAATGTTTTGAAATCAAATCGTAACGTCATGACGTCAGCTGCCTTTGCGTCACCGCGCCCTCCGTCCTCCTCAGGGAACGCGCACATTCCTATTGTCCAAGATGGCGGCCTTGGTGCAGCTCCTGTGATGCTGAAATGTTTCCCATCGTTTCTAACCGTTTTTACCGTAAATGTGCTAAAACTCAGCGGCCGCCCTGGAAGCGCGTCTCGCCCTGAAGCCGTCCCCAGCCGCCTCGTCTCCACGAACACTCCAGGAACCCGCTCCGAGCGCCGAATTCCCGCTGCACGGCTCCGAAAAGTTTGGGCTCCATCCTTCGGTGAAAGATGAAGAGGCAGGCCGGGAGAGAGAGCAGCCCGTCCCGCGCTATCGCTAAGCGGATCCGGGAAAGGGAGCGGGAGAGCGCCCGCAGAGAGGAGCTGCCCCCGCCGCCTCTGGCTCTGCTGCTGGCGGAGAGCCGGAGCTATCACCGCCGTAGCCGCAGCAGGGAGCGGGAGAAGCCGCGGCTCAGAGAGGAGCGGGCGGCCGCCCTGGAGCTCCACCACAGACATGAACTCAGCCTGCTCGGACGGCCGCCGCTGCGCTCCGCTGAGCCGCCCGCCGCCAGGCCCGGGACGCTGGAGTACAAGACGCTGCTCATCAGCAACCTGGGCTCGCAGGTGTCGGACGAGGACGTGGAGGACTCGCTGTTCCACGAATTCAAAAAGTTCGGGGACGTGAGCGTGAAGCTGTCCCACACCCCGGAGCTGGGCCGGATCGCATACGTGAATTTTCGCCACCCGGAGGACGCGAAGGAGGCCCGGCACGCCAAGTCGTCCCGCCTGGTTCTGGGGGAGCGCCAGCTGAAGATAGAGCCCATGTACGTGAGGAGGCGGAGTGTGACCCCGCCGGACGTCGGGTACCTCCCGCTGCATGCGCCGCCGTACCCCTACCGGCAGCGCTCCCTGTCCCCGCCCGGGCCCGCCGTCAACAGCCTGCGTGAGCTGCGGGCCCGGCAGTACGCCCTGGAGAGCCTGGCGCTGACCCGGGACCGGGACCGGCTGCTGGATTACTATGGGATGCTGGATGAGAGGGGGCGGCCCTTCGGGTTCCCCGCCATGCCCGTGGTGGAGGACCTGAAGCCGGAGGACGACCAGAGGGCCACCAGCAACCTGTTCATCGGGAACCTGGACGGGAACGTGACGGAGGCGGAGCTCCGGCGCGGCTTTGATAAGTACGGCATCATTGAGGACGTGGTGATCAAACGTCCGGCCCGCGGCCAGGGCGGCGCTTATGCCTTTGTGAAGTTCCAGAACCTGGACATGGCCCACCGGGCCAAGGTGGCCATGCAAGGCCGGCTGATCGGTGGGAACCCCATAAAGATCGGCTACGGCAAGGCGAATCCCACCACCCGGCTGTGGGTGGGCGGCCTGGGCCCCGGGAACTCTCTGACCGCCCTGGCCCGGGAGTTTGACCGCTTCGGCAGCATCAGGAACATCGACTATGTGAAAGGGGACAACTTTGCCTACATTCAGTATGAAAGCCTGGACGCCGCCCAGGCCGCCTGCACCCAGATGAGGGGCTTCCCCCTGGGGGGCCAGGAGCACCGTCTCCGGGTGGACTTCGCCAAGGTGGAGGAGAGCCCCTCCCGGCCCTTCCCTCCCGGGTACCAGCCTCCCATCGCTCTCTCCGCCCACTACGACCTCCTGGGGGAGGCGTACAGCCGCCACCGCAGCCTGGAGAGGGAACTGCGGGGCGGCCGGGAGCGCTCCCCGCCCCCCCACAGCCTCCTGTCCCTCCGGGAGCGGGGCCTCCTGGAGAGAGACTTTCCGAGCAGCCCCACGCGAAGCCTGGAGCGGCGGGCCGGAGGGGTGGAGGCCTTCGGGCGGAGCGGACGGGCGGCGCGGAGCCGCAGCAAGAGCCGGGAGCGGTGGCTGAAGGAGCGGGAGGAGAGGCGGACCCGCAGGAGGAGCCGCAGCCTGTCCGCCGACAAGCCGCCAGAGGAGAAGGAGCGGGGGAGGTCGCGGGTTCGGGGTCCAGGAGGGGCGGTGTCTCCTGATGCCAGTCCAGACCGGGCGCGGGTCCGCGCCCCCGACTCCACCACCGAGCCGCGGGACCACTCCCCCGACAGCGGCGCCGGTCGACACTCCACCACCAACGAAGAAGAGCTTCCTGCCGGCCGCCACCACAGCAAGAGGTCCTCCAGCGACCACCTGAACAACCACCACCACCGCGCCGAGGCGGCCGGCGCCGCCTCACCCGCCACGGACGCCCCGGCCTCCCCCAGCACGCTGTCAGAGTTCGCCCAGGGCGCCCTGTCCAGGCTGTGGCGCGGCTTCTTCGCCCTGAAGAACAGCAGCTTCCCCACAGACCTGTTCCTGCTGGAGGGCGGCGCAGCCTACTTCCACACGGTGATGAAGGACAGCCTGAAGCTGCAGAGCCAGCCCAGCCAGCTGAAGATCGCCCAGCGGCTGCGCATGGACCAGGCCCGGCTGGACGAGGTGGCGCGCCGCATCAAGCTGGGCCGCCCGGACGGCTTCGCTATCCTGCTGGCTCTGCAGGGCCCCGTGGACCGCCAGGCACCGGGGCTGGAGCCGGGCCTGCAGGTGCGCCTGCTGCGCCACCTGGTCACCTACCTGCGAAACAAGGAGGCGGCGGGCGTGGTGAGCCTGCCGGCCGCCAAGGAGGGCACCCCGGGCGCCATGCTGTACGCCTTCCCGCCCGGGGAGTTCTCGCAGCAGTTCCTGCAGGCGGCCAAGAGGACTGTGGGTAATCTGGAGGAGGAGCACATGGTCATTGTGATTGTCAACGACACTAACTGACTCCCGGGGCTTCCTCCATGTTGTTCAGTGTTTGTTTCGGTTTAAATGAATTCCAGCCAGTTACACTACATGTTCCTCAGCGACCCGGCGGATGAAGACGGCCCAAAGGAACCTTTAGAAACACTTCCACAGCTGGTTTTGCTCCAGGAAGCTGGAAAACGCGACACTAAAAGCTTCTCACTTTATCCCGTTTTATCCATCCTGGAAACTCGCAAGATGTTTCTGGAAACTTGAAGCTAATTCTTTCCTGTTTTTATTTGGTGATCCTCCTCTTCCTCGCTGTGTTCTGGTGTTCTTAGCATTCCAGTCCATTCTCCCAGCATGCACCAGGAGAGACACCCTTCCCATCTATGTTGAAACTTCCTGTTGATCCGTTTTGAGTCGTGTTTGTTTGGGATCGTTTTTTAAACTCCCAGCAGAGCCTCCATGTTTCCATCTGTTCTGGTTTTATTAGCGAACGGCAGATTTATGAAGCAGAAAAAAAATGTTTTGACTCCAAAACTTTCAGCAAATTAAAAACTCAAGAAGCAAATTGGACATTTTTATGGGAATGAGTCAGAAATATGAGCAGATCAGGATGAATGATGGTCACTAATGATTTGTGTTTTAAAAAGAGAAATATTTGATGTTTTATTGTTTCATCTTCAAACTGTTTCTGAAATAAAACCAGAGTTTTTACAGCTGAAGTCTCATTTCTGCATTTGAAACTTAATGGAATGAATTAAAGCCGAGGTTTTAAACTCATTTTCTTTTTCACACATCAAGGTCAACAATGCCACTAGGGGCAGAAAGTATTGCTAAAATATTAAAATATGAATAAATAACTATTATATGAGTTCCTCTTTTCATTAAATTTGAAATGTATTTTCACCTTCATGCAATCTGTTATTATAAAGACAACACTGCTGATTTGATGATATTTAAAAACAACTGTAAACTTGAGTCTAGAAGGCCACAAAAAACTTCTGGCGGGCTGAATTTGGCCCTCGAGCCGGGACTTTGACACATGATCTAACATTAAGAGTTCAGAAATGAGACAATAGCTCAGAAGTTTAAAGAAATCAAATCAGATAGTTTCATGAATAAGTACTGTTAAAAAATGTTCAACTTTATTACAAAAATCAATAGTTTTGGACTAAATTAATGAAGATAATGTCATTTATTTGGTCCATAATTAATGAATTTGTTCAAAAACAGTTTTTTTCATAAGCTAAATAAATCAGGGAACTTTAGTGAAAATATAAAGGAAACATTATCTGCAACTCATTGCTGCAGTAAAACAAAATAAATAAATAAGCCACAAATTTTATATTTATTTATTTAATTTTATAATACACATACAAACATTTCTTTTAAAAAATTCAGAAATTAATTTCACATTTACTAGAAAAATTTTGATATTTTCTGTCAGAAATTACAAGAAATGTAATTTTCCTCAATGTTCTGACATTATAACATCTAAACTTACTGAAAGTAAAAAACTCGTCAGGATTGTGGAGAACATATTATCCAACTAATGTCTGGAGTTTTCCCTTAAAAATGACTGACATCTCAATATCAGGGAATAACTTGGTTTTAATATGATTTATTAATTATTGAATCACTATTAATGCTCTTGAATCCTTTTGCCTTGAATCATGGAAAATTGTGATTTTCTTAAGACTAAATTAAAATTTTTTCTGGTGAAAATGTTAACTTTTATTTCAATTTTCTCCTTGATGGATAAGTATTTATTTTCAGAGCTCATACCGCGTCATATTCGGGGTATTAGGTCATATTGGGGCTGAATAGCCAACAGTTAAAGGTACATTTTATTTATAGCACATTTTCAGCAACTAGGCTAGACAAAGTGCTTGAGGGAATTTATCTCGGTAGGTGGCGGTAAATGCATCTTCACATGGTTTGGCATCCGCCATTGAAACCCAGAAGAAGAAGCAGCAGCAGCAGAAGAAGAAGAAGAAGTTTTTAGACGGTAAAGGATCCGCGGACGGAGCGGTTATTTCTGAAGGTTTGTAGCTTCTGGTTCTGTTACAGCTTCTTGTTTGGTTCTGAATATAAGGGATCGTTTCTGTTTCCGGATCGTTCTGCTGCATTTCTCTGGAGTTTGTTTCCTGTTTGAACTCGAGGAAACAGCGAAGCTAAACTGCCTGGTTGCTAACAGCAGCGTTTCAGTTTCTCATCTCTTCTTTTGGTTTTACTAACAAAACGACAGTTTTAGTCACATCAAAGCAGATTTTATCTGCTGATATTTTAGGCAGATTGTTCAAGATAAATAACGACAACAAACGTTTTCTTTAAATCTATATGAAATATTTTAAAACCTGTATGACAGATCAGAACAAAAGGAGCATTTTGACATAAAGAATAAATAAAAATAGTTGTGTCTGAAAATACTCTGCAAACAAAGTAGTGTGAGAAAAGAAGCAGGAATGATTACAGTGTTAAATGAAACTGTTAGCATTTTGCGATGAAGGTTGGGCTTTTTGTGTTATTACAACAGTCATGCACTTCCTTCTAATGCAATTTGGTCACTTTAAAAACTTTAGAACAGGTGATTTTTATTATTATTATTAAAAAGGGCATTTGTGAATAAAAAAACTGACCAAGAATGACGATAATTTGACTGTTCATTACTGGTTGGAAGACCATATTTTACTGTGTCAAAGATTAGATTTTCACCCATAAGTAGATTTCTCATACAAATATTTGTAAAATAATTATTTTGTTTTATTAATATCCGTATGTTGTTCCAGATTGGGACTGAAGGTGGTGAAAAATATTGCTTAACAATAAATGTATTTTATTTTACAACTCAATAATTAAAAAAAAAAAATCTTACTAGGAAAATTATGCCAGAGGTTTCCATATTTTGTTATAATGAAATTTTGCAAACACTTGAGTCACTGGATGAGAATCAGTCATATTTGATTTCTCCTCCTATCAAAATTTAACTACATAAATTCTTCTCATAAAATGCAGCTGTTTGTCCAAATGAAATTGAGGTTGTCTGTACTTTAGGATTGCAAGTGATTGCTTAATTAGTGAATCTAAAGATCTGATTGATCGATGAATGATTAATTAAGTTAGTAATTTTCTTAAAAACCTTAGTTGTTCTGAGAGATAACCAACTTTACGGAATAAGCAAAGACACATTTTCTATAATATGCTAAATTTTTTGCAGAAAGGAACCAAGCTTCCTTCTTAAACATTTTCTCTGCTGCTGTTTCAGCTTCACTCAGAGACAAAATGGCTTCCAGACCAGAGGAGGATCTCTGCTGTCCGGTCTGTCAGGATGTCTTTAAGGATCCGGTTGTTCTGTCATGCAGCCACAGCTTCTGTAAGGAGTGTCTGAAGAACTCCTGGAGCGCAAGACCTGGACTTTCATGTCCTGTTTGTAGGAAAAGATCTGACAGAGAAGATCCTCCAGTTAGTTTGACTCTGAAGAGACTCTGTGAATCATTCTTAGAGCAGAGAGACCAAAACGCTTCAGAGAGTCTCTGCAGTCTGCACTCTGAGAAACTCAAACTCTTCTGTCTGGACCATCAGCAGCCAGTTTGTCTCGTCTGCAGAGATTCAGAAAAACACATCAAGCACAGATTCAGACCCATCGATGAAGCTGCTCAGCATCACAAGAAGAAGCTTCAGGAAACTCTGAAACCTTTAAAGAAGAAACTGCAGCAGAAGAAGAAAGTCCAAGAGGAGTTTGATCAGACAGCAGAACACATGAAGGTCCAGGCCCGACACACAGAGAGGCAGATTGTTGAGCAGTTTAAGCAGCTTCATCAGTTTCTAGCAGAGGAAGAGGAGGCCAGGCTGGCTGCACTGAGGGAGGAAGAGGAGCAGAAGAGAGGGATGATGGAGGAGAAGATGGAGGCTCTGAGCAGAGAGATAGCAGCTCTTTCAGACACAGTCAGAGCCACAGAGGAGGAGCTGAGAGCTGCAGACGTCTCGTTCCTGCACAACTACAAGGCTGCAGTGGAAAGAGTCCAGCGCTGCCCCCTGCTGGAGGATCCACAGCTGCCCTCAGGAGCTCTGATAGACCAGGCCAAACATCTGGGCAACCTGGCCTTCAACATCTGGAGCAACATGAAGGACATGGTGACCTACACTCCTCTGGTTCTGGACCCAAACACGGCTGGGTCAAGACTCCATCTGTCTGACGATCTGACCAGAGGGACGTTTGGAGAGAAACAGCAGCTTCCTGATAATCCAGAGAGGTTTGGACCAGAGTGGTCTGTCCTCAGCTCCGAGGGCTTTAACTCAGGGAACCACAGCTGGGATGTTGATGTTGGAGACAGTCATTATTGGTTGCTGGGTGTGTTAGTAGAGTCTGCCCAGAGGAAGGGGAAGATACAGTCTGGATTTTGGGTTATACAGTTCTATACAGGTAAATATTCAGCACGGTTCACAGAAGCTTGTCTCTCAGATCTCCCAGTCCACAAGAAACTGCAGAGGGTCAGAGTGAATCTGGACTGGGATGAAAGAAAACTGTCCTTCTTTGATCTGGACACTAACACACACATACACACCTTCACACACACCTTCACTGACAGGATGTTTCCGTGTTTCGTCTCTGCCAAGATCAAAATCCTATCCATGGAGATCTCAGTGAAAAAACAGCAGTTCTGTCCAAGTTAAGCCTTCTTGATCAGATTTAAACTCTGTGGTTTTAGACAGGAAACTGGAGGTGGTCTGACTGAACATCTGGTTGTTTTCAGCTCAGCTTCAGATCTGCTTCGTAAGCCAGAAACTGAATGTGACACGAAGTGGATGATGTGAAGCTTGGACTGGCACTGACTCAGCAGGGTCAGTTTATCTCATACCGTCACCCAGAAAACATTTCAAAATGCTTCGCAAGAACTCCAAGGGTAAACATCTAAAATACATTCATCGAGGTTTGATGAAACATAGAGCTCAATATGTCAGCTGCCTAAGAATATAAGCATCTCAGGTTTTCAGCAGTTTGGTTCAGATCTGAGGAGCATAGAAACTAAAAGGTGCCTCACTCTGTGTTGTTCTGGTTCTTGAACGCTGCATGGACAGATCTCTGGAGACCTACTTGGTCCAGAGACCCTGGTGACCTACGCACCTCTGGTTCTGGACCCTAACCCTAACCCTGCTCTATGGACCAACAGCAGAAATGATAGTTTCGGTTGTATCTGAGAAGATTTTGAGGAAATTCTGAGTCATCCTCTCATTGCTGTGATGAACAACCTGCCTGTACCGGACTGAGCTGACATGGAGAAATATGGAGCAGATGGTAAACTGGCACTGGCCAAACATCTGGGCAACCTGGCCTTCAACATCTGGAGCAACATGAAGGACATGGTGACCTGCACTCCTCTGGTTCTGGACCCAAACACGGCGAATCCGAAGCTCTTCCTGTCTGAAGATCTGACCAGTTTGACTTTAGCAGACGAGCAGCAGCTTCCTGATGATCCAGACCGGTTTGGTTACTCGCGGTCTGTTCTGAGCTCTGAGGGTTTTAACTCAGGGAGCCACAGCTGGGATGTTGATGTTGGAGACAGTTCACATTGGTCTCTTGGTGTGTTAGCAGACTCTGTCCAGAGGAAGGGAAAGGTAGATTCTGGATTGTTGTTTATGCAGTTTTGTAAAAATAAATACTCAGCATGGTCTCCACCAGCTCCTCTCATATTCATCTCGGTCCAGAAGAAACTCCAGAGGATCAGAGTGAATCTAGAGTGGGACGGAGGAAAGCTGTCCTTCTCTGATCTGAATACACACACACACACACACACACACACACACACACACACACACACACACCTTCACTGACAGGATGTTTCCTCTCTTCATCACGGTGAAGAGATTTTACCGATGGAGATCTGAGTGATCAAACTGCAGCTGTGATGTTCTCAAAGTTTCCTCAGATGTTTGAGGCTGCGGCGTCCATACACCCAACGCCAGGATGCCATTAGTCCGTCGCTATTATTACGACATGTTCTAGTGACCAGTTGCTCTGCCGGGAATCAATCAGTACTATGAATATTTGTAGTTTATTATTATTTTTTCAGCCATGTCTTCTTCTTTTGTGGTACATATAAACATTTCATGTAAGTTTGTTTGCACCAACTTGGGATTAAACTTTTCCTGATGACTCGTTGACAGATGTGGGGTTTGGGTCGGTTCTGTAAACGGAGCCTAGAAGAGCAATGACAAACAAATTTTCCAAATATTACATTATTTTTTAGATATAATTGGTAAATATGGTAAAATAGCAGGTGTCTAGTTGGTTATGATGAGACTAAACCTTTACTGTGATTTACTTTAGTTCAAATGCTGGTTGGGGAAAACAGTTTTTCTATTTCACAAAACTTTAAACTCAATACTTAATTTATGTGTAAAAATGATGCAAAGTACTTCTAGTAAAATATCTACAGTTTAAAAACGGTGAAACTGGTCTACACATTAGAGATCTCATTTTAACATCAACAGTGAAAGTGTGTGACTTAAATACTTTTTCAAATGTTCATTCACTATTAGATGAACTAGACATGGTAAAGTAGACCAGCATTTATTTAAGTTGCTGTTTTTACTAAAATGTCACTGACATAAATGTAACTAAACCTCCCTCTGCTTTTTCACAGTGAATAACAGGAAAGAATGAATTTAGCCATTACTTTAAATGGTTAGCTGTGAAAAAGTCAGCTATTTTTTATTAGCTAAGATAAACTGTCTTTATTATTAAGAAAACCTACAAATACAAATAAAGTGAGGAACACAACACAATGTAATAAAGTATGGCAGGGAGTAGCTGAATATAATAATTAGATTAATGCCAGTGATTGTCAGTGTTAGTTTATTTTTTTATGGAAAGAATACTATTTCAATGAAAATCCAGAATCAACATTACAAATTATAGTTATTACATTCTTTCCAAAATCTTCTTAAAGTATAAGAATCTCAGAATAAATGACTGCTACTAACAATACATGGATAACTATATTAAGATATTTGTACTGAACTGAATTTTCCTCAGAGAAACAGGTTTGTGGAGTGAAACGTTTCCAGTCATGCTCACCGCGGGCCAGTAGGTGGCGGTAACGCTCCGTATAAACGGTATGAATCAACGGAAGAAGAAGACGCTGATTCCTGGACAGACTGCATCCCCAGCGGCCGTGGGAGCGCCGTGGGTCGTGTTGTAGGGGTTTTTATTTTTCGAACCGGAGCCGGGAGAGAAAACATCACAGAAAGATGGAAAGTGTGTGACTTCCGGGCGGAAGTGAAAGGAACTGAAGCCCAACAGGAAGAGACGTGTATTCAAACAGGATCCCGAAATGGAGGCGGAAGAGCTGCAGAGACTCGGTCTGTTAAAAGTCTCGCCTCAAATATATGAAGCTTAATTTAAGGTTTTATTTAGGATTCATTTAGTTCATTATGAAGATAAACTCAACCAGTGTTTGTTTGTAGCCTAGCCAGCTAGCATCTTTAGCTTAGCTGCTTGAAGCCAGATATTGTTGTAAAGTGGTGGAGCCCTGTGAAATGATCTGATCAATGAAAACATTTCCGCTTCAAATCAACCCTGTCTGCAGATCAGGAGCAACATGTACCGCGTTAGTGTGTGTGTGTATCAGTGTGTGTGTGTATCAGTGTGTGTGTGTATCAGTGTGTGTGTGTGTGTATCAGTGTGTGTGTCAGTGTGTGTGTGTATCAGTGTGTGTGTCAGTGTGTGTGTGTATCAGTGTGTCAGTGTGTGTGTGTATCAGTGTGTGTGTATCAGTGTGTGTGTGTGTGTATCAGTGTGTGTGTATCAGTGTGTGTGTGTTCTCTACTGGGAAACGCTGTTCTCAAGCTGCTGAAGTGAACAGACTCCATAAACTTGTCAGGAAAACATTCCAGGCTTTCAGACTCAGTAACAGCTGGATTTGAAACTCACTGCATCTCTAAGATCCACGGTGCTGATTACTGTTTAACTAAAAGTTATCTGAGGTCACATTTGCATCCTAATTGAAACTATAAAATTGTTACCCATTTCTTTGCAATCAAAGCCAAATTGATTAGCAAACAAATGGCTTTTCTTGCCACAGAGACATGAGAAAAAAGCTTTTTAAGTTTTGGTTCTACAGTGATCCACATTCCTACAGTCAGATTACTTTCTTTAAAAAGTTGTATATTAGTTTATATTGAGCATGTAAAGAATTCATAGTATAATTTAAATTTTGGGGAACAAAAATCCCCACACGACTTAACAGTTTTGTCACCTGTGATTTAGACAGTGGAGTTATAGAATGAGGTGCAAAAGGCTTGTCTGCTGGCCAGAATTTTATGACTGCAGCGAATCTTTGTTTTTTAGGATTATTTACCAATAATAATACCATTGGAAGATTTCCTGACATCATGCAACAATATGGCTGCAGCTGTTGATAGTTCATTAAATAGTATGACTTCATTTAGTAATTGCTGCAACTGTTAGGAAGCTGCAGGTTTTCCTTCGTGTTCCTAAATGCCTGTTTGACAGTTTGGATGCCGTTTGATCCTGTCTGCTGATTACAGCTGGATTGGAAGATTGTTATTCTTTTTTTTAATTATTGCTTTCTCCAGGAGTCAGACATCTTTACCAACCAAAGAGCCGTTTTAACCCTGTTCCTTCAAAAATAACTTTGTCTCAACAAGAAAACTAATGTGACTCTTCAGAAAAAAAATCTTTATATTTCAGAAAACATTTTATGATGATAGAGCCATAATTTTATTTATGCATTTTTCTGTATACCAGATTATGATCTTCCACTGTTACCTGCAGACTTTCAGCAGATGCTGCTGGTTAAGGAAGAGCTTCCTGAAGGACGGAGTCCTGGTGTGGACCTGCCGGATCCAGAGTCACTCCAGATCAAGGAGGAGCAGGAGGATCACTGGTCCAGTATGAAGGAGGAGATTGATGCCAGCTGGTTTCCAGTAACCACAGTCATCAGGAAGACTGAGGAAGAAGAGGAAGTGAAACCTGTTTGCTCACAGCAAACGGGGAACGCAGATATTCCAGTCAGCTATTCAGTTGACTTAGGGAAGGTAGAAACTGAGGAAGAGGACTGTAGGAAGCTGGATTGTCGTGCAGATGAAAGTTCTTCAGATACGGATGTCAGTGAGGATAACGTGGGAAATTTGAACGGTCCTGATTCTCAGCTGGAAAGTTTTTCTTTTAGGTGTTTGGTTAACAAAAAATATACAATGAAGAAGAATTTGAAATTAAGGGATTCCCAAATGGACCTGAAATGTTTTAGCTGTAATGAATGTGGCAAGAGCTTTCTGAGGGAAAATCTTCTTAAAATACATGTGAGAATCCATACAGGGGAGAAACCATTTAGTTGTGAACTTTGTGGACAAAGATTTATACAAAAATCCAACTTGAACAGGCACATGAGATTCCACACAGGAGAGAAACCATTTGGGTGTCATCTCTGTGGACAGACCTTTAGTTGGAAGTCTAGTTTAGACTGTCACATGAGAATCCACACAGGAGAGAAACCATTCAGCTGTGATTTCTGTGGACAAAGATTTGGCGAGAAATCGGTTCTGAACACTCACATGAGGATTCACACTGGAGACAAACCATTTAGCTGTGATGTTTGTGAACAAAGATTTAACCAAAGATCACATCTAAAAAAGCACATGAGAATCCACACTGGAGAGAAACCATTTTGCTGTGAGGTCTGTGGGCAACGATTTGGTGATAAGTCGGTGCTAAACATTCACATGGGAAACCATACGGGAGACAAACCATTTGGGTGTCATGTTTGTGGACAGCGATTTAGTCGTAAGTGTGTTTTAGACAGTCACATGAGAATCCACACAGGAGACAAACCTTTTAACTGTGATCTTTGTGGGAAAAGATTTAGCCACAAGTCAGCTGTGAACATCCACAGGAGAATCCATACAGGTGAAAACCCATTTTGTTGTCAAACATGTGGAAAAAGATTTAGTCGCAAGTCAGTTTTAGAGAGTCACATGAGAATCCACACTGGAGAACAACCTTTCAGATGTGATGTTTGTGGACAAAGATGCAACGAAAGAGCACATTTAAAAAAGCACATGAGAATCCACACAGGAGAAAAACCATTTGGTTGTGACATCTGTGGAAAAAACTTTAGAGATAAATGGCATTTCAAGAGTCACATGAGGGTCCACACAGGAGAGAAACCATTTAGTTGTGATGTTTGTGGAAAGAGATTTAGTGATAAATCAGATTCCAATAATCACATGAAAATCCACACAGGAGAAAAACCATTTGCTTGTGAGCTTTGTGGACAAAGATTTAGACGAAAACCCTGTTTGAACATTCACATGAGAATCCACACAGGAGATAAACCTTTTGGTTGTGATTTTTGTGGGAAAACATTTTGTCAAAAATCCTATTTAAAAATCCACATGAGAATTCACACAGGAGACAAACCATTTAGTTGTGATGTTTGTGGGAAAAAATTTAACAGCAAGTCAAATTTAAAAAGTCACATGAAGATTCACACAGGAGCAGAAACTGTTCACATGTGAATATTAAGACATCTTAATGTGAAACACTTGAAAGACTGCAAAGGTGTTTCTAAAACCCATTTTCCTACTAAGAATTGAAGTGTTTGTGTTGTGCTGATGTCTGTTTGCGTTTTCATTTTCTGAGCCGACATGAAACCTGGCTTTGCAGCTGCAGGTTTGACAGCCTGTGAGCTCAAAGGGGTTCGCAGCTGCTGCACAATTACTGGCTTTATTTTTTAAAACAATGTACTTGGGTTTTTACATTGACCATGTTTATGAATATTTCCAAGATTTCATGAAAAAAAAAAGAAAATTGCATTCTGGATGTTGTGGTCCATTCTAACAGACTTGTTTTTGTGATTCATATGTTTGCCATGTATTTGCAAGGTCAGGGGTCAGTTTAGGCACTTAAGGCACAGTTACACCATGAGACAAACTAGCACTTTTTGTGATTGTTGGTTTTGATTTTTGTCAACATTTTAAAAATATTTTAAAAGAATTATTGATACTCAATGCAGCACAAGATGGAGAGTGGAGTGTGTTGGTTCATCAATATTTTGGGCAAAGGAGAATTAATCTGAGGTCAAATTTAACATTTCAACATAATTGTTCCTTTAAACAACCAGATTTCTAAAACAGGTGTGATTTGTCAGGTTTACTTTGGTGACTTCAGTGAGAAAATGATGAAGCCAACAGTTACAGACGTGTTTGAGTAAAAAATGTTTTTTATGACAAGAAAAGAACTGATATAAATTTAGCTCGCCTCAGTTTTTAGCCAGAACTGAACTTCTGAACAGAAAATGACAGATTTTAATATTGAAGTAAGAAAATCAATCACTAGAACATGTTTCTGCTAATTCACTCATGTTTTATAATTATTTACTAAAGAAATATTTTGAAGAAAATCTGAAAATATTTGTGATTTTCTGGTTTCTCAGGTTAAAATGCGGCTGAAACTGAGAACATTTGGACTCATGAGGAAACCAATCCAGCACCAGCTGTGCTATCATGTTAACACAATTAAGATTTTAAAGCAACAGTAACCAATTCTTGTTTCCGTTCCTGGGAAAATTTAAATCCTTCCAGGATTCAGTCTTTGTTTTCATAAAGAATAAAATTAGAGCCTCAAAAGTTTTAGTTTGGACCCGATCAGAGGTTCTGGTGCTGCAGAGCTCAGATTGCTCAAATGGGTGATAAATGGGATTTTGTGTGTAATTTGTGAAGGTTTCAGAGTTGATGCAGTTGAGAGAAACATGAGAACTTGGCATGTTTAACCACAAGAGGGCAGCAGAGCTCTGAGTGATAATCAGCTCTGTAACAGAAGCAGCTTAAGTTTAATTTATACAGCAGATTTGATTAAAACCCCAAAATTATTCAACTTTTTCCTGAAGGTAAATGAATTGCACAGCTCTGTTGACTTGGTTTGAACTGAATTCGTTCATTTCTGTTTGATTCTAAGACTTTATTGACTTTAGCAGGAGAGAAGAAGTACTTGTGTGTCAGTTGGTCGCCGGTGCGCCCAGAACCCAGGCTGTCCTGGTTTCAAACCATTATGCTTGGAACTGAACGAAAATAAAAAAATATAAACACTTAAGATGTTTTTAATTTTTCTGTTCTTCAATCCTGTGAATTAATTCCATTTTATACTGTAATAAATGCCAAAATGCTCCTTATATAAAGATCAAATTGTTCTAATTTCTCATTTCTTGATCTAAAATATTCATATCCATGTTATGGATTATGACAGACAATCTGGAAACATCGGTCCCTTTGGGTTGCTATTGTAGCCTGAAAAACAACCAATTAGAGCCAGGAGGAGGGGCTTAATGCTGTCAATCACTTAATGTAGTCGCTGCTAAATGTGGTAATGGCAGATAGATTGACAGCACTAAGTCCCGCCTCCTGGCTCTGATTGGTTATTATACTTTCACAACATGCTGACAGTTTCAATAAATATGTAAAACTATATATATATATATATATATATATATATATATATATATATATATATATATATATATATTAAAAGTTACATAATGTAGCTGTAACTGAAGATTACAGCAGAAACTCTGGGTCCAGTTGCGTTGCCATGGCGACAGGGTTCCCGTCCCGCAGCTTTGGGTTTGGGTTTCTGGTCCGGGCCGGTCAGAGCAGAACAAACAGAGACGAGGGGAACCGGTTCTTTCAGTGCTCGTTTATTGGATCATGGCATGGATGGAAGAAAACAGAACCACCGACCCGTCAGGCCGACCCAGACACACGGGACTCACAGAACCTCTGGTCAAAACGGAGATTTCATGTTCAAGTGCAATAATATTCACAACTGTCCTCAGATGCTGCTGAGCGCGTGGAGCTGCACCTTCACCTGCAGAGGTCCACTTCCTGTCTGCATCAGACCGACAGGAAGTTTGTCTCGCCAGTCAAATATCCACATTCAGAAACGGTTTCGGATCAGGTTCCTTCCAAGCAGAGGTTCACGGGCCGACTGCAGGTCAGGAAATGCTAGATGTCGGGTCTGGTGAATTTTGTCACATAAATAGAGGGATTTATAACATGGAGGATGTTTTGGTTCTTATTTTTACTTTTTTGTTCCTAACGTTTGCCTGATGAAAATATCTCAGTCTGGTTTAGAAGTTGTTTGATTTGAGTCTGATTTTCTGCTGGTTGCTCCTGGAGACGCTGAAACATAACGGAGATTCTGCTGTTCATACGGAGAAGCAAAAACACACTAAATGTTTTTAACAACATAAACTATTTATGAGCATTCGCTTTAAAATTCAGCTGCAGGTATTTTGTTTTATTTGCCTCAGCTAAACAGAAAGAAAATCGAACACTTAATTTACATTAAGAGGTTTATCAATAGTTATCAATAGTTTCTGCATAACAAAAATATTTAAAGCTACTTTTGACCAAAGATGGTCTGAATCTGATATTCAATTATTTCAGGAGGTGATAATCAGTACGAATGATTTGCTAAAGTGATAAATATCTAAACTATGGATGAACCGACAGATCGATGATCTGATCAATCAGCCGCCGCGCCGCAGGGAGGCTCCGCCCACCAGGTCGAGTCTGAACATTGGTTCACTACAGGGACGCCACTGCTGCCAACTCAGCAAATTAACATCGCAGGAAAAAAATATCGGCCAAAATCGGTTAATGGAAAATGACAGATAAAACTGCGACCTGACGGTCCCGCAGACAGGATGTGTCGACTACAGGGCGGCATGTGAGTCTGAACCAGGACCGCCGGTCTGGGCCGGTCCGGGTCGGTCCGGGTCGGTTCAGTTCAGTCCGGTTCAGACCGGTCCAGTCTGGGTCGGTTCGGTCCAGTCCAGTCCAGTTCAGTCCGGGTCGGTCCAGTCCGGGTCGGTTCAGTCTGATCCAGTCCAGGTCGGTTCGGTCCTGTCCGGTCCAGTCCGGGTCGGTTCGGTCCAGTCCAGTCCAGTCCAGTCCAGTCCAGTCCAGTCCAGTCCGGGTCGGTTCAGTCTGGTCCAGTCCAGTCCGGTTCAGA
>VMRN01000036.1:4079581-4178276 GCA_010277015.1 Poeciliopsis turrubarensis | reverse complement strand
GGGGGGTTGGTTAGCGGATCTGTGGCTGCTGCTGGTTAAATTGGATTACATCCTAATTTACAGAGCCTCGCAGCCCACAAAAAAAAAGAGAGAGACTGGCGGAGGCGTGGACGGACCAATCGCACAGTAATGATGATGAATGGGAGATTAATGCGCGCACAAGCAAGACAATTTAAGCCTTCATCTGTTTAAACGGCCTTCCAATATCATTTGGAAACGAAGGTCACGTTAAATCAATCGGAAGAGGGAGGAGTGGGAGACGCGAAAGACTTTTTTTTATTATTTTTTTTTTTTGCGGGTAGCGTCTTTATCAACATTACTTATGACGCACGAGAGACAGCCGAGCGTGGAGAGAAAATAGGCCCCCGGCTGCTGCTGCGGGCTTCTGTCAGACAGGATAACAGAGCAGGAAGGATTCGGGCCATCAAAGGAACGACTCAATTACGTCGTCATCTTTAGGTGTTCGAATTAAGGAGAGTCGAAATTGCTCCGAATTGGATCGTTTTTTGCCGACCACGTCAAAACAAACTCGGACAACAATATGTCCTCGGGACACGTTTTCATGCCTTGTTCTCCTTCGTAATGCATTTCCAAGTTGTATGTTTCATCCAGCAAATAAACTTGGACAAACTATCATTTGGATCCGGATTTTTGGACATCTTGTTTCAAAGAGATTTTTGTAAAACTATCGTCACCTATAAGACACGGTGAAACAGATTGAAATGGTAGTGGCAGCAACATGCTGCTGGGATTCTGCCGTTTCAGATTTTAAACAAACAAAAAACCTAAAATAATTTCCATCTACACAATCGTTTTGTTGTTTTTCTGAAATCACAACAGAAACGTGAAGCAAATGTTTATTCAACATTTTAAAACAAGAATATATATATATATTGCTAAATGTCCAGCTGTTGTAATCCTGCTCTTAAAAGTTCCCCTTCCAGCAGGACAATAAAACTTAAAGTACAATTAGAGCAACAATAAAATATACAAAGTACATTAAAGCATCATCTGTCACGTGTGAAAGTGAAGATCTAAATCCAAAATAAGCAACAAACCACTCCATATCTTATTACATATATTCAGAGCATCTTATTGGTGTTTGACACAATAGAAAAAAAAATTCCACTGTAAAGTAACTGATGTGAGACATCATCTCGGTTGCACATAAGTATGATATATACCAGCCTCAAAGAAACGCAATAAATTGACATTCATCTGCCTTCAAGGTGATTCAAGACAACTTGCTGTGGAGTAAAACCTTTGGACATTTGACATATTGTTGCTTTTGCACCACCATTCTGTCTATTTTAGCTCTTCCTTAGAAGATCTAATCCACAGATTACATATTACCAACAGGTAGGTCCGGTGAGCTCTAAACACAACGGTATGGTGCTTAGACCATGAACCAAAAGTTAAGCTCAGTATGTAACTTCATGCTGCATCTGGACGTCTTGACAGAATGGTCAAAATGGTCGGAGATGCACTGATATACCCACCCATGAACAAACTAGCCGTTTCAGCATTTGATGAGACCTTCTTGACACGCAATGATACATCTTTAAATTACATGAACATCTGTTCAAATTGATGTAATCTGGCAGTACACACATTAAAACTGTTTTGATTTGATTGAGAAATAGTAACAGGTGTTTCAAGTTCCTCAAGATGGCATTTGGTGTGGATTGGCATGACATAAATATCCTGAATTCTGTTGAAAACATTTCACCTTTTCATCAGAAATGTTAACTTCCACTAGCTTTCCCAGTAACTGAGAAGGATCTAACTTCAACTATCAACAGACTAAAAACAAAAGTGAGATCTCTAGGAGGTTTTTCAGCTTTATTTTTGCTGAAATGAAGCTGAAAAATATTCAATAGTTGACCTGATGATTTCCAAAGACATCGATTTGTTTATTCAGGAGCTAACTGGAAAAAAAAAAACATTGGCAATTAAAACACAAAAAAATCCATGTTTGAATCTTCATTCGAGATATTTTTTTCTTAGCTTTTCAGAGATGGACGTTTATGGTGTGCTTCAGATCACTACCCGGAAAGTCATAATGTCCAAACTGATGGAATTAGTTTGGACATTAAACCTCAGGATTTTCTGAGAGGGAACAAAACAGAAAGCTGAATCAGTAACTGCAAGCTGTCCAATTCCTGAAACACAGAAAAGCAGCTGCAGAAATCAAACTACTGTTATCATATTTGATTTTCATTTTCATTTTTTCTGAGTACAATCTTTGCTTATTTTTTGTCTTGTCTGTTTCTGTCTTGTCTACTGAATATAGTTACAGAAGTTACTGTAACATCCAGCACACAAGACAAAACTGCAGAAATACTGCAGCCAAGGGGGAGAAAAACTAAACCTGAAAAATGGCAACATTTGTATTACCAGAACTTTTGAGCATGCAAATTTGAGGGATTTTGAAAATAATGACAGGTCCTCATGGTTATGTCCCTTGCTGATGAAACGCAAAGGCATGATTTTGTGACACAAAAAAAAAATCAGGGTATTGTTCTTTTATGACAATCCAGAAAAATGAGTTGTGCAAATATGTTGTATGTTTCTCCTCTTGTCTTTTTTTTTTTCTTAGGCATGGAGTCAGGTAGCACAATAATATTACCAGCTTTAATCAAAGAGGTTGTGATTTCAACATGTTCTCCTTTCATAAGATTCATATTCAGAGTGGAAAAACAGTTCCACTCAGAATAAATTTGTTATCCAAATTTGCAACTGCTACAACAACTACAGCTTGTAGTTTGTTTTTACATGTCGTGTGCAAAAGCACTAGCGTTGAGGCATTACCTCTGAATGGAGAGTCGGATATTTTGCATATATTGGTCTTTTCCTGCCAAAGTTTTTACACCCTCCCCCATAAAGCCTCTCAAATGCAGTGTGGAATTGAAGATGAGGCCATATTCAACTGCTATTGTGATGCACAATTTTCATTTAAAGTCTAAGTTATGGGCACATCATGGAAAAGTGAGACTTTATTGATAGTGCTGGTAGGAGCTCTGCCACCACAGTCTGCCCAAAGTCTTACTCAGTGTTGTGATAATGACCAACTTGTTAAACGCCATTTGATTGTTCTGCTGCTTTCCCCCATGAGGTCTGTCTATTTTGTGGAGGAGCTCACAAAGCACGCACCGTATTGTGTGATACTGTTTAAAAATAATTTAATAAGCACTTCATTTTACGACAGTGTTATTATTTTACAGCCATTACAGCTGCCAAGAGCTTGGCCGATCAGTCCAATTCTCCCCACACCTCCCTTCATTTTACTGCTCGCTCGCTGCTTTACTGCTTAGTAACGGCGGTGGTCGAAGGCGACAGGAAAAGTTAGTCCCCGTTTTTCCCACACAATCAAACAAACTCCAGTGCGAGGCATGGCACCGTTCCCACAGCCACACATGGGTTTGCGTCATTCACAACATTAGATTTTGTTCTTCACAATGAGAATGCGCCCCTCTCTGGGTTTGCTTGATATCCTCTGCAGAACAGTAATAAAGGTGAATACAATGTGATCTCTGCTGTGGCCACTGGTTCTATCTGTGCACAGCGGGCATGTAGCTGCTTGTGTGAGCCTTCCTGTGACAGAGTACCTCATTGCTGCAGTGATGTATCCTCATTATGCCCCCATTGCATTACCGTCACACCCAGACTGTTTCTGTTCTCTTGGGGTCCAGAGGGGCCTGGGCTTCCCTTCTATCCACTCCTAAAGCTTCTACAAACCCCCCTGCCCTCATTTTGACTCCGATGCACCAGCATCCTCCAGCTTGGACCTGCAGATGCAGACATTTGTTAGGATTTCTAGTAAAAACAAAAAAAAAAAAAAACATACAATAATGTGAAAAAATACACATGACACTGACATCACAGCACAATTAATGCACCCCATCCCAGCACAGAGAATTCCACAACTTTGATCTGAATATATGGCTTTTATTTCAACTATAATGGCATCAGAATACACGACAGTTTCCACATCTATTTCATTTCCTCCCGTTTAGACCCGCACAAAGATGCTTTACGTTACATCTGGATACGTGGCAGCAAACAATGGGACAGTAGCTTTAGTCTCGCCTGGATGAACCTGTTTAAAATTGTGTGTCACTTGATCCCTTTCGTTGTGAACAGGGAATGTATAAATAAACAGAAGTGAATCCATTGCATATCAACAGTCATGGAAAAAAAAAATCATAACTTCTTTGAATATTCGGCTGTTTCCAAACAAATATTAACATACTGATGTCTTTTTCTTCTTCTCTGGATACAAACTGATTTTATTACAAGTAAAATATAAGAACTCACCTTGTTTTGCTCGTCTACAAGATCAACAAAAAATGATGTACTAAGTGAGGAAAAAGTTAAGACATTCTCATGATTTCTTTATTTCTATCCCTTGGCTACAATACCTTCAGTAAGATATTTCTTGTTGCACTCTTCAAGTCTCAGCACAGTTTGCCCCACTCCTCTTTTCCAGGTGTGAGACGTTTGAAAAATTTCTTCCATGTGCATCCCATTAGGTTCCAGTTTGGACTCTGTGTTGGTCCTGCACTTTCCATATCTTACTTCTCAGCCAGTTCTTGGTGGATTTCCATTGTGGATCACTGAAAGTTTGAGTTCAGTCACAACTTTCTTTTTCTGTTTTTACAGATGGCTTCACATTTTCAATGTTAAGTTTGCACAAAATGCAGAATAAAAATGTTTTGATTTCAGCCATGTTGAGTGGGAATAAAGTGGATTGTGTAATAATGTAAATTTTCCCCCAAATAAATTTTTTTTGTTAAATTTTACAAGACAAAAATGATGCTATTTTCTTATCATTTTTAAAACTATATTGTGAAGTTCTAAATACTCTCAAATGATTCTGGTCTGTGTTTTAAAACATTAACTTGCCTCAAAACTCTCTTGCTTTCCCTTGCTGGTTGCTATGATTGTAAACAACACAATTTCATTATTTTGAGGTTTTCTGGTCTCATTTGTCGACGGGGTTATGCACATTAGTAGTCATTTGCAGAATTCTTGTTGGAAAGAACATTGATTCTTTCATATCAATGTTAACAGGGGCAACATACATTTGTTTGACCTGAAGAATCTAATGCTACCATATCTCTAGATGTTTCTCTTTCTTTTTCCTGTTACCCTTTTTTTTTTTTTTTTTTTTTTACAGCTGGATGGTTTTCAATCATTTATACAGAAAAACAAATACACTTAGTTTTCAAATTATCTACAGTTAACCACGAGGTGTCCAGACATTCAGAAAGTTCTCTAAACTTTGATGTAGATTTCCACGGCAGTATGACTGTTTCATCAGTCTACAGCTGTCTGCCAATATCAGTAAACACTTCTGCAAAAACGATAACGATCTAAACTGAAAAGGATGAGACGTAAAAAGTTCTTTGTTGAAGGTTTCACTTCCTTGTGTACTAAATGAGTGAATTCTGCAAATTTTAGCTCCGTATAACTAAGGCACTAGGATACCATGTTAAAGTCTGTCTGTGTGTTCAGGCAGACTAAGTTTGGGAGGTAATGTTATACCATGGGAAAGGGCGCAGTGGAGATAATGGTACCACATAGTCAGAGCAACAGACGAAAAGCTAAGAGCCTGTGCTTAGTGCCTTAATGGGTGATTTCAAAGAACACTCACACTGTTTAGCAGAGAGTGAACCTCCCCCAAACCTATAAAACTCTGGTAACTGTCAGTACAGAGGTTGGGTCGGCTACATGTCTGCATTCAGCATGATGCATGTTTGTAAAATCCAGCTAGCTGAGGATCTGTCTTCAGCATTTAGGGATCAATTCGAGATAGTATGAGTTCAAACAATAAGGGAAAGGGGAATCATTTATTGCTTCCAATGCTAACCAAATCAAATGGTATCAGAACAATATGTCATTTTGACTGTTACAAGCTTGAATACCTCTAAAGTGTGTGTAATTACAGTGCCTCTGAAAGTATTCACCATGCTTTGTGAGACCTCCAAACTTTATGAGGCTTTCAGGTGAGCTCAAGAACAATGCATAATGAGATTCATGGAATGAGCTTTCGTGGCTGAGCAGTTGTATTCATGCCTGCAGTGCTAAGAGCAGCATCAGCATCAGATGTGGTGCAGTAAAGCACACAAAAACACTCTAGAAATGGATTTTTTCTTTTTTTCTTTTTTTTTTTTTTTTTTAGCAAAGATAAATCAGATGAATCTTTCTGGAATACCAATGAATGAGTCTGAGTTTGACTGTTGCCATAAGAGTGTCAAAGTGTCAAATGTGAAGTTTGATGGAGAGGGAGTTGTGTTGTAAGATGGCTTTTCTGGAGTTGGGTTCAGTCCTTCTGTTCAAAGGAAAGCAGCTTTCAATCCTGAGGGGAAACAAGATATTTTTGGACAACTCCATGCTCCCAAATTTGTGGGGACAGTTTGCAAATGCCTATTTTGACTCTGCATCAGTGCACAAAGTAAGGTCCACAAAGACATGAGTGAGCTAATTCGGGGTGGAAGACCTTGACTTGCCAACATATGATCCCAAAGTCAATCCAACAAAACACACAGGCATTCACAGCTGACCTCACAAAGGTGCTTCTGGAAGAAAGAGCAAAACTTTTCACAAACAAAGTCCTAAACTTTGTGGAAAGTCTTTCCAGAAGACCACCCTCTTTTGAGCTACAAAAGATGGGCCAGCATCCTATTAAAGATAATCATTGGCAATAAAATATATTTACTTTACCCACAAATGCACACGCCTAATGTAGCCTGTTGTTAGACACTGTCTAACCAAAGTCTTGCTATCAGAGATGCTATCAGAGATGATATAATAGCCACAGATCAGGTTGTGCGTTAAGGCAGGCAGTTAACATATTCAAGTGATTAAGTCTTTTTAGCTTCTCTATTGCAACCTAAAAATGAAGAGAAAGGCCAGTGTGAAGAATATGTTGGCTCACATAAATTTCTGGAGATAAGTAGAATGTACTTCAAAGCTTTCCTGTTGGGTTGGGAAACACAAGTAACAAATGCGCATGAATGAATGGCAAACAGGTTTAATAAGACAGACAGAGTGACGCTGACAGGGAGACCTGTGGCGTCTTCACATAGTGACTCACAGAATAAGAACCCTGTTTAAAGGCACGATAACAAGGGGTTTTTCTTTTTTTCTTCTTCTTTTTTTTTTTAGTCTACTGAGCGGGAGGAAGGGTGGCAGAAAGGCAAAGAAAGAATACTAATGATGAAGATTTGTGCTTCCAGTGTGCACTGTAGAAAACCAAAACGTGAAATATTAAAAATCACAGGGAGTGACAAAAAAAAAAAATGTTTCCAGCAAAGGCTGAGGAAGAAAAGGTTGCAGAGATCAAGAAGAAGATGGACCTGAAGTGGGAGGATCGGGTTTATAGTGATGCTCTGTTTGTGACGGCTGTCTGCTGGATGAAAACAGAGCCTCTTTAACTCCTCACGGGTTAATGGAACTTTTATGAGTTTGTTCTGCAATCATGTAACCCCTGGCGTCTCCTTTCCTCTGTTTCTTTCTTTACTTCCATGCCTTTCATTCTGTCTTTTTTTTTTTCGTTTCTTTTATTTTCCACCCTCTATCTCGGGGCAGATCAGAGGTGAGCCGCTCATGTGTTTCTGTAAACACACTTCTTTCTCTCTCCGCACCAACTTTATGAGGACAGAACCAGTTTTAGTTGAACGCTCTCGTTTGGATGACTCACTGCTTTGCCAAAGTTTACATTAGACTTGTTTGGGCAATGGTTAGACGATGGACAGCAGCTTAATGACTACTAGTTAGGAGGACGCATAGTTGTCCAGGCATTAGCTTCTGCGGTGTGGGAAATTATTGACCAATTTTTCTCCTCAGGGTGGCAACGAGAATTTAATTGTACATAAAAACTGAAACACATTTGCTTTACAACAGGAACCACATTAAAAACCTCAGGCACCAGCCCCTCTGTGAGTCATTCCAAGACAACAAAAAAACAAAAAAAGGAAACACGCCCCTCCGACCAAGATGCATGCAGCTGACAGCACAAGGTGCATTGGACACAGAGGAGGGGGGTATCTGTAGGTGCAGATAGAGTGGATTGATGGAGATTGGTCCAGAGAGGCGATGCGAACCCGATCGGGTGTCCCGTCATAAAGCACGCCTGAGGAATGGATGATCGGCTGGCCAGACGCAACTTTTAATGCTCAGCCATGACTCAGTGGTGACCGTCAGTAATGAGTTTTATTCGCTTCCATCATTTGAGTGTCGATTGTGATCATGGGCCCATCTGAGAGGAGTGATTGACGAGTTACAGCCAGTGATGTGAGGTGGGAGCGGGGAGTGAAGGAGAGCAGCAGGGAGTCCTACGACCCCCTGACTGGACTCAGCCTTGTACTTCGTGGCTCCAGCAGAAATGTAAGGGTGAAAAAGTTATAGAAAAACCTCATGCAAAACATTCACTCACCTTCAACCCTTTCACAACCTTCAATGTATTTTCTTGGATTTTATGTGAAAGACCAAAGCAAAATAGTGTGTAATTGCAAATGCAAAACGGGTTTCCGAATATTTATGAAGAAAATATATAGAAAGTGTGACATGTATGTGTTTAAAGTTTCTTTACTCGAGTATCTCCTAAATAAAATCCAAAGCAAACTTAAAGTCACCAAGCTAGTTGTGTGGTTAAGATTGATATAAATACATAATAATACTATCATTGCTCATGCTACCCAGAACACAACATGGTGAGACATGGTGGTGGTGGTGGCAATGCGCCATATAAAATGCTAAAACCCCATTCCTCAGATTGCTCTCACTTTCATACACCAACACACATATCACTAGGCAACTTGAGGTCTAGTGCATTGCCCAGGGGCACACTGACGTGTTGCAGGAGTAAATTGGAATTAGACCCAGAACTTTTAGTTCGCAAGGCAACCACTCTACGCAATGATCTCTAGTTTGTAGGACTGTAAAACCGACCATCTCCATCCAATATGAATGAGTGTGAGGCATGTGGGAAAAAGAGTGGACAATAAAATTCAGTTTCTAGACATGAGAAGTTGGTGGAGAAACACTCCAAAAGGCTTTCAGCTACAATTCCAGCAAAAGGTGATTCTACAAAGCTTAGGCTCAGGGAGGTTGTAGGCACACATGCACATCATACATTTTCAAGTTTATATGTAAAAAGAAACATTTTTTTAGCCATATCTACTTTTCTTTCTGCTTGAATTTGTTTTTTTGAAAAGCAGTCTCTGATGCAATTAACCTAAAACTTACAAAATCTCTTTTCTTCATTTTGACTTTCAGTCACAAGCTAAAAAAAAAAAAGAAAGAAAGAAAACCGACAACAAATAGAAAATAATCAGACATATATATTATTTTCTCCAGCCTTTTTAGGTGTCGCACCTCTTCAGAGATACATGGCCAAAAACAGGCAATTTCAAGATGATAATCGATATTGATCCCATTTATGGAGTGAGTGTGAGGCACCACTAAAGGGAAGGTGGGGGGGGGATCAATGAGATTTAGAGCTTCGACGGATGGATGTCTCCTAGTGTGTAGGTTCTGTTAGAAATGACAAGGCCAGAAGGATTGCATGGTCCAGGCTTCAAATCTCTCTAAGCATCTCTTTATTTTTCAATTTTTCAACACACTGCAACACCATAATGACCATGCATGGGGGGGAAAAAACATGCATTTCTGTGGGTGCAGGGTGGATGCAGAGAGGACACATTTTTCACCCCATGTTGGTATTGATTCGGAGGCAATGCAGCAATCTACAGGGCAATTACATTACAGACATGACATACACACTGCTTCTAGTTTTTATGAACCAGGGACATTTATTGCAAATTCTGGAAGTTGCAAAGGTACAGAGCCTTCTAACAATATTTTTAGCTCTTGAGCTTTTTCACCTCTTGTCAGAACTCTGTGTGTCGTATCAGGATTTTATGCGATAGATCAACACAAAGTAGCTGGTAACTGGGAAATGTAAAGAGATGTGTTATTAAAAAAAATCCTGTCCCTGCCCCGACGCCCTAAGTCAATATTTGATCAAATCAGTTTTGTAGCAGTTTGTAGCAGCAAACCTTTCTGTGTAGGCTATGTCTCTACTGGCTTTCCCCATCTAGAGAGACCAAAATGTCTGATTAGTCGACTGAAATGAGGTCTGGATTTTGACTAGGCCATTCACATTTTCCCATTGAAGTGGGCAAATGTGAAAGGTTGCACTAGATCTTTACAAGGGTATCACAGTAAAAAGGGCTAAAAACAACTGCATTCCACACTTTTCAGAGAACTTTTCAGAGTCCTTTTCAGTGTGCTTTTTAGGTAAACCTTTTGGAAAGTAGGTGTTATCTTTATGGTTCTCTACACATTTTCTTTTGTTGCACAGCAAAATGTAAAAAAGTTCAGGGAGTGTAAACACTTCACCGAGGATTTCACATGCTCTTTTAGAAAAACCTAAGAATCACTATCCCAACTGGTCATGCTTACCTCTGACAGCAGAAGGACATTTACTCCCATAATAAAGGCTGTCCTCGCTGTATTTACCTGCTTAGCACAGTCCACTGCTCTGGGACCGCAGTGACCTGTCTGCCCGAGTGCGTTTTTGAATGTTGTTGAAGGGGACGTAATGGTGACGTAGCACCTGGACACGTCAAGGATATGTAGATATGTTGATACAGCATCTGAATCGGCAGTGAATGCAAATTTATTTGGCTCTCAGAGCAGTGGAGGAAGGGATGCGCTCTGGGTGTGTATTTGTGTCCAGCATGAGAGACGGAGAAAGATGAGGATTCAGCTGTGTGGGTGAGTGTGTTGGATTAGAGGTGACAGCCAAGACTGAAGAATCCCATCATTCCATGTCCAGGGAACTCACTATCCAGGCACTGACATGGTCCTCTGGGGCAGAGTCATAGGAGGGGGCCAGTTACACTCTGTCAGGGGGTCTTATGACCTGATGGATGTGCTGCTGTGGGGCACAGAGACTACCCTGAATATTTTTCTTTCTCTCACACTCAAACTGATGTCCAAGAAGAGAGAGGTGTCCTAACTTTCATAGCTGGAGGATGCAGAACTCCTGCAGCTGTCTTCTTGTCTTACAGATTTTTGCTTTCCAACAACTGCACACAGTCCAAACACCAGAAATGCCAGCTCGACCGCAGATATGGGTTTGCAGAATCCTGACATTGAACCAAAAATCCCAGAAGTTGCAACTTTTGTTAGGTTGTCAAGTCAGCCAGCCAACCGTTCCTCTCCCTCCTGACGCTCGCAGCCAATCAGCCTCTACTAAATTTGAGAGCTAATTTGTCACACTCTGCAATGTCCCTCCCATTTCTGACTCTCCCTGAAGTGAATGTCATTGCCATTGAGATTCTGTAAGGATGGTTTTATCATTCCTGCTTAGTGCTGCACTGGGACTTCAAAGACACATTCAAACACACACACGCATACACATACAGGCCTCCCTCCCATCACACCAACCACACTGAAAGAGCATTTAATTTTGCTTCTCTTTTTTTCCCCCTTTGTATCACTAACACACATAGTCAATGTCTGTGTTTGTGTTTATGTGTCCTGCTTCCCTCCACTCGCCTCTAAACGAACCAATTATGGGTGTTTATGTAGCTTTAATGTGTGTAAGTGTCAGGAGAGAAACATTGCACTGCTCCCCACCTAATCAATGAGGCCTTGCGCACTACGCCGCCAGTCGCTTTTCTCCCGTCTCCTCCATCCTCTGTTGCATCACCCCCTCCCTTTCAATACCCCTCAATTTCTTTCTGTTTTGCCTGGTCCAGACTTTTCACTCTGCTTCCTTCTCTGTTCAATTAGTAGAAGATGAGAATGAAATATCAGGCCAATTGGCCGTGAAGAAAGCTTTAAATGGAGCAAGATGAGGCCATCAAAAAGTTGGAGTGCATCAAGCAAGTGTTGTCACACGATCTGTATTTTTTTATATACAGACTTCCAATATTTTTGATTGACTTTTAAGACATTGATGTAGATTTTCTGCTGTTAAAAGTTTACGTCTTATTTACTCAACTATTAGAAAACCCTGGCAAAATGTGTGACAGGAATCAGTTCTGCGTTGATTTGATCAAATTTTAGCATTGGTATTATTTTTACAGCTTAAAAAATTGTTGGGGATCTATAGCTAATTGTTCTTCTCAACACTATTTTAGAGCCTCGAAAGTAGGCTTTTCTTGGTATCCCCTCCCCTTTTACTCAGGTCTAGAGCTGCAACTGGATCAGGTATTAGCAACTAGCTTTTCTGTCACATGACGACAGAGATGAATGAGGCACGGTAGGATCTGGGCCTCCCGTGGGTGCTTAGGGCCCACCATGGAGGGTCTGATGGTAATGGTGGGGCCTGAGCCCCGTTACCGACACTGGTGATCATTTACTGAGCCTGGGCCTCTGTGGGAACCATGGTGATGGATTCTGATGAGGATGATGATTATTCTTCCAATAAGATGAATTAATGCACCGAGGAGCAACTGAGCATGTGCAGTATGATGAATGGAGCAGGCAGGCCACCGTTAGTCACTGACGAGGGTAGGTGTGGGGGGTAATGTGAGAAAGGGAAAATGTTGTACCAGAAATAAGGAGTACAAGAAAATACCAACAAAAGAAAAAGAAAACGGATGGACGGACGGATGGATGGATTGTAAATGATGTCGTATTTTTGTTTTCTCATATTGCTGAAATACTAGCTGTAAGCTAATACTTTGCCTTAAGAAAGTCATCATACCACTTTACCCTTTTCACGATAGGTTAGAATGGAAAACTTCGAAGAATTTCATTTGAACTTTGCTTGATAGAGCGACTCAAGTCTATGAGTAAATTTTAAAAACAGAAGGGAAAAGACACATGGCTTTTTATATTTTACACCTCTTTCTATTTTTTTATTTATCTATTTATTTTACCACATTGCAACCACACATTCCACTTTTAAATAAAACGTAACAGCTAACGAGTCACGTTTGTTTATTTCAACATATACTGTATCTCATGTGTAGTGACACATGAAATCTTTGAGGCAGTTTGCCTCAATCTAGACATTTTGTGGGATGTCTTCGTCAGACTCTCCAAACTTGAGGTCTCGTGTTTTGATTATGGGCTCATATCCACCGTTACCTGGCTGCATCATCGGCCCAGCATGCATTGTTCAGGTGTGAGATCACCTCAAGTGATGTGGACCTATTTTTCTCAGAATGGGTCTCAGTTGTGAAGAAAGTTTGTGAAAGTTAATATGTACTGTTGCTCCAGCAGCTTCATCAGGTAGTGAAAATCTATGTTGTCCATAACAGCAATGGGTTGGTCTTCCAGGTAATACCTTCATCAGTGGTTCTGTAATCCCTTTTGCCTTATCTCTGTCTCTTGGAAACTTATCTCCTCTCTTTCACGAGTCCTTTGAAGTGTGTTGCTTCACCTTACTAACTTTCTGAGTTAGAAAGGTAAACCAATATGTTGGTGGCAGTGACTATAACTCTTCCACGATTTGTTCGAGTTAACCGAACTACTTCCATTTTCAATTTTCCACCAACACAAATTACCCAGTCCCATCACAGCATTTTATCTCCAAATGTATTACCTGTAGCTGACATCAAACCATGTCCAGCAGACAACATAGATCAGGACATGGCACAGTGTGCTGCTGAAACTTTTGTTTTGAAAATGGATTGAAAGTCGTGTAAAATTCAACAGTTTTATTATCAACTCAAGTCATAAAAGCCTTTTTATTCTGTTTAGTTCAGTCAACTAAAAAGACAAGAGAAAACAATGGTCAAAAACTGTCCCAGAAGACTTTACCCTTCATCCGAACAGATGACCTTTTTCCAAACAAACCCGTCACCATCAGGAAGACATAATGGACCACAATTCACCTAGAAAGCAACTTGCACTAAACACACGCAGTCCATACGAGCTCCTCTACCATCTTGCTTTATGCTCTTCAAACTTACCTCCAGTAGCTGTGTGAGATCTGATACCTAAACATCAGTATGTAACAACGATCTTTCAAAAGACTCAATGGATCACATGAATCAGCTTAGTATCTCTCTATTTCCTAAAGGAAAAAAGCAGAAAAGATCTGTAGATCATGACACAAAAAAAATGAGTAAAACGACTATTCTAGACAAGCGCATAGCTTTTCTTCAGGCTTGAACTGCTTATCCACTCATTTAGCCATCAACGGATGAAACTGACCACATTAATGTCGGTGAATGATGATTTGCCAAACTTCCTGCAACATTTTTAAGAACACATTACAATGTACCAGTAGGCTTTAATATTTCCACATTCTGAGTCCTCTTCAGTGGCACTTTAGAGCTTAAGTCTCCCTCAAGTTTGAGAGCTGCTGCTGTGATAAATAGCCGAGCGAGAGCGTTCATAATTCCCCCATTATAACTGCTGGTGTATTCCTTCGTCTGTTTAACGACTTGCTCTTAAAGGAAGTAAGAGCAGGGAGGTCATGTGGGCAGGGAGAGAAGCGAGGCTCCTCTAAGCACCCCGTGATTCATATCAAGCACACATTAAGTGGTGTGCGGCTAAATTAGTGGCTGCAATCTAGCAGGTATTATAGCTCACGCAGCGACGTGTAACGAGCCGCTGTCTCACTGGGTTGTAATGTGGCCTTGATGTCTTTAGCATGAACCCACCAATAATATTCAGCCCATTTAGCCCTTTAGCTCATATCCACAGCGTCGGCACATCAATGTAACACCCACACGTCTTCTTCCTGTTTTGTAGACATCATTCGCCTGTCCTGAGTCACTGACTCCGCCAAGGTTCATTAGTGAAGATAATTTCATTTTGGACAGGAGAGTCAGCACCAAACCTGTCATGTCGACAGTGAGGCAACAACAGCTAAATATGTCTGTAAAGTCTTTATTAGTATTTTACTGGGGGGAGGAGGATAGTAGTTGTGTAGCAGAGTTGCAACAGTTGCATGAAAAACGACTTACGTCCCTTGAACATTTCCACATTTTCACACTTTAAAATTCACAGTAGAAAAGTCAGTGAAATATGTATTTGTGTTATACTTTGCTCTGATACCTCCAAATAAAATCCAGTGCAAACAATTGCCTAAATAAGACGTGTAAGTGTTGGTCTGCTTGTGTTTAATTTAATCTTAGTATAGATACAACTGTTCTGAGAAGACCCCAGACGTTAGTTAATAAGTAGGATCATGAAGATCCAACAAAGAGAAAAGAGAGTGAGGTTAGCAAACAATATCCCAAGCTTTGGACATCTCATAAAGCACTGTTCAGTCTGCCAGATGAAAATGGAAAAAGGTATGACACAAATGGAAATCTAGTGGCAGCTCCATAGACCCGTAAGTGGGACTGCAACTCTGGAGGAGGTGCAGAGATTCACAGCTCAGTTTAGGATGTCTGCTGACAAGAAAACGGTTCATTCTGCACTCCACAAATCGGACTTTCACAGAGGAGAAGCACTGAAAGAAGTCGCAGGATGTAGAGAAGGGCACTCTGATCAGATGAGGTAAATCTATATTTTTTCCAGTTGCAAATTGCAAATTGTAATCTTCAGCTTACCATATCAGCAGGAGCTAACACCATTAGCAGGAGCTGACACCATCAACAATCAACCAATCAATCAGATATAATGCATAGCAAACTTCAGCAACACAGCAGTGCAAAGTGCTTTATATCATGAAAATATTATCAACACATTTTATTGTCAACAGGCGTGAAAACCAATAACAGACATTACATCATTTCTGCATTGCCTTTTATTTTAAGTCAATGTTACTCATTGTTCAAAAATGACTGTTTGGGCTGGATGCAGCTATGACTGTATGTAGCACGTAGTATGTAACCCATGTAACTAGGACACATTGCAGCGTAAGCAACATGTCCGCGTGACATGTTTAGTTTGTTTTGAATTAAAACAAACTAAAGAACCTAACGTTGATTGTTATAACTAATCGTGAGTCCCTTTTCGGAATCTCTGGTGATGCTCAGCAAATGATTGTCAAAGTTAAATGTTGTTTGGACAAACTACGTGTTGATACAAACAATCATACAAAGTAGCCTAACTTGGATTTTACAAGCCGAACTTAAGATTATAACTTTTCTCAAAGTTGATGAACAAAATGAAATGCAAGACTAGAGTAAATGCAATGACACAGACCTCCGTAGGCCATCCCTAAAAATCCATTTCATTTTGTAAGCTCTGAATGAACGGTCTTATGGTAAATCACAGCTTTGGCATCGAGAATTACCAAGAGTATAGAACAACACATCAAACGTGAAAAAGAATGGATCAAAAGCTCCATTGGCACACCTTAGCAGTCATTGGACACTTGATTTTGCCACTTCTAAATTTAGGCTCATTTAGTATGCAAATCATTTTTGGTTATCAATATCGCCAATAAATATTAACCACACTTTCGATCCAAAAATAGATGAACAAGTCATCCCCTAAAATGACACGAGATTGGTGTTGTGTCCCAGTGTCGACACAGTCACTGTGGTGCGTCTGGAGTCCCACCGCTGGCTGCCAGGCTAAGAGGGTGAGGCTCGGCTGGCTTGGGACTCGGTCTGTCTCTAGCATCCCATTCAGACGTCAGCAGAGACCGGCTTCACCACTTCTCCTTTACAGTCTGCTTTCATGTGTCCTTTAATGAGGAAACCGCCGGCTCAGCAGCTTGCTATAAAACACAGGCAAATTAAAAGACCCAAATATGAATCAACTACACAACCTAATTCAGCAGGCCCAGCCAGAGGCGTAACTCCACTTTAGAAAAACCAAAGTCTATTGTTTGTAAAGGCCAAGAAGGCAAAAAAATGCCTGAAAAGTGACATCAGGTAAAAGCGATCAGACAGGAAGACCAAGTCTACATGAGTTTACATGAGTAATTCCCCTTCATTAGAGACAGCAAAACCATAATTTTCAAAGAACACAGCTGAGGCAAGTGCATAACTTCCCAAAGAACAATAACAGAGTGAGTCATGAGCCCACAACACGACTCCTGCCACCAACGGCTCGCCACAGTCTGCTAACGCTGCGACTGCCACTTTAGACAACAGCAGCTCCATAAAATGTCGAAGACGCACTCGGCATCAGAAAAAAGTGTGTAAAATAAAGCAAAACCACATTTGTTTTTTCCCCTCTCGTTTCATTGTAATGATGGAAATAAGGGCATCATTCTGAGATTAGTGCTGCCATTTCTCCTTGGCTGACATTAAGCTTTATGTGCCTGCCTGCTGAAGAGTTTTGGAGTAAAAATGAATAACAGAAACCCACGGAGGAGACAGATATCAGTGCCATCAGCTGCAAATTTAAGATATGTGATGCTGGGGTAAAATACATACACCGATATACATTCATCAGTAAAGCATAACATTATGACCAAATAAGTTGTTGGTCCTCGTCATCCAGACAAAGCAGCCCTGATCTGCCAGGTTCTGGACTCCACAAGGCCCCAGAAGGTGTGGTGCTGCATGTGGCATGAATACGTTAGCTGTAAGTTTTGTAAATCTGACAATGTACAAGATATGGCCTCCATGGATCAGACTTTTTTTCTTTGGCCAGTACGGCCTGCAGATGATTGGGTCTCAGATCTGGGCAGTTTGGGAGTCAAATCAAAACCAGAAAGTCAATGTTGTGCTTCTCACACTATTCTTGAGCCATGTTTGTTTTGTTCCAAGGTGCATTGCTAAAAGTAGCACTAGTAGTTGGTTTTCTGTTGGAATGGACCACATGAGCCAGCCTCTGTGAACCATGAGCACTTGTCAAGCCATTGCAATGCGGCCCTCATCAAATTCACTCAAATCCTAATGCCAGCATTTTTTTTTTTTTTTTTTTTTTCTGTTTCTAACTCATCTACTTCGGGAACACTATGCTTGAATCTTGCCAAACAGTCACAGTCAACAATTTAGAATACATGCTCTGACAAGATTTGTTTGTTGGGTATTTTAAAAGGCTCATATTTGAGAATGAAAACTCTTTCATTTTGTTTAGCTTTAGGAATGTAGAAAATAAACACTTCAAATGAATGAAGTGTTTAGTTGCGATTTGAACTGTTTGGTTTGGTCTTTGTTGTTCTCCTTTTTGTATTTATTAAAATGGTTCAAAAGTAAAATATTTGATTATCATTCATTTCCAGAAGACAATATTTTTTAAGTCAAAGTGTGAAAATAATTTCTAACCTTCAAAGTAAGTCTTATGATAACGACGTGATACGTTTATTCGAGGTCACAAAAATACTTTAAATACACAAAAAACATGCTACAATAAAATCAAATACACAAAATATTTTATTTTTCCACTGCAGATGACTGAGATTTTGTTTCACAGATTAAAGAAACTGAAGTAGAAGTATTTTCCTAAAAAAAAAAAAAATTAAAAAAAGTAACAGTCTATACTTCAATGCTGCACAACATTATGAAATATAAATTATGTACAAATTCTCACAGCACAAAGAAACCATTCCTCACGGACAAATTACACAGTTGAATCTGACGAAATGGGATAGGCAGGGTGAAGATACACTGGGCATAAGAAAGTGCTAGGCAGTGAAACAATGTTTAAAATTTTGACATCATTGGTCACAAAATAATACTCTGATGGCTCAATGAGCAGATGTAGACAGCGAAGTAAAGAATTAAGTTTCAGAGAGATTCTGTGGCAGTATCAAAAGGGCCCTGAAATGTTGCACTGCAACAAACGCAGCACAAACAATATTTCTCACAGCATAGTTGAAAATGAATTAAAACAACTCTAAATGTAGTGTATTCGTAAGTCAAAACATATATATAAATGTAGGTAGATATTAAATTAAATTTTCTTTTATAATATGAAGAAATGTGATTGAACGTCAGTAAACTTTGAGCCTCAAATTTGGGCAACTTTGGTATAAAATGGGTAATAGAGTCAAAACCTCTGCAGTCGGTTGCAATTTCTTCAACTGCATTTGTTGAAGAAATTATGTTTATTTTTCAACAAATGCAGTTTGTTGAAAAATCAACTGCATGGTTTATTTTTTGGTTATTTTTTTCTTTTTCTGTCCACATTATTGCAGGGTCGGGGGATTAGTTTGTAGAGGTAACAGACATTTAGCAAAACTCTGACAAAAACATGCTGGAGCTTCACCGCTGATTCATTTCCACTCTTTAACCATCCAGGAAATGCTACACAAGTTGCATAGTTGCACGTAAATCTGCAGCTACTGTACACTGCGCTTTAGTAAAGCTCGACCAAGATTTTGTAATTTTTGGACATTTTTAAATAAATCTTAGCATCTCTTCAGGTACAGGAGAGGGAGTTGACAACAAGCGGAGAGGTGTCAAGACACAGCATTTTGGCCTCTTTTTAGTCTCTCCTGAGAATAAAGGGATAAGGGACACTCGGGTGTGTGGTTCTGAGGTCTCAGTAACAGTCCATCATAGCTGTGTTGTCAGCTATGCTCCACCTCCATTCACTGTGCTTCCTCCTCACGCAGAAACTGGAAGACGGATGAAAAGTCCTTGTTGGCGTAGCCGCGAGAGCACATGACTCTGTAGATCTGGTGGGCAAGGGAACCCAGAGGGACGGGTGTCCTTGTGTTGGTGGCAGTGTTCTGGGCTAAGCCAAGATCCTGTACGTTTGAAAAGTAAAACACAGAGTCAGAAAGATTACTGATGATGGCTGTAAAGGAGATACAAGATTTACATAATTATAAGAAGTGCCACAATATAATTGGCATTATTTGATTATTAGTCATCCAGAAAGTTACCTCTGACAATTTAGGATGGATAATCATGAGTAAAAGATTTATAAACTGTTTGTATTGTTCGTACACCAGCTGGGTGGAGTAAAATATTAATGTAAGAAATGACCCAAGGGAAGTTTGTCATGTCAATTAAAGTGGCACGAACAGGTATCTTTGAGGAACTCCTAAAACTATCTTTGGCTCCTGAAGAATAATTTCTTTCATTTCAGCAGAAAAAGGATCTTGGAGATTAATATGAAGTAGACCACTGAAGGAAAACGTAAAATATTAAGGGAGTTTACTATGTAAAAAATAGAAAAGAGATCAAATGTGGAAAAGTGATGTGAACTGGAGACCTATAGTGAGTAAAAGGCCTGCTGCCATGACAAGCAGCCTGTGTTCAGCAATACTTTAGTTCAAGCTAAACTCAACAAGTCCAGTTCAACAAAATGTTCAACTTTTTCAAAGCTGCTCAAACTTTTAATTTACAACTTTTTCTTTTTTTAAAACAATAAATCAATTTGTTCTCAGTCTCAAAAAAAGTCCAAAAAGACAGATGATACAGATCTAGAAATAATAATTTGATGGAAATGTAACAAAGAATCGGGAAACAAAATCTCGCACAATAAAAACAGGAAATACCTTGGCCATCAGAGTAGTCCCAAAACCACCTTGGTAGTTGTTGGCTGAAGGGACACCCTCCATTACTCCTGGGACGGGGTTGTATGTGTCACTGGACCAGCAGCGACCCGATGACATGTTAAGGATCTTTGTAAGCAGCTTGGGGTCCAAACCCAATCTAAAACAGGATGGACCAAACAGCAGTCATTATCCTCTTCAGAGTTTAAATTCCTTGACTCATAAATTAATGTAAAAAGGAATAGTTTGGAAAAGATAATACATTTTTCATAAAATATATTATCACAGAGTTCTTTTAAGTTTTTACCAACTTCGCATGAGTTAAAATAGAAAAGCTAAAACAGAAAATTGGGAGTAGCGATTATTTAGAGAAGACGAGCTTGAGCCAAAGGGGTCATTTTCAAGGCTGTGAAAGGAAAAAGAGTAAAAATATGTCTTCTGGTGATTCCAGTGACCTCAGTTGAACCTTAATCCAGGCACTGACCATTCCTCAGTGTTAATAGCTAAAGCCTTTGTAATGCTGGCTAATGCAGTATTGATGTCCACCAATGGAACTATCCTTCATCAACACTTTTTTTTTCCAAGAAAGAGGAGGAGAAGTGTTAAAGCCGCACAGGGGAGTTGTAAACCTTGCCGTCATATCTCAAGGCAAACAGTTAGCTCTGCTGCCCAAAATGCTGCAATAGACTTCTTGGATGCATGAGGGCAAATCTCCAGGCTATGATAATGAGCAGCAAAAAGCTACCAAGAAAAAGAAAAGAGACCAAACCTAGGAAAAGAAAGCACAGAAAAATTAAGTGCCAACCATTACAGCAGCAAGGGTGTAACCGTAGCGCCCGTTTCGGGCATTCAGTGTGCCAGTGGAGTGCAGCTTTTGCAAATTACTGATTTAAAGGCCACTGTAAAGTTGGCCACATCAAGTCCTAGCTGTTTTAGTTTATTGTTACTTACAGGCCTGTAACTCCATTCTGCTCTCAATATGACGATTAAACCATCATAGGTCCTTAAAGCCAGCAGCCCTCCCTCCCTTTTTCCACCTGGCTTTCATTCTGCCATTACAACCACAGTTTTATTATCTGTCTAGTAACTAATTAAGAAAAGGGATTGGAGTTAGTCTCTCTGTCTCTCTATTCCCCCGTCATTGCTTATGTTTTCTCCCAGACACTCTAATTTTTATTTTTATTAACCACTACTTTTGGAAATGTGGCATCAGTGACTGTGATGTAAAAAGCAATCTCACTCAGCCTTTTTACTACACGCCTTAACGGATGCCTTGCTGTTTCTGCTTCTCCTCTGCCCTTCCTTCCCCCCTCTCCATCCCAGTTGACACCTTCCTGTCTATGGACTCTTGGGGACATATGTTTGACATCCAAGTCTCCCCCCTCTGCTCAGCTTTCCACTTATACACTCACACACACGCACGCACACAAGCAAACAGGCAGCCCCTCCCTGCGTTCTGGGTCAGCAGCTGAAAAGGTTACTGGCTGAGCTACAATAAAGCGGGTCCGAGCGCGCGGATCGTTTGTTACGGCGACCAGAGAAGCTGACGGGGAGCTGTTGTCCTCTGTTAACGATAAATCAATGATGTTCCCCTCTTGTTCCCTTCACACACATACGCACACGCACTCAGCTGTGCTTATTAGCTGACACTGTGGTGTTGCTCTTCGCCTGTGGTAATTTGCGTGGAGAAGAGGACATGTCACGCTTTAACAAGATCGACATGGATAAACAGACGCGAATGTGTTGCCTTGTAATGCTGCTGCAGATTAAAAAAAAGGAGATGGAGCTACAGATGGAAATAAGAGGGGAGGGTGTTTATGGGTTTCTGAGCTGGGAGCGCTGGCAGGTGGAGTTCATTTGCAGCAGTGATATTAAGTGTCTGTTCCATCATGATTAGCTTCTCGTCCTTGTTCGGTGCCACACGAGAGGAAGCCCGGCCCGTTCCCCATTTATTATTTCATTAAAGAGCTAACGAGCACCAACACACAGACAAACGTTTACTATCCCACTTAGAGACAATAAGCGTGTTTATTGCTGATGTTTAATCTTTATCGCAACATATGCTCACCATCTCTCAGTAGCTCATTGGAGAAGAGATGTGAGATGTATTTGTACTTGTGTTCTCTCAAATAGAGATGTTTATGAGCTTTGGTTTCTTTTAGATACAAATGAGGCTTTTGCATCAAACACCTTGTGGATGTATGTCTCTATTCTAAAATGACACTGTCGCTCAATTAGATTAACATTTATAGCTTCTTAAAGTATCGTGAAAAAGTATTCATATCCTGTCAAGATCAAACTGTACAGGGTGCATTGTTTATTTTAATGATATTTTATAAGATAGACCGTCACAATGAAGGTAAAAATTGCAGTCTGGTCGGAGAATGAAACAAAATTAAAAACGTGTTTTTGCTTTATAAGTAAGTAAAATCAAATATGAATGGAGTGATAAGCCAGATGTGATAAAAATAAGAATAAAAGAAGTAACGTATGCAAAACAACATGGTTGCCATGTTGTTTTGGGAATGTGTGTGTTCATAATTGTCATGCGCTGCCACTCCTTGGACTATGTGCACATTATGCTCTGCTGGCAGCCAGAGCTTCCAATTGAGTTTAACAAATTAACTCTATGAAAAGAACTGTGTGTGTGAGTGTGTTTCATGTGCATTTTTTAGCATGAGTAAGTAAGAAGACAGACAAATGCCTATTAGGAAATGGCTGCTCTATCAGGCCCGAGTTCAGCATGATAAAATGTTATTCCCATTGTCCTGTAAATTAGCTGTGAGCGCTCTTTCTGCCTCATGTTGGACTGAATCTGTTGTGTGCCTGAACACACATGCGCCTACGAGAGCCTCTTGACTGCATAAGTGGCAGGGCTGCAATGCAGCTTGGGAGATTTACAGAGTGAGTTCTCTCTAAATGATGACAGACTTTGTCAAGCCCTCTAATAAAAGCCCCGGAGAAGGTGGTGTAAGAAGAGCGAGAATCAGAGGAATAGACGGCCACAGAATGGTTGTATGCTTTAACTATCAAGACCACATGTGAGTCACTTTTCATAGAAATTAAGATAAATTATTTTGTGATGGAATAGAGCAGAAAGAAATCCTTTTTTTATTTACAGCAACACTAATGACATACACTGAGAGAACTTGTACTACTAAAAAATGTGTTTTGGATATAAATCAGAATCTGTGTGAGAGTGCATGTTTCCAAGACAGTGAGGCAATGTGTAAATCTGTGTTGTTCGCTTAACGCCTCCATATTTCAGAAGCCTCGAGAAGGGATTTATGTGAGGCTGCTCATGCCAATTTTCCTCCTCTGTCTCAGCACAGATAAATCAGGCGCACTAACACAGCTGCACTGTGCAAAGAGCAATTCATTTACACCCTCACGTGCAAAACCGGATGCACACATGCACATACACGCATACACACATTTTTATAATTATAAACAAACACATAAAAGGGCAATAGCAAGAGGCAAGGCAGAATATATATATATATATATATATATATATATATATATATATATATACACATGGGTGATATGGACTTAAATTTTTATCACGTTATTTCATGGTAATGCTATTTTAATAATAAAAATGATAATTAAAGATTATTTATTTCTTCTATTTTTAAGTTAACTGTATGGACATGAACGCATAGCACAACATTCGTAGCACCACAAGCACAAATGCTGCTCTTGAAAAACATTCCCATTTGAAATAAGCATCTTCAAGATGACAAATGTGTGATTTAAATCACTAGGCTGCACACTAATTGCATTTAATCATATTTTCGAACTTGCGGATATTCATTGAAGCTCTCGTGAAACAGTGGAGAAAATTGTAAAATTATAAATTCCAGTAACACTGTCAGTTTGCAGTTTGGCTTTTGTTGAACATTGATAATTGGGAGTTTATCGAGATGATGAATCGAAATTCTTATTGTGATAAGAAATGTTTCAAAATAAATGATTTGAGATCCATCCATCCATCCATCCATAGAGTCAAGTGGAAAAAAGGCTTTTATTTTGAAGACTTCATATCCCATCATCCTTCAGCACCTGGTCTAGGAAACACCATCAGGATGAGGCATGAGTACTAATGGGTCTTCTAGGTGCTGCTCAGTGGCGGGGGTGTTGCAGGATTCGAGCAAACGCTCCATCAGCAGATGTAAATCAGACTGCGGCTCCACCCCCTCATCCGTCTTGCTCTAACAGAGGCGGGCTGCTTGGACGTGGGGAGTGGTTGACCCCTTTGCACTTCCATAAACTACACTAACACACAGGCACATTTCCAGACCTGTATCGAAGTAAACTGTATTTACACTAAATATACATGAAATGTTTATTAGGGCAATTATTTTTGATTATTTGTTCATAATCCAGGATTTATCTGAGGAAGGCCATCTGCATCTACCAATTGATTTTTCTACGTACCTACTAGGCATGTTAACACCATGATCCAAGCTGTGGTATTTTTACTACAGGTTATTATATTGCGAAACACTCATAACGACCAAAGCCAAGTCCTCACAAATGTGCCCATCTGGTTTCATCTGCACAAGCCTTTCTCTGTAAAGTGAAAGTCAGGTAACACTGAATGTAGCAGGTCAGCATTTGCTTCAAGTACCTGATGCCTAGGTTCATGGTCTCTGCAGTCCCAATCATCCCAATGGATAGTAGCATATTGTTGCAGAGCTTTGCTGCCTGCAGGGTTGAGAAAGACAAAGAACTCCTGATGCATGCATAAGGCTTGCACAACTTATAGCACTGAGACCCTGTTTATTGAAAACATAATGAGAAATGTGAGAATATTTTAAAGTAAACTGTACATGCAGACTAACAGTTTAGTCAGCAGGAAGCTATTTTTAAGCTCAGACACATTCACATGTGGATAATGAACAACTCGTCTATCCATAAATACCCACATTGTCAACTTCCAATACAAGTCATGTCTTCAACTCATTTCATGAGCAGTTGTCTTTACCTGTCCTGTGCCAACTTGTCCACAGTAGATGACATTAGCGCCCATGCAGGTGAATAATTCCTCTGCAGCCTTGAATTCTTCCTCCAGTCCACCAACCATGAAGGTCAGTTTAGCCATGCTGGCAGCCCCAACACCTAATCAAAGACACCACACACTTAGTTCGGTGGAGTTAAACAATTTCAAAATGATGCAAACAGTGGGCCTGATGATTCAAGACAATCAAGCCAAACACAAATCATGTAGATTATTTCACACAAAGTTTATACACCAATTTAAATTCTTTACTTCAACTGGGACTGGGCTAAATAGATATAGTATGGATAAAGTGAAAAATGTTACATTTCTGAAAATTGTTTTCCATTTAAAATTTTCCAATTCTAAGTTAGTTTTCAGAACATTAGCAGAGGTGTTACAGCCTTAAAAACAATGCTTATTTTTGGTTAACTGTTTTTATTTATTGTGAGACAAAAACACCAGTAAACCTAAACCTTATCAGCTCAAGCACAGCAGTTAGGTACGTTTAAAATAAAAATAATTAACTTACTGATGGAAGACCTAAAGTAACCAGATAACATATTTTGCATAGTAACATTTTGAATGCAAATGTATTAATTTATGTAGAATCAAATGCAATAATATTTTTACAATATTACTGAGAACAGAAAATACTTAAGTCTAAATTCACACTTTCACGCCACATAGAAACTTGGCTCAAAAAACTCAATATGACCTTTTGATTTTTGTGAATTGAGATCTGGGCAGGAAGCAAATTTAAATCCTCAAACAGGAAAATGAAACAGTAATGCTTTATTTAATGCCACCTTTGTACTTTTTTGGACGCGCATGTGACACTAGTGATGAGACAGACGCGTTAAGTAGCAGCGCACCAGAGGGACTGAGATATCTTTTAAAGGCGACTGTTGCCATCATGCATTGCACAGCCCTCGTGGGAACCCTCACCTTTTGTCTCGTCACTCCTCCTCTCTCACATTCACACACATTATTCACGGCACGTACACACAAACAGCTGGGCCTGAGGGCACCCCTCGTTCCTGGGTGTATCAGTGACAGGCGTGAGGGGTAATTAACTTTACACTTTATCATGTTCAATTAGGCGTCCCTCCCCATGCCTGATGGCTTAAGGAGCATGCCGGGCTGTACGAGGCAATCCCACCCCACCTCCACCCCCCACTTCCCTGAATGGGGACCTTCATATGGGAAAAAAAAAACAAAAACATTTTCACAGGTTTACTGTTGAAACTGTAAACTACAAGAAATGCTGTGGTGGAACAGTTTATCCCAAGAATAGCATTAAAAAAAACTGATGCAAACAGAAACTATACTGAAGCCTTGAGTAAAAAAACTAATCAAGGTTCCATGAAAACTTTTCACATGGATTATAAGGAACTCATTCTTCTTCTAAATTTTGGATGAAACCTTTTTTAACTCCTTCCATGTGGTTTGTAGGCACACTGCTTGGATAACAGAATTTTAAATCAATATCTACACCCTGTGCACAACTCTTACGCTTATTAAACCTTATTTTTGCGTTTTACCTGTATTTGCTCATTGTTAATCTGGAAATATCAATGAACTCAAATGTTTAAGTAAAAGTGAAGATTTGATTTTCTCAGGAGAATATATATAACGACCAACGCCGTTTATATAGATATATATATTATGCAACTAAATGAAGAACACAGAGTTTTCATCTGTTCATTTGAGAATTATTATCAACTCAAAACATCCCCCCCAAAAACATCCTTCCATCCCTCTTATCCCAAAAGGGATTGTGAGGGGTGTTGGTGCCCATCTCCAGCTGTCCCCACCCCGCCAAAAAAGAAAAGAGGAGTACTAGGACGCATGTGATGGACCATTGCCCTGCATAAAAATCATAAACTTTTAAAAGATCTTGACTTCTTACTGAAGAAAGTGGCTAAAAACCAAAAGAAGGTTTGAGAATTGATTTTCAGTTCATCTCCAGTCTAAAAGGTCCAGCCAGCTTATCTTTAATACTACCAGCCCATATCAGAACTTCACCTCCACCTTCCTGGTGTCTGACTCGGAGGTCATACCCTCCCTCCTCACAAAAATATGCATCACCTGTTGTGCTTAAAACAATTAAGCATTTAAGTTTTTACAGCTCCAAAATATGCCTAAAAGTGATGATATGATCAAAATACTCACTTGGAAACATTTTTGATGACAGATTGCATAGAAAGGAACTGCAGCACGTCTTCAAATTAGTATTTGAAGGCAGTTCTTAAAAAATACAGGTCATTGGACTAGCAGAATACAGCAACAGGTGGGGAGAGGGACAATGCTCAACTACTCTGTGCTTTATGTCATTTTTGCTGACATCTCATAATGGACACCAACAAAGTTTCCATTTTGAAACTTTGCTCTGTAAATGTTCATGTGGGGAAAATGTCGTCATTTTTGAAGCTCATCAAATTTCCACGGCAGGAAAACCGGATCGTCTTCAGCACCTTCCTTTGTTCCCACTGTAAAACCTTTTAAGGGTAATCTTTAGGACATGTATTTTAAGTAAAAAGTTATCCTGTCTATTCCTATCCACGGCCATGACCAATTTACGTTTCATTTCTTTGACTAATGTTTTCTAAAATCTGTTTAGTTTGTTTCACACAGAGCAGAAATGAAGCGGAGAGAAGATTGAGTCCAAATTTCTCTTTAGGGTGTCATGAAGCTCTAATGAAAGCCCTCCAAGTACTGAAAACCTAATAATGTGAGTGTTAATAATTAAAAAGGAATTACTCGAACAAAACGATGGACTTTAGTGCAGAGGAAACAAAGGAGAGGATTTATTACACATATTTTGACTGCCATCAACAAAAAACATACACCCTTCCCCCAAGCCACCTCTTTAATTAGTTGTGCTGTTGTCAAGTGTATGACGACGCCACTGTTAGTATCTGCATATTTGTCAGTGACGAACCGTCAGCAGGTCATTAGGCCCATATAATGAAACCCAAAGCCCATGATGCAGCAGCTGCCTATAGGCCAAAGCTAACATGTGCTTAGCATAAGGTCATCACAGAAGCCAATAATACAAACATACGGCCTTCACAGATAATAGATTTTTCCCCCATCCTTTACTGTTGTATGATAATGTGTATTACATTTGTAACCAGTCTACAAAGTCCAGTTGAATTTCATACTTGCCCTTTACGCAAACTTAATTGGTTTCATGAGACCAAGTTTGCAGTCTGATGAAACCACTAAATCGTATCTTTATGCAATGAATTGGTCTGCATTTAGATCCATTCACAATGATCAGCTTCCCTGTTGATGCTGAAGTATAGCTTTTACCACACCACGATGCAGTCACCCCCATGGCTGCGTCATAGCTTCACAGTGGGGATGGTATGTGCTGGGTGATTTGTTCCCCAAGTGTCAGTTTTCTGCCACACGTCGTGGTTTGCATGGAGCCAAAAATAGGTCAATTCAGGTTTTCCCAAACCCGATGGCCTTCTGTCACATGCTTCCTATGTCCTTAGTAAACTTCAAAAGCAAATCTGCTGCCGCTCTTTTTATAAACACCATATCTTTGGAGTGCAGAACACTTTTTGAGAATTTTACTCCTCCCTATGTTATAAACCTTTCATTAATTTCTATATATTTCACAATTGCACACTCCTGGCATATACTATCCCAACAAAATACGTTAATGTTTGCGATAGGAATGTGTTGAAATGAGTTGGAGTACTTTTCCAAGGCACTGCATTTCTATTCTGTTTCCGAGTCATTATTCTGCGGGGTGAGCCTCACAAATGCTAATACATATATAAGAAAACACACCCACACAGAGCTGTGTGACAACTGTGCAGGTTCATTAGTGGAGATCACTGTTTGCAGATGACTAAAGAGGAGATTATTGATAACACAGTCAGCTCGCTGATCAATATATCTCACTAAGGAGAGTAAAGCAGAGAGTAAGAGGGTAGGGAAGGAGAACGATCTTTCTCTTTCTACCTCCCAGCATCCCTCCCTCAAATTAACTAATCACCCATAATAAGCTCTTATGATCTGTAGTGGATTTCTATAAGGAGTGACACTAGGATGATGGAAGATCCTTGTAGGTGGAAGAATAAGACATCATTAGCATAGCAGTATGTGTGTGTGTGTCGGCATTTTTAAGTGTATGAGAGCTTGCTCATTGTGCACGGACTCAAACGCATTAGAGACGTGAGATGTTCAGGTATTGTCTATGTGCTGTGTGTGCTTCCACTGTACATTCATGAGGGGGCTTCCCGTTCTCGGGCCCGTCCTGTCAGAGACGGATTAAACAGGAATCCTAATGAGGCTTCCTGAGTGCCGGGTCTGCTGGCTCATCCATCCCAGCAGGAGTGACAGTCCTGGATCGTTAGCACTGCACAATTGCACAACGCCCCCTAGGGGGAGGAGATGAGGACTGGTGGTGAATGTGTGTGTGCGTGTGTGTGTGTGTATAAGACAGAGCGAGTGTTTGAGTAGAGGAGATGTGGAAAAACTGGAGAGAAGAATAAAATACTAAGAAATAGTAAGAAAGTTAGTTGTGTGCATAATGATAACTGAAAGACATTTACAAATGGTAGATAAAAATGACTTTTTCCCCAAATTTAATTCACATTAAATCAAATTATTTTAGGTCAATTAGGAATAACACAATCACTTCATGACGGAATAAAATACAAGAAGATTAAAAAAAAAACCCAACTTTATATAATATCCATACATACGTACATTTGTACAAGTATTTTAGGCAACAGATGAAACACACTTTTTCTTTGTGTGCTACTATGGAAATTAACTCTAAAATAAATAAGATAAATAAAAAATTTGCCTAGGATATCAGGAAGAGAACTAAATGATGATTTGTTTGGCCATAATAATCAACTCTTCATTTGGAGAATAAAGAAGGATGACTCTGCCAACTATGAAGTATGGAGGTTGCAGCATCATGTTTTTTGGGTGTTTCGCTGTAGGAGGACTTGTGCATTTCAAAGGAACATTAAAATGAAACGATTAAGCAACATATAGAAAATAAAAATCTCAGACACAAATGGGTCTTTAAAATGGCTAATGACTTGAAGCATACCAAGAAATTAGTTACCAGTGGCTTAATGACAAAACAGTACACATTTTCGAACAAACATCAGAGTCCAGATCTCAGTCACATAGAAAACTAGTGGCAAGAGTTACACCGGTCCTGTCAGGAGGACTGGGCCAAAATAACCAGGCCAAAATTTCCACAAATTATTATTGGAAGCTTGCAGAAGGATTACAAAGTATTCCTCAAATAATTCAGTTAAAAGGAAATGCTGCAAAATGCAAATTTCTGATTTAAAAAACAATAATTTGATAAATAAATCTCTCATCAAGGAACTTCGATTTTTTTTCTTACAGTATTCCCAAGTGACCTAAAACAGAAAAGGTTTAGTCTGAGTTATATCAATGAAAACAAACGGTATATTTCATACAATGCATGTAAACATTTGGCTAGCAAAATATAATTATGTCACTATAAATATGTCTCTGCTTGAAAGCTCAAGCAGAGACATATAAAATAAAATCTTGGGGTGGAGGGGATCTCAAGGGAAAGCAACCTCTCTTTATTTGGTCACTTTTTCCACTTAACCCTGTTGAAGTGGGAAATGTTTAGTTGAATATTTAATTGGGTTTTATCACTGAAAAAAGCCATCTAACTCCAATATTTTCAAGCCATGAAAAAGACTGCTGCTCTACCAATAAAGACCCACTGTAAAATTTCCTTTAGGAGAATTAAGTGGAAAAAATGGAAGTGGCAATAAAATGTTCTTATGTGTCAAGGATTGTGTGTGGCCCATGCAAGATAGCTTAAAGCTCTGAAGTCCTTGTTAAGGGAAATCAAGTTAACGCTCACAAAGTTAAACTCTAATAGGGCAGATGTTTAACAGCAGGCTTCAATGACAGCATTATGAGATTCAAACTGGTTGTGTGAAAGCTACAGAACATCACAGAAACAACTCTGGTTTGGTCTGATTGTAATGAATGCCAGGTTCATTAGCACTTCTTTGATTATTCGCAAAAAAAAAAAAAAAAAAAAAAAAAAAATCAACCAAAGCAATTCACGCCAGCTGCATGACCTTTTAAAATGCTGCTCTCTCTGAAGTGGTGCATGTACAAAGAAAGTATATGTGTGTGCATGTGCAACATGAACAGGTGCATTTTCCACTGTTGGTAGCCAATAAGACGTCATCTGGAGCTTTTGAGGCTGTGTCTCAGAGTTATGAGGAGCACGTAAAACCAGTAGCCACTTTTTATTGGTGGTAGGTTTAAATTAAAGTAGATTTGTTAGATACAAGGCGGCACAAACTACACTACACTGAGAAGGATGCCACATGATATAGCATTCAAGAACCCTCCTTATTGGAGCACCTGGTAAAAACCCTGATAAAATGCTTAAAATTAATCACTCTATTATTGCAGTTGCATCTCACACTGAAAATTTGAGAAAAACTCAAACTTTTTAACGTGAAAACATTTATTCTTAAAAAATATTGTATCGAATCATGATTTTTTCGGGGAAAATAATAAGTTCTTACAAAATTTCCTGAGCGACACTTATTGGAACCCTAAATGATTCCCAAAAAGCAACTCAAGCAGAGCTTCCATGGAGAAACTGCACTTTTATTAGTTGATCAGGACTTTCTGTTTATCAAAGATATGAATGCGATGTGACCAAGAGGTACATTATCTTTAAATCGGAAGAAACAAGAGAACATGTCAATCAAGTAAGGGAGATTTGTCTTGATGTTTTGATTCCAAATGAACAGCTGTTCTCCTAAACTTGCACAAGTCTGTAATTAAAACAATAGTTTAAAAAAAAGTTTAAATGGAACAGTGATAAATAAGACGGGATGTGAACCCACGTTTGTGAAGCGACCATACATTGTAATGGTCCATTGAAGTAAAAAATAAATAAATAAATAAATAAACTGAATCTTTCTAAATCTTATTGTTGGTGACTCCAAAATGCAAAATAATCCTTATTATTTCTCCAAGTCTCCATAACAACCGTAAGATCTGCTTACCAGTCGCTTAGCTAGCATTCCAAGAAAAATAATTTTCTGCCCTAATATTACAAATTTGCATAGTTAATACAGTTCTAACTGGACTTTAATTACAACTCTGTTAGAATTTTTATGTGTTGCTTTCACTCTTACATTAGTAGTTTTACATTTATTACTCATATTAGTTTACATTACTAGCTTGCTTTTCATTTCTAGGTTTTAGTTTTACTGTGAGCTTTTGACCCAAATTTACACAATGTCTCTGTTGTATGGTTATCTCTAATAAACAGAATGTTCCCCCCCGCCCTTGTGAGAAATCGCTCCCATGAGGAAGTACTGGATGACCTGTGTGCAGAGACAAGACTGCTTTTTCTTTTATCTCTTCCGTCTGTGAAAATAAAAGGCAAGCTAGAGGTTTTCAGAACGCGCAGTGAATGGATCGCAGGAGCTGCAGGCTGCGATTTCTCCTTTCATGAAAGCTTGATTGAAATATAATAAATGTTGTCCGTGGGTCTTTTTATGTAGGGTGAGAAAATACCTATCAACTCAGAGTTTTTGTCAGATAACTTTAAGATGGAGTCATTCATCATGAGCTAAAGAATAGTCAAATATGGTGTAGGATTTGTAATCCTGTGGGCCCGATTCTCTTCCAAAAATTGGGGACCAACCAAAACCAAAACACAATAGAAACATGTGAGCTGAAGAAAAGAGTGAATTCTTTTAAGAAACATAGTTCTTGATTGAATGAAAATCATTTTATTGGACCTGCAATATAAATAATTTTGGCTTTAACCCTATTTAAATATGTAGTCCAGTTTATACTCTGTTGTTTCATGCTACATTTTTTTAACTACATGCATATGCAAGAATGCCTGCTTGCTGAAACATTCTCATATTTACACAGAAAGGACATTTTCTGTGATGTACTGTATGTTTGAGCGAATGGAGCTTGAATGCTTGTTTGAGCTGGTGGGGGTGGGATGTTTGCCGACCAACACTGCAGCCTCCTGTGGTCCGCCATTATAATTACACCGAAGCGCAGATTTTTTTTTTCTCAAACAATTTAAAATCCCAAATAGGCCCTGTAAAACACACAGCGGATATCGAATAAATATGTGGCTCGAGGTTGCGCTGTAACCAAAAATTACTTGTGCACACACAAGCATCTCTGCAAAAAAAAAAAAAGAGAAAAAAAATCAGCACTTTCAACTGTTTTTCTGCCAACTTTACTAATGCTTCTCTGTTGTGTTAAAAACAAGCTCTTTATCGACTGCACTTAACGAGCACTGAGCCATGAGAACCAACTTCAGCACACAAATACTCCATGAGAACCTTCGAGCGACTGGCCCACAGAGGAAAGTTTGGGTTTGGGGGCAGGGAGGAGGAGAGGGTAAGTAGGAAAGGAGGAAAAGGTTGAGGAGAAATTAGAGCTTTTGGATTAAAGCTCTTGCTACAGCCATGTTTGCAGGCCCCATGTATTGACTACTGGGTCGGCTCTCATGATCATCATTATTATTATCATTATCATCTTCAGTAACTGCTCTATTCCATAGGGGAGCGGTTGGTCAATGCCAAGTGACAGGTACTGGAGAGAGCAGGAGAAAGCTGCAATCAATCCTTTTCCTGGCCCAATGAGACTCATCTAGGATAAAGCAAGTTAATAATGATCCCAATTAGGCTGTTAGCAGGAGAAGACACACACAAACACATATACACTCTTACTTTTACACACACACATCCTGATTGGTTCCCTTTTTTTGATGAGTGACATAAAGTCTGAGGTTAATGCTACACTCGACAGTCAGTGACTGTTTAACTCATATGCCAGCTGACTTCTGGTTTATACACACACACACAGCGGGTGACAGAGGGGCAAAGTTATAGGGCCCCCCAGCTGCTGTGGGTCTAACTCCATCTGGAGCATAGGCAAGAACCCCCACGTTACTGCCCAGTTATCATTCCCATCCCTGGTCACTTTACCGCCCTACACCCTCCTCTCTTCCACAATCCATTCACTCCAACCTCTCTGTCAGAACCTGTCAGTAGCGGGCTTGTTATGCTAATCTCGTCTTTGAACAACTGACACTCACACAAACTGGTTAGCTAGGACAGACCCTTCCTAGCTCTAAAATGATTGCTTAAGGCTAAGTACACTCCAAATACACACTTAGATTATCATCATGAATTAGGAAGGTTTAAGAGCAGTTATGATTGTGGTAAGTATCAAAAAGATTCATACTAGGATAAAGAGAAAGTGAAGTTCTTATAATGTAAAAGACATATGTTAGATTGTGGTTGGTATCACTGTAAAATTCATAACTTTGAGTCCGAGTTGAAATAAATTTAATTCTGTTTTGTTGTTTCGTCTAGGTGAACAAAACAATGAAACTGAATGATAAGGCAAGTGTATTTACAAAAAAAAACTGACATTCTTGAAATCAAGTGTTAAGGTTCCATCATACTTCCTAAGAAAAGTCCACATTTAGAATTTACTTAGAAAACGTAAAGAGCAAGATGTCCTTAAAACATCATGATATTATACAATAAAAGTAATTGTTAGTTACTTATATTTTTCTTATGAGGTTTGAAATGCGTCACTGTTTTCATAGAGGTATTAAAAGAGTATAAAAGTTAATTATTGCCTTTGCAAATAGTGCGACAAATGACTGCTGATTTTATTTAGCTTTGAGATCAAGAAAAAAGTTACTTCATTTAGTCTGATATATATTAATGATTTATATTTACTAGAATTGATCAAACTGATATTGTCTAAATAAACATTTTCATTCCGTGACTGACTTCTTTTCAGATGACACTTCAAGTCTGTGGGATTGGAGACAGGAACAGCCGAAGGAGAATATTGGCAGCTTTGACTGACAAACCAACTGGTGCCAGTCTCAGCCTGAACAGGCTCTTACAGGCTTGAGGATGACGTTCAGACTGTCAGCAAATGACATATTGGAAAACCTGGGTTGTCTTGATGTGGTACGGATATGATTAGAGTGGTGTTTGGGCTCAACCTAAAGAGGGAGTTTGCTAAAGACTGGGAGACCTCACAAACAACCTTTTTGCTTTCATTTGATATCTTACTCTCCTAGCGCTGGGAAAAAACGCAATGAAAAGGGTTTTTAAGGCTTTTTTAAAGTCTTCGAGCGTTAGCGGTGCGGCAGCCCACCATGGGCACAGACACAAACACAGGCATTTTGGGTAATTACTGCTAACGACCCTGCCACTTGTTAGACAGACCGTTTTTTTTTTTTTTTTTTTTTGCCAATGCTGTGCCAACACCCTGAGCTTGTGACATCAGAACTCGTTTTGTTGTGGGCAACTTTGCATGCGGACGTTTTTAATGAGACCAGACAGTAGCAGACGTGTGTCCGCACAAACGTTAGCAAGCCAAAAACAAAGTCAATCTGAAAGTCCCAATCTGACAGTGGATGGTAGTGTTGCAGTGTTGCAGTATGATGGTTTTATGACATCTTAATGTCACCTTAAGGAGGGAAACTGTTTAATTTGCATAAAAAATATTAAGCCCTGTGTACATATCTATTCAGCACTCAATACTGAATTATGGAGAAACTATCTCAGGACTTAAATCCTTATGTCTAACCATGATGTCTAATTGGAAATAAGCCTAGACTCTGACTGGACCGTTCTAACATATCGATATGCTTTGATTTCAACCACTCCATATCAGCTGTAAATATGCATAGGGTAGCTCGCCTCCAGAAAGGTGCAATCTCAAGTGATTTGCAGGTTTTCTTTGGAATGTGCTTCATCCATCTTTCCACTACACTATAACCAGCATACTTTGCCGAATGGACAGGGTCATTCACTTTTTTCCCCACATCTTTACTTGGCCTACATGGCTTGTGATAAACCTGCCAACAGGACATTTTTATGCACCTTTTCCATGGAGGCCAGATTTGTGGAGTGCAAGACAGTTGACAAATTCTTACTCCTCAGCTTTAGATCTGTGCAGCTCCTCCAGAGTTACCACGGGTCTTTTGTCTGCTTCTCTGAATAATTCTCTACATAGCCTTTCTGGTTAGGTCAGTTTGCAAGGTTTATAGTTCTACAATGCCCTTTCAGTGTTTCAAATGATGGATTGCACAGTGTAAGATGTTTAAAGCTTGTGATATTGTTTTATAACATATTCCACTGTTTTCATGACGCGGAGCTCATTAAACTAAAAGTATTTAAGTGGAACTAAACATTGCACCTTGGAAAAAATTGGATTAACATACTTTCTTTTATTCTACTCTGCACTTACATACTGCATTGTGTTTGTCTACTAAATAAAATTTAGCTTGTGTTTGCAAAAGGACAAGAAGTGAAAAGGTGCATGTGCGTATGAATACTTTGGCAAGGCATTGCAGATAAATAGATGGCTGTGCATGAGTCTGGGCCATGGGGATGCAGCTGGCTCTTGTGTATCTGAAGCCAAGTCGCTGGTCACTGTGGACAAATGGAAAACCAGCATCATGAGAAAAAGAAGAAAGTGAGTTTCTTTGATTACCCTCATTTTAAAAAAAGGGGTTATGACTCTGCAATTTAGATCCCACAGTTGAGAGCCAAACCCCTAGTGACGCACAAAACCTACAAAACAGACTTCAGCATAAAATATGCCACCTCACAGAAAACAAAGAGGAATTTATTTCATATCAAAATAAATTCTATAATAAAAATAAAAAACACAGAAACCACAAGACTACAGGGTGTGACTTAGACAACTGAAGAGCACAGAAACATAATCCTGTTTAATTTTTTTTCTCTTGGAAGACTAAACCAGCTGTGATTGGACAACACACTCCTGAAGGAGGGTTCAATCAAACTTTTACTATTAACAGCATGTTGAATCATTAACAATGCATAAACAAATCTTTCAAAAACTAACAATATTTTAGCTTACAAATTGTTGACATTCCTTTTTTTTAAGCTTCCAAACTTAATGCCTACACATAACTTGAAGAGGTATTCATAATTGTTTTGAAGTTTCCTTTTTCACAGAGAACCCAGGTCAACTATTTATACCCAAGTGATTTGACTCCATTGGATTTCATTTAGACATGTTAGATAAAAAGGGCCTGAATAATTTGGACTTTGCAGATTTTTATGCACAAAGAAAAAAAAGCATGCTTTTCTTTCATCTCCACAAACATTTTTTGACATCACATGTCAATAAAATATTTTGAGTTTTGTGGCTGCCACATATGAAAATGGAAAATAGTTAGAGATAGGAATACTTTAGCACAGTGCTGTAAGTAGATACGAGTCAAACCGATCTTACAGTGCCCTGTTTGGGTAGGGTGCCATCTCCTGGTTGTAGTAAAGCATGTAACAACATATTCCATGCAGAAATAAGAAGCACAATAAAAAGGGAGGGGGCAGGTGTGGAGAGGGATTCATCTCTGGGAAATTTTCCACAGAAAGGTACTTTAATAACAGGTCTGAGTCATCTTATTGATGTCACACCATCATATCTCTTTTGAGAGGGCTGAATGAATAAATTCTTATCTGTAACAAAATATCCACACAGTAAATCTGTATCCACCTCTGGTATTTCTGTTTTCAACAAGATGTATGTGGGAAAAATAAGAAATAAAATCACATATTCTAAAACCAAAACTTACCTCTGAATACTTACTTGAGTATTTTAAGCACTACAACACTGCTACAGGCTAAACATGAGCATGCTAACTAAGAGTGTCTGCAGTGCTGCAGAAACCAGAGAAGGCAGGTAAATCATTGGTCATCTCAGGCTAGTAAAAGAGGTTTAGTTAGGAGACTCGGGAGGAGGAATCTTCACAGAAAGCTGCACACAGAGACTGTGGACTGGCTGCAGTATGTAAACAGTGCATGTGTAATGGGGAGCGTAACGGGCTTAAGGCTCTGATCTCTCTAACTGCAGTCGGTGTGTTCTCCAGACGCCAGCTGGTAAACAGACCAAAAAGGGGATAGGTTTGTGTTTATACGAATAGAAACATGCACTGTGCATGAGTTAAAAAGTGAGGGATAGACAATAAGAATAAATCATAAGTGCTACCAGTTTTGAAAGAGTTCCAGGGAGCAGAAACCTGTGTGTGAAAAAGAGAAAGAGAATAGGAGAAGAGTGCGGATGGACAGCTTAACTGCGATGTATCTCCTTCATGTCTTATCTCCCTCCTCTCGTCTCCTGCTCTCCATGTGAGAGCAGTTTCTTTCTACTTTATGACTCTTTATCTGACATGAAAGGCACTAACATGGGATAGCCGCCATTACGGCTCCATCAACATGAAAAAGCCCTGACACGGGATTCTCCACAGCGGCTGTGCCCATTAAGGACGACTGGCGATTCTGTGCTCTGTCAAGGAGCCATCACGATTAGACAGCGCCAACATAATGAGGACTTAAAACCTTAACCTTGCCTTTAAGACCCCTGGTCAAAAGGAGCAATAAAATCCTCATGAGGGCACATTGGCTGGCCTGCTTCGTAATTACAACCCATGTCCAAGGACTAAGCCAGAAGGTAATATAGTTTAGATATACAAAAAGAGTATAAGGGAGTTCAGATCCAAGGCAGAGGGGTCATATACCTAACTTTTCACACAACCTGCTACTTACCAAAATAGCTGTCAATTTTTGTATATATATCACACTGTCACACTGTCTGACAATCCTGATGAAACTCAAACAATTCAAAACTATATGAGCTTTTAAAAAAGATCCCAATATTGCTTAATGGTGTTGTTGATATTTAATTCAAGACTACAACAGTTAAGCTGCTTTCTAAAATTTTAAACCAGAGACATTTCTGCAATACATTCAATGGTTGACAATCATTATGTTTTAGAGTCTGAGTACAAACAAATATTGAAAAAAATATAACACAATCAGCTTTCTTATTGCTCTTCTGAATAACAAGAGCTTTTGGTTCCATGCTCCTCAAACAAAGGCACTAACATTTATGGAAGATGTGTTGCTGCTTAATGGCTGTGCAGAAAAGGGCTGAGAGAGCACTCTTACTTTCCTGACAAATTCCTGCTGCAAATAAAATCTGGAGGAACTTCAGATGAAGAAGACTGATTTGTCTTCGCTCATAAAAAAAAAAAAAAAAAATGTGTCTTTTCAAAGCGTGTGTTAGCCCCTGGATTATTCAACAAATATAACCTTTGCTTGAACAACCTAAAATTGAAAGATGAGAGTCAAAGCACATAGTCAGTACAACGCATAACTTGAGCAGTGAATCAGCAGCCACACCAGTAAAGCGACCATGGATGTTGATTTTGGGGATACAAGATGTTCCTCAATTAAGAAAAGGCATTGATTTCCATTTGTTTTGACTTTTTGTCTGACTCGTATGGGTCCAAACTTCTGACGACATGTCCCAATCACATTTTTTTAATGTGCATCAATAAATGCTCTGTCCAAAAGGTTCCATCAGCATGTTTATTAGCAATTAGACATAATCTTTTCTTCTGTGTCTGAGCTAAGTGGATGATAGACTGTGTTCAAACAATTCAAATTCCTTTCCAATCCAAGTGTGTGAATCATAGGATTTGCTATTGCTAAATAGCATATTTTTTTACCATCACCAAGAAAAAAAATTACTGATGGTAACAATAACTAAGGGAATATGTTTTCCTTAGTTATTGTTATCGAAAAATAACTAGAGTAACAATCTCAGTTGTCTCAAACTGAGATGGTTACTTTTCCAGTTTGAGTATTTATTTTTTTTTACACGAGGGCATCAACACATAAATAAAAAATAATGAGTGCAACTGCTGAGTCCTGTTTATGGGTACAATTACCATGCTTAATGTAACTGATGTACTGGTGAATCATTACTGCAATAAATATAATCACAAATTTTTAAGGCTATTTAGCCCATCCCAACTGTGTCTGAAGTTTGAAAAGGTGAAACAGGTGTGACCGCTTCATTACTGTCATGCCATTGAACCCTCACGAGTCAAACAATTACTGCTTATGTATAAAAAAGCCAAAAGGTCATGTGATTTAATTCACTTTTAATATATTTTACACCATAACTTTCTGGGTCTCTAAAATAAAGTATTGTGATGGAAGTATTAAGTTTTTTGGAAGAAAGGGGTGGTGCTCCCTGTCCTCATCAAAGTCACAATGCTGGTCATACCCAGAGAAAAAAAAATCACAACCTTAATGTTGGCAAACTTTTTGTTTCTTCTTGAATTATAAATTTGTCACAAGGAGTCATGCAACACTGTTGTGGACAACAGGCAGACCGTGTTCACCACAGAGAACTTTTAAATCCCTGGGTGGGGTAGTGTTCTAGGTCTCCAAATGCGTGCACTCAGACAACAGTTCGACTGAATCATCGCCGTATGAACTCACTTTCAAGCTAAATATTTCTGCTCTAACATCCATTTTATAAGGTGGGCAGTTGTGCTGTGCATTTATGCCCACATTTGTTGTGGTGCACAACATCACTAATTTGCAGGCCAAACAAGAAGTAGACGAACTGACAATCAAAAGGTTGTTAAAATCATCACCGTCATTGAAGCTATTTAAAGAAAAGTATGAACAGAAAACATGTGGTGTTGAACACAAGGGATTCTTTTTTGTTTCCATTTTTTCCAAACTATTGTATACTTGATCTTCTTTAAGTCTTCCCCTTTTTACCGAAACAAATGTCAAATTAATGACAATTTTCAAATCTTTTAGGCAATCAGAATAGAGGCTCCTGACCAGGGAGAATTTGGAGCATATATTTTATGAGAGTATTTTCAAGATTTAAATTTGACAGAGAAGAAAAATATAAGGATTTTTGTTTTTAGATATGGATCACTGGTTCAGATATCCCCCCAAAGTAGATGTAATTTCACCAAAATACAAGAGACTGAATACATATACCACACTTAGTAATTTGTTGAAAAAACATAACTATACCTCTCCTTTCGACATTAGAATTACATGCCAAAATATCATGACGATAGCACATTGTTGTTTTACGGATCACAACAATGTGCTATAAATAAACACTTACCTCCTGACACTGGAGCATCCATGAAGACAGCGCCCATCTTCTCTGCCGCTACAGCCATTTCTTTAGCAACAGCCGGATCAATTGTTGAGGAGTCCACCAGCAGCGTTCCCTTCTTCACCTTCCTGAGAAAAGTTAGTCAGATCACACTTGCATTACAGGTACAGATTTTTTTATTATAGTTATCATAATCAAGCAAGAATCTGCCTACTTCAAGATGCCGTTAGATCCCGTGTAGACTTCTATGACATTTGGACTAGATGGCAGCATTGTGATGATTCGGTCTGCTTTCTCTGCCACGTATGCAGGAGAGTCCACCACCTAAATATCAGATTCATTATCATCATGAGGGCAAAATTAATACGGTTTGAATTAAATGAGTTGTGCTGGCTTTCGAAGAATATGATGCTGCATGGACATTTGATAGTTACTTACAACATCTTACCTGGGCACCCAAGTCCTGCAGCTCTTTGCAACATTCTGGGAAGACATCAGTGGCGATGACAGGATAACCATTTTTTATTAAGTTCTTGGCCATGGGACTTCCCATATTTCCCAGACCAATAAAGCCTACTGGTGTCTTTGAGGCCATGGATCTTGTTGATCCTAATAAAAAAGAAAAATTAACAATGAAGTTAAGTGTTAATGATGACTAACATTGGTCTCCAATGTCCAAAAAGATTTCTGATTAGCAAATAATTAAAGAATAAGTAGCACGCAAAGGCTGAGGATTTTCCCTCCCAGCTATATTTAACAAGAAATGTGTTCATTTTGCAGCAAGTCTTTGTCCTTTCCTTATCATCAGGCCTCTAGTAGTTCTGCCCAGATTAGCTCACAATATAGTCCAGTGAGACAAAATCCAACAGACAAGACTAGCAACCGGAGGCGAATCAGCCAGACAACAAAAAGGATTAGACCTGGATAAGGATACCCAAACAATGAGCTTAAAGTAAATTCAGCCAGCTTTACAACATGCTGAGTAAATACCGTCACGCTATAGTTTCAAAGCATTTCCAAACTAACGCATGTCCATCAAAATTTGCCAAGAGATTTTGTTGTCAAGTTTTACTTGAAGTTTTAAACTTTGAGTGTTGCTTCAGTAACAGACTAACTCTATGGAAATTTACTAAGGTCATGTTGTAAACAAAAATAGCTCAATAGAATCTTCAACCTAGTCAGCATGTTGTTGAAGCACATTGTGACCACCAAAAATAACTCAAAGTATGCATCTCATCGCACTTAAATTTCTCCTGATTTTACTTATCTTGTCTGATTGATGCAGTGCTGTATGAGACTGAGCTGCATGCGACAATGTCTTTAAGTTGTCATATTAACAATTTGCGATTTGAAAGACATTCATTATCTTTAAATCACCCCAAGAAATATTCAAAATAATGTTGTGAATCACACAGTTGTAAGCTTGCAACTAGGCAAGGGCCGGTTACCAGGATTAAAGTCTATGAAGTCTTCCAAAATTAGTTTTAAAACAGCTAATATATGATTATAACATTACATTGGCTTAGAAGCCTTTCCTTGAGATTCAGAAAAAAAATTAGGTCTAATAACCAAAATCATCTAAAACTATATATAGTTGAGAAAAAGCAGTGGTTTCCAAAATCTGTTGCTGCTGACCAGGGGGTTGACCACACTTTTCCTTTCCATGCCAGAAAAACACATTTGTGTGTCTTGAAATGTTTCCGGTTGTGCAAAACACATAAGTCATGGTGTGAAAAGTCCCACATCTCTCTTGTTTTGACAATACCATTTTTAAACTGCAGTTGGCAAGTGGTGAGGAGCGTGACTGCAGCACCCTGCTGCAGTCTCTACCCAAACACACAGACAAACCAGCGGACCAGCTAATATTAGCTTGTTCCCCTCACAATTTCACTCTACGAACAGAAGAACAAATAAACAGGAACAATTTATTGTGCAGTAAGCATTTGAAACATGGTTCTTAATTTAGTGGCTGTTTATTCTATATTTTAGCTTAAGCATACAAATGAAAATGAAATACTTTAGTTAAGAATATTTTTATTCACGCTTTGTTTGCTCATATTGTAAATAATGGAATATTTTTACTTTAGGAAATACCCCAAAATAAATTATTCCAGCTATAATCTCAGATTCAGTTTAAAATCTCTTAAAAAGCCATCTTATGCAGCCAATTGGGATATTAGTACAATACTGAATTATTATAAGACAGTGATTTTTACTTTATATACAGTATTTGCACCTTGTCAAAACTCCTTGAAAAGTATTTTTAGTGTTACAAGTGTGACATCTGAACTGTAAATGTTTTGGGGTAATTTTTGCTTTTAACAATGTGAAAAACAAGCAGTTTTTAATCTACGTGATGAGTACTCGATGCTATAGTTAGTTAGGATTTCAAGCACTCAAACGCTCAGCAAAGATTCTTGCACACAGCCAGTAAAACTTAAGCATTTGTGACATTTAAAACCTAATAAAGCTCAGCCTCAGAGAGTTTTAAAACAACTTGCTATTAGCAGGTATGAACCCTGTATCTCTGTGCGCACACCTGGCATTCAAATACATAATGGACTCAGGGACATTGTGTCCGAGCTGCAGCATTAACAAGGACTCCAACTCTTTATACTTTCTTCTAAGGGCTAAAGCTAGCTAACAAATTGAAGGAAGGGACATTCCATTTGTATTTATCACTGAAGAATATTCCCATGAAGGGGAAATTACGTCACAACGCAAACGAATACGTTACCGAAGACATGCTTGTTCCACCTGAAGCATATACTCTGGGACCCTCTAAACAACGCAGCCATGCTTCTCTCCCCCTCGGCCTCGGTATTTTGGTGACAGCTGTCAAGCCAGGAAAGCCACAGTGGACGGTTATGATTCAGTGTCTTTTGGACCAATGGCAGCGCCGGATCAGTTAGCCGGACCAATGGGAGAAAAGCGAAGGTGGGACATCCTGTGATTTTACTTGAAAGTGCCCTTTAGTGTATACTTTTGCTGCTTTGTCCAGAATTAATTAGAATTAGGAAGAATCCCTGGTCATGCATATAGTATTATAGATGTATACAAGTGTTTAGCTGTGTTTTTACCTCGGAGATGACGGCACATAGTTGCAAAAAACCAGGATATTATGCAGTATTTTATTTTGAGTAAATAGGAAATAGGAAAGTGTATTATAAACAGTAAAAGTTTGTAACTATAATAATATAGTGTCGTTGTTTCTGGTCGGGTTGTTCTGGTTCCCCCCACCGGCCCTCGCAGCATCACTGGTGCAGCAGCTCAGCATCATCATCATCTCTCCCTCTCTCAGGAAGAGACGCATCAGCGTCAGAGCTGAGAGTGGGGGAAATAAACACAGATACGACGAAGAAAGTCTCTGTTCCTTTATACGTATAAACCATTTAACAGAGGTAAGGTTTGTTTTCACGCTGAACTGGTTCGTGTGTGTTTGTGTGTCATGTGTCATCGAGCTCGCCGCCCTTAGAGATGATGCTTAGCTAGCTAGTAGTGACTTGACACAACATGGCCCGTGCACGAGCTAATGTTAGCCACCTTTAATGAGATAAGCCTGAGGTTGCTTTAGCTACAGTTCACTCGGCCGAAGTGTGTTTGAGCTGCTCGGTCGTGGATCTAACGTCGTTTCTGTCTGTAATGTTACAGCTTTGAAATGTGCATTTCTGCGTAATATTTACCCTGTTAGTTCCTGGGGTGGAGTCTCTATAAAATGTAATGCGTTGATAGAATGTTTTGCCTTTTTGTGGCTCCAGAGTGAAATTACAGGACAGATATGTCAAAAAAGCTGCATCCTTTCACAAGGGTTTGTTTCTTTAAGCTTCTCTTTCCAATTTTCCTACACAGTTTGGAAAAGTATTGGAGTTTTCAAGTCTGAAAAAGTATGGAATGAAGAAAATTGACTTGTATGTTTTTTTTTCCCCATTTCATTGTCCAAGTCCATCATTCATCCATCCTGGTGCTCAAAATGTGCATGGAAGTACATGCTGTTGTGTGTTTATGGCACTTCACAAAAAGAAAACTGGTCAATCGAATCCGATCATAGATATATTTCAACTGAACTAGTTATCAAACACTTCATTCAAGTTCCCCATTTGGGGATAGAGAAATGGAAACAAAGTCTTTCATATTGAAGTCACCATATTTATCATTATTTTCCAGCCTTTTACCTCCTGGTAAAGGAGCAAAACTTTGTGCCACCATGAAATCGTCTTTGACTTGACTGAACTCCCTCAGAGCCACAGAGGAGCAATTACTCAAGAGTTTACACATGCAAGGTAATACATTTGATTATTACAACTTTGATTGGAAAAAACTATGGCAGGGTTTCTCCCAAGTGTAATATAAGCCTGGTGAGCCACCAGGCTCTACTTGGCCCCCCCCAACAGGCTAAGTTTTTATTATATATATATATATATATATATATATATATATATATATATATGTGTGTGTGTGTGTGTATTTTTTTTAAGTATCAGAGACAGTAAAGACGGTTTAATAGTTGGGACATTGATCTGGGTGTGAGGGCTCCCCTTTGGCTTCATATGCTATTATTTCCAAATTATGATCCTAACTTGTGCACCTCCGAATTTTTGTGACTGAAAATCTTTTAATCCAAAACACGGTGGGCCGCTAGTGGACTGGTGTAGTTTCTTCCACCGAGCTACACAGGTTTTCTGGGTTTCCTTCTATGGTAAAGACTTGTTAATACTCAATGTTTGATTATCACTAGCCTGGTAAAAAAGAACCCTTTGATCTATGCTTCACTTCATTCAGAGGGTCTGGACCCTTGGCTATTAACAAAACGATTGCTTTGCTGCTAGCAAAGCATCCTTCTGGTAATTGTTTCACTGTTGAAGAGTAAGATCCCTTTTATTAATTTACCTTTTAGAAGTGGAATATATGGTTACAAGATGGCGGACGAGTCAATACTTTATAGAACCTTTTATATGGGTCCATAGTGAAACATTTAATAAAGCATCAAATCAAATCCACAATATCTCAAATCTACATGAAGGCTAAAGCACCAATGATTCCAGAACTTTGAATAAAACATGACTGAGCTAAATGGAGAATCTGTCAGGGACACAATTACACTATGTGTTTAGTCAACTGTACACTTGCGAGATTCGGCAATAAAGCATGACGAGTGGGTACACTAAGAGTAACAAACGTTTTAACTTACACTGCTCCATCTTAGCATTTTAAGCAGCAACCTAATTCCACCCTTGTATGCTACAGTGGGTCTCTGAATGCTGCTTTCTCTGCAGCACCTCCACAAATGGCCAGTGTACACTGGGAGACAATAGGCTTATTTAAAGTGCCCAATTTTCACTGGAACAACGAACGTCCAAAATTTACGTCTCGGCTTATTAACTTGTGCATATACAATTTTGCATTTCATTTGAGAAGCCATCTTATCAGATATGTAGCCTCCTAAGCATTTACCCGAAGTACAAACAATAGGAACAGTACCAGACAGAATAAAGTCAGGAAATACAAAATTGTGGTCCTCCATCTATAAATAAATGTCATACTCTATAAGCATATTGAGAACTGAGCCCCCATAATGTCTTCTGATGATCTGCCACACTAAATCCTAATTAAGTACATTGAAGTTTATGGCTATAAAGTGATGGCGATTCAAAAGATTTGAAGACTTCTGCAAACTGAAGGGAAAAGAATACAATCTCCTCCTATTGTTTCTCTTCTGTTTTTCTCACTTCCAGGCAAATGAAGTGACCAGCAGGGCAGGATGTCTTCATTCCAGGTGGTGGACTCATCGCCTGGCTGCAGCGTCAGCATCATGGAAACATCCAACTTCGCTCATGTCATCTTCCAAGACGTGGGGAAGAGTTTCCTACCACAGGCCCCTTTGGAGTGCCGTTACACGCTGACCCCTTACATTACTCCCCACCCCAAGGACTGGGTGGGCATTTTCAAGGTATTTGGTTAATGCAATTTACTTTGTTCTCCATGTTTCATATATTTTTGAAATCACAGCCATTTACGCAGGTCTGTGGTGGTACAAACAAGTGTTAGGGTCGCATTAATTGCCCGTAGCTTTGCACTTAACACATTAACACATGCATCCGCCCCGACAGTAATGATTCGTCACTACAAGCCTGAAAGCGTACCGCAAGCTTTGGTGTGGTTGTTCTGCAGGCAGAACAAGGAAGAGTATACACGGTGGGCTGTTTGCACACATTTGGCCCTCTTTATGAACCACTCTGATTCTTATTAAGACCCCTTCCCTTTCCATCATTTCACGTGCCCCCCGACTCCCCTTCCTTTGACTTTCCATCAGCCCATTTCCCTTCTCTGCTTGGACTCTTTTATCAGGGCCATCAAATCTCACACGTAATTAACAGGAAATGGGAGCCGGGAAACTTAATGTCTCGTAAAGACAAAAGACAAACGTTTTATTGTAGTTTTAAGAACTGACTTCAAATCCACCAGTTCAATTAAAAAGGAATAAAGATGCTGAGTTTATTTGGAAAAAAAAAAAACTTGAGGATTGGAAAATGTAATTATGGTAATCCATGCTAAAGAAACCCATTTGATGGTCAGAGCTCCATGTCAGAGAACAAGCAGACCGTAGATTTTTAATCCTCTTTGACGTATATGCCTGTCTTTTTTGCTTTCATTAGGACTTTATTTTATCGTTGCAAAGTCTTGCCACTGTCTTTATACCCATTAAACCAAAACAATATTTGCTGTGCTTTATTTGGAATAAGTGTGCCAGTATAGCAAAAAGTGGTGCATGATGTTACATAGAAGGAAAAAGAAAATATAGTGTTTAGCTCCTTGTGTAAATACTTTGTAAAACCACATGTTTCTACGGACTTCACACATAACCACCAGTAGTTGTGCACATTCTTTGCAAAATAGCTTAAGGTCATCTGTACAGAGCAGTTTATAAATCACGGCACAGATTCTTTAATTTATTTATGTCTGGACTTTGACTGAGTCACTTCCAGTTTGTTTTATTTTGGGGGGGGGTTGCGTGGTCATTCATTGTACAAATTAAATGCGATCGCAATCCAATTTTTGTTTTCAAACAGTTTAAGACACAATGCGCAGAAGTAGGAGAAGGTAGACGTCACACAGAAGCGCACTCTTTACGAAAGTTAAAATGGCCGCCGCCGTCGATGAATAAATTTTAAAGATGTTCAGCTATGGGAGCCGACAGTATTGTCACATAATCATGACAAGACGAAGTACACCAGGAAAAAAAACAAAACACAACTAATAGCAACAGCCTTTTTTGAGCATTAACCGCAACTTTTGTAGAGAAGTGTGTTACGATGTGCAGTTGAATGACGTAAAAGTCGGGCAAAATGCGATGTGACCGTTCTGACCGCAGACGCTTTAAAAACTGTCGCCTACGTATCTGAGTTAGTACCACCCAAAAGTGGCACAAGTCGGACTTTTTAGGGGTGAAAAGATTGGAATTGCCTGGTTCTGACTGCCATGAAAACGTCTGATCACATGTGCCTATGATAGGCACATGATAACTTGTTTTGTTTTCAAATTCTTCGACCTGATCCGTGGGACTTTGCCAACTGACCTGACTCAACCTGTTAGCTCAGTTAAACATTCATACCTCAGTAAGTTTGTAGTTGTTTTCTGCTCTTTTCACTTTTGAGTAAAGCTCTTTGAGATGCCCAATGTTTGGGAAATTGTTTTGTTACCCACTGTATGTTTGTGTTTGCTCTTTGTGATCCTGTGTGTTCACTAATGTTCTCTTAACACATCTCCGAGGCCTTTGCAGAACAGCTGGATTTGTACCAAGACTATCTCTTTAATTATTACATGACATCTGACTGGATTGTGTGGATACAAATACACACCATGCTTTTTTTAGATTTGTATGTAAGAAATGTAAAAACCGTCTATCATTTTACTTTCCCTTTGCAGGTAAGCGCCACTTTGTGTTGATCTCACAAAAAGGTTAAAAAGTTCAAGTAGGACAAAAAGAAGGTGTTTTGATAAAGCGCCATTCCAACAAAAAAAAAAATGATGATCTTTCACAAATGATGTACATTTTAAACTATGCCAACAAGTTTCAGTTCGAGTTATGACGCTGGGGAATTTTTTAAAACAAAACTGATTACAGTTGACTTTCACACTCCAAAGCTGTTAATACTAGTCTTTAGCATGGAGGTTTATGTCTTCCCAGAGGCAAAAACTTTTCACAGGTCTGACTCAGGGACACAATATTTTCTTCCTCTTTCCCATCCCATCTTTGTGCGCTACCTGTGAGAGAGCCAGACGAAGCAGCAGAGCTGAGATCTGCTGTGAGCATGACTCAGAGCAGGCAGGAGCGGCTGGTTTAAGTTGAGCACAGACGCCTCCTAGTGGTTAAGAATGCTCATGCAGCACATCAATACAGGATTCTGATGCAACAAACCTGTTCCTGGACGGTGTTGCTTTCCAGCAGTATTCACGTGTTTCCCGTGTGTGTACACGGTACACATGGACAGTGTACATCTTAAACACGCTTCTATAACACAGCGTTTGTTTTTTGTGTGTGTTTTTCTTTTTTTGGTTGGGGGATAAATTTTAGAACTCCCGCTCACATTTCCAAGTTTTTAACTCACCCACTCCCACACCACTCCAACAAACAAAAAGGAAACCCCAGAAGGTTTTCAGTTGCGGCATGTTTCGCTGGGTCGGCAGGGAGAAACCCGTTGCGCGAGCGTATAATTAACGTGTCATCACGCTGTCCCCTCTCACTTGGGCTTGAGTGATTGATAGCTGCCTTGCCTGTGATTATTTTATAACATCACTCCTCTCCTGGAATGCTGCTCCACGTCTAAGCAAACGTCAGTCAACCTCACCTCTGCAATTAGCAAAATTATTGATGCCTTTTTTTTTTTTTCTCTCTTCTGTCTTGTGCAAACACACATGACCGCACAAGCAAAGGCTGGCGCGAGGCCACCGAAGCGCCGAGCTCATGGCTGAGACACCGGTGGAGGTGGAAAAGAATGTTCTTGGCGCAGGACTTCACGCTTACTGCTACTGGCGCTTTGCAGTAGAGATGTGATGTGTGTTATGTGATGATGGGGGTGGGGAGACGCAGCGATTATGTTTAAGGAAACAATGCGTTTAAAACTGACACTTTTGACAAATGCTTCCTGTAGTTCAGTTGATTTACAGTTTGAAAGTCTAAATACTTTTATGGGATAGGTGTAAGTAACTCAGCATTTCAATAAAACTGTTTTCCATTGTATTAATTATTAAAGTAATTGTTTATTAGCTAGCTAGGATATTAACAGCAGGATATTTAGATTTGTTTTTTGTTTTTTCTATTGAACCGTGCAACAACTTTGTCCACCCGGTTTCCTTCATAGTAATCTAGACAATGTGATTGAATCCATACATTAATTTTAATATATGTTTTTCTAAAACAATGTTGTTATTTTTTTTTTTAATTGTTGTAGGACCACGTGAATGAGTTGTGCCACACGTTTAACGTGAACGTTCGGTGGTACATGACTGACTTAAGAAAACAAGAAATTATTTCTGGGGGGAAAAACAACAGCTCATTTTTCCTGTTTTTCTTTTTATACATCACTGACTGAACTTCTAAAGTCAAACTGACCAAACAAAGCAACGTAGACTATCGCTTGTTATTGCAAGAACACTACTCTTCCCATGGAGGCACAGTCACTCCATCCACCTGTCCATCCATCTTCCAGTCCAGGTGTCTGTCCATCCAGCCATTCATCCGTCCTTTCTCTCCTATAACTTTGACAATTTACAACCACGAGCTTCTTGTGGTTGTAAAATTGATTAGGATTTTATGTGATTGACCAAAAGAATCTCGTGCATATGTCTAATGCACGAGATTGTTTGAAAATTAAAAATAGACAAGCAATCTTCAAAAGTGTTGGCATGCACATACATGTATTCAGCATTACTGAATCAATGCTTTGCTGAACCACCTTTGGCTAGAATTATACATACAATTATTCTTTATGTGCAACACAAAATAATTGTATATTAGTAGGAAAGCTCCTTCTCTACCTGCAAGCGTTAATTCAGTCTTGATCAGATACCATCACTGAATGTTATTTTTATTTCTTGCCACAAATTCTTTTTCAGATTTAGATCTGGACTTTGTCTAGGCCATTCTGACACATATGCTATGATTTAAATAGGGGTGCTTCCTGACTGATCACTCAACCTTAATGAGCCTGACCTGCCGATACAGATTTATTTGTTTGAAAAGTTGCTAAGTTAGAAACAGAGGGGTGAATTTTGTTTATTGTGCACATGTAGACTCTCACAGCAAAGCAAAAGTGGACAGTGGTTGATTTTCAGGCCTTTGCGGGAAGAGATGGATCAGATTCTCATGTAAATATCGGCAGATCGGTAATCTGCTGAAGTTAAGGAAATCGGGGCCGATCGATTGGTGCACTATTCCTTGGCATTTTCCTGGATTTCTTGACGGTTATTTGAAATAAAGGGACCTGAATTTATGAAGCCAACCTTTTAAAGTTGTTATTGGTAGAAGAAAAGAACTTGTAGAGCTGAGTACTCCAGACAGTTTTTTTAAGAGTAAAAAACTGTATGAAAAAAAAAAACCCCAAAAAACAATATTTGTATTGTATGAAATTTCTCATTTTAAATCTTTTTTCATGCATGCTGTTTCCCCAGGTTGGTTGGAGCACAGCCAGAGATTATTACACCTTCCTTTGGTCGCCCATGCCTGAGAACTACGAGCCGGGAAGTACTGTGCACAGGACTGTTGTGTTTCAAGGTACGGACTGAAGAGATCCACACACACATTATTACGGAAACCACTATACAGACCCTGGGTATTCCAAAGTAACTCCTCCATTTTACGGTGCATATAAAAACCAGCACTCTTATTTAATAAGGGAGAACGACCGCAAACGACGGCCTGGGACCCACGTACCTCTCCTACCACACACACACACACACACACACACACTCACGCTGAGGGTCTGCGGACTGGTTTTTACTGGACTTGGAATGGTCAGATATTACCCAGTGAAAATATGAGTTCACACTGCGGTGTGTTAGGAGTCAGTAAAAGCGGCCAGCTACTGGATCGACTCTACTCAACGCCGCTCTGTTTCTGAGCGTAGAGAGTATAAAGCACCAGTTGAATCCCAGAGTAAATACAGGCAGTTTGATGTGTCAGCATGCGAAGGACTTGTTGTAAATATAGACAGAAACACTTGTTTGTATTAATATCAAAACAGGTTGGAAATAAAACATAATTTTAGTCCTGCACCTCCTATTTCTCTCTCCCTCGCAGGCTATTATGTCCCTAAATCGGACGGGGAGTTTTACCAGTTCTGTTATGTCACTCACGCGGGGGATATCAGAGGTGCCAGCACGCCCTTCCAGTTCAGGCCCGCCACGCCCACCGAGGAGCTGCTGACTGTCACAGAGGAAGACAGCAACTCAGACATACTGGTCGTTACCACCAAGACCGGCCTGCTAGAGGTAGACCACACACGACCGTTGCTTATATTTTGTCTTTCTGCTCTTGACCTCCTAGCAGTCAACTCTGACATCATCAGCAGCTTTTTTTAGGCAGCAGCAGACACATGGCAGTATATCTTTGTCCCATTTCAGCTCCTCGGCCCTCGGAACTAAATCAGCCCAACTCTTCTGCTGCATTCATACAATCGGGTTCTCTTCGTGTGGCAGAATGGCATGAGATTTTTGCACCACTGTGTTTCAAATGGCCCATTTTGAGGCCATTTCTTTTGTTACAAAATAAAATATAATTGGAGCAGCTTTTTGTGTTTCTGTATTTAACATATGAGCAATATGCCTAACTATCCAGGGCACAGTTTCTTACATAGGAGGCAAAATATTATAAAGAGATGTGTTCGGTTGTGCCTGAATGAATGACCAGTTTTGTCTCTGTAGATCCAGTCAATGAGGATAGGGCACCCTCTGTGGTGTGTAAACAGTTTCAGAAAACATAACCATGCTCTGTAAATAATGTTTACGATGGCATTCAAAGATTGCTATCTGTGCAAAATTAAATTGAAGGGATAGTTTATTTTCTCTTTTCTCGTTTTATAAATTAAAAAAAATTTTTTTGCTAGTTTTAAAACTCGTCAAACATGAACTGGATGATCCCACACCCATAATCTTTGCTGTAAAGAACAAACACTGTTTTAAACACAGTTTTAATTTGTGGAAACAAAAGGGTTTTCTAGCTTGTGCAAGAATCTCTAAAGAACATAAAAAGAAGATATAAAGAGCATGTGGGGTGTTTTACATGTAACTTAAGCAAGGGATAGAATTTGCTATGGGACTGTTTTATTGCTGCTGCACAAAATACAGAGATCCAAGTGAGCAAAAAAAAACTTGCTGGCTTTGTCTAAATGAAATTGTAGGCCAAATTTTTGAAAGAGTCGGTGCATTCTGTGTGTTGTGTGGACACTGTGCCAGCACTAAGCCACAGGGATGGTAACATGTTTGATTTTTTTATTTTTATTTTTATTCATACAATCACACATATCCTTATAGGATATGTGCCTCAGTTGTCCTGGGTACAGGAAACTTGGAATGTGTGTGGTTCTATTGCTATAGAGTCCACAATAGAAAATAAGTCGATTAATCTTCTGTCTGAAGCACTCCACACCAAATGGATGCAAGGACGTTGTAATACTGATGTGCCAGATGTTGAAGACCCTCCAGCTTGTGTTTACCCAGCAAGTGGTGGATTCTGGCAGGCCCTATAATGATGCAATAGTGTTTTATGTCAAGCAATTTGCGTATTTATTCTTTCTCTTTAATATAAGGCAGAAATTTTGACTGCTACTGTGTGTATTTGGAATTTCCACACTGGGAGACGTTATTCAACGCTTTCATTCAGTATGAAAAATGAATTGAAACAAACACTTTCATTGTTTTATATTAATACCAGGAAAGATATCTTTCAGAATATGTCAAGGTTTATTTTTAATTTGAAATGAGTAAATCTCAGATTTGGCATTTGTTTCTTTCTGCTGTTGTACCAAACATTTATACCCAATAAAGGTCACTCTTGAATGTTTTAGAGAGTTTCTTTGCCATGACACTCACAGAACCTATTAAAGAAAACAAAAAAAGATACATTAAAACTCCAGATCTCCAGATACTGGCGCCACATTATGGTTGTTTTGTCTCCTTGTGTCTGACAGCGTGTGGAGGAGGCACAGCAGGAGCGCAGGGAGCTGCTGAAGGCCATTCGCCTCCTGCAGGAGGAGAAACAACAGCTGCAGGAGGAGCAGAAGCAACTGGTCAAGGAAAGGGAGCAGGAGAGGGAGACGTGTTGCCTTCTGCGGACACACAACCAGGTCAGACAGACGAGGCGGAGTGGCCTGAAATGTACCATTTGTGTGTATCTGCATGCATTTAAATTATAAGCCGTTTAGATTATGTTGAGCCTGAAAGTGGGGCAGCTTCAGTGTGTTTGTATGTACCGTGGATCTCAGAAGTGTACACACCCCTGTTAAAAGTCCAGGTTTTTTTATGTTGTAAAAAATTTTGATCATAGCAAATCATTTCAGAAGGTGTCCAGTTTAATATGACATTTATCGTGTAGAATGAATAACAGACAAAGCTATTAGGGGGTGAAATAAAAAAACAAAACAAAACAAAAAAACCCCAAAAAACCCAAATGACCTGGTCACGCAAGTTCCCACACACTTAAACTAGAACTTTGTTGAAGTTCTATCCAGTTTTAGTATTGCGCTTTCTCGATTTGACAGTATTTGCCGACTGTGTCTTGCTAACGTTCTTCAAACCTTACAAGAGTTGCCAAGGCGTCTCGTGGCCACAACCCCACTTCGGGTGACCGCGGGGATTTTCTGGTCAAGATTTAGTTAATTTTTGATTATGTCACCACATTGTCTAGCTGTGGGCACGGTACGTCTGGTTTCATCAGACCATAACATTGTTCTACAAAGGAAGATTTTAGTCACAAATTAGGCCTGGGTGTTTTCTGTGGAAGAAAATGATTCAGTTCTGCAACTCCTTGCTTTAGACACGATAGAGGTAACGTTCTCACATGCAGAACACAACAAGAGGTCGACAGAACTTTTGAGAGCCAGCTGGGTTTTTTTTTTTCAACCTCCTTATTTTTGGAAAACATCCAGTTTTTGTTTTAACGCCCTGATGCAATATGTTCTTCTGTTAATGGACTGAACAATTGCAAATAGTTAGTTATTGGTACAAAGTGTTAGTGTAAGTATTTGTATGGTTATTTGCAACTTCTTCAATAGAATTGCAATTTTCTGGCTGATCACCCCCATGTTTTAATTCAACAGATTTGTTTTTTTTATTATTATTATTATTTTCAGTTGAATTGTGCAGAAGTGTTGTGCCAAACCGAATTTGGAAAATGGTTTAAAAAAAAAAAAAAAAAAATTTAAGCCACCAAACCTTGACTTTTTAACAGGGATTTGTATACGGACAGCCAGACGCCGCTAGCAGTTCCCGCTAGGAGCCACGTCCTCGTCAGCGATCATTGACCTGAAAACTTCAAAGACCCGCACATTTATGAATAATTTGCGTCCATGTTTGACAGACACACTTCAAACTGCTGCAATGTGAGCGTGTGTGCGTGCGCACGTGTGTGTGTTTGCGTGCCTTCCCCTCCGCCCCCCTCGTCTCCCACTCCTTCCTTTAACGACCTGACTCAGTGGTCCAGAACGGAATTGGGACACAGTTTTTTCCCGGGCATCTGGCGTCAGCGACGATGCCATCTCGACCGCAGAGTGAACAAACATGACGTCAAACGCACGCGCGCACCAAGGCGTCGCGCTCGCATTCAGGTTGCACGCCAGCGGGGCCCCTCGGGTTTGCCTTCACACACGCACAAAACACACACACACACACACACACACACACACACACACACACACACAAATACGCTCATTATGCCACCCGCTTGCAAAAACCCTTTTAGTCTGTGTGTGCAGAATGACAGGAGGGTAGTCCACAAAACCGCCTTTATGAAAAAACAGCCCTGCCCAGCCTCAGGGACAAACACAGCTCAGTCACGCGATTCGGCGGCCACCGCTCTCCTACTATTTTTCCTCTCCTCTTTCTTTCTCTTCCAGGGCTACTTTTGTAGGGGATTGATCATCAAAGACTGAATCACATTTCGAAATAGGAAATCTGTAACCTGGACATTTGTCAATCTTTTCCCTCTTCCCGGGATGAGTCACATGTTGGGTTTTTATTATCAGTTGATGAGAACTGGCTTGGCACCGATTCCAGTTTTTAGGAGAGCAGAGGGGTTGGCAGAAAGAGGTGAAACACTGAAATCTGCCAAGAGCTCTGAAAGTTTGAATCTGGTCTCATATCGCCCCCTGGTGGACCTCCCTGGGCTGAGGTCCACTGTAGTTGAGATCAGGCTGCTTTGAGTTAGCCTGCTGCTCTTATTTTATGAAGGACAAAATTGCCATAAATTTAAATGGTAATACACACACATACATAAACACACACACACACACATTGTTAATACCGTGCCGCTTCTCATTCAACAGCCGTGTCCATCTGTGGATATACGACTTGTTGGAGGGTGCGTCAGCTCGTGGCTCTCACGATGAAAATATCCCTTTGAGTTTAACATGAAAACATAAGTACATATTTTGTGGCTGCTAATTTTACGACTACACTTTTTATAAGGTCTTTATGCACTGCTAAAGTGCTTCCCAAATGCCAGCCGTAAAAAAAATCATACAGCGATCCGTGTAGAGCCAAGCCCAGAGGGAGACTGGGCCTTAGTGTGCACCGATGGGTGCATTTCGACTCTTATCTATGTTGGATTGATTGTTGCCGTCTGGGTTTGACAGACTAAATGTCCTTTTAATGTGCAGCTGTCGCTTCGTGCATGCATGTGTGTATTGGGGAAGAGAAAGTGGGTATGTTTTTTTGATTCTTTTTTTCTCCTGAAAGAAAGGCGTGTGCAGAAGCTATGCTGTCCTGTCACTTCTAATATTAGCTGTCGATGATTTAAAGTCATTCAGTAGCAATGTGCAGCAAGTTTAAACAGGATGTTCTTCAGCCGGCTCACACCATGTGGAAAAAACATACTTCATGTTTTCTTTTGTTTGCTAAAGCCTTTTTTTTTGCATCTGTGTGTTTCTTACAGTGTCTTATATTCATATTCCTTTCAGAGTTTTAGATGTTTTCATTGGGTCAGACAAATGCAAAGTAGTGCATCATTTTTTTTTTTTAGAAGAAGGGGGACTACATACACGCCACACTTTCCAGAATTTATTTGTAAAAAAATGTTGAAAATTTGTATGATTTTCCGTCTATTTTTGAATTATGTACAACTAAGGCAATGTATGTCGTGATATACACGTGAGCAATATCAATAAATAATATGTCTGACAGAATATTCAGTACTGAAGTCCGATCCAGAACCGCACAGCATTCTGGGAGAGGTAGGCAGAGGGAAGGCGTTGGCTCACTGTATCAATTAACTAACTCGCTGTTTGGTTACCTAGCAACAACCTGTTGATTAATTGCGTAGCAGCAGTTTCAAGTTTTGCCACAGTACTTCATAAATGCTGAAAAATAAAGAACAACAGTGTTGAGGAAAAACTGTGAATAAAACAGGAAAGGTCATGCCAGAAGTTTGCCAATATTCTTTTAGATATTTAAAAGAAAAAAAACAACATAATTATCAAAATGGACCTCTCCCATTGGGAAGCTTTTTCCACAGTATAAGTACGTATAAATATATATAAAAAAAATCTAATATTTTAAAAAGTCAGATTTCCTTATAACGGTACGTACCTGTAGGTATTGTTACTGTTACAAGGTAATGTTTCGCTGTTTCTGTCAAAGTAAATGACTTAATTTTATTTTTCTTCAAATCACATATGTTCTTAAAATAAATGAGATTTGATTTGGGTTTGTTAAGTTTCACTAATTGCTTTTGGTTTTTCAGTTTCTGACGGAGACCCCACAGACAAATTCACACTTATTCAACCAAAAAGACACAGCTCTTTAGACCTCTCTACCATCTATAATTAGAATTTTTACCAGAATGTTTGCTTGTTAAATTCATTCTGACTAAGTTGACAAACAAAACACTGTCAAATCACCAAAGTTAAATTGTGCTTTGCAAAGTCTGTATTTTGTTTTGAATTGTCCTGTCCATACACACCATTGTGGATTTTAAAATAGGGCCCATCTAAAGGCAAGAAAAATTGTGAAATAGCCCTTTAACATAGCCAAATTTAAGAGCTACCTAAATCAATGTGTAAACCTCTGAAAAAATCTGGAATTTTGATTCAGGAAAATTAGGTTTTGGGTTAAGCCTGGGTATATCAGAATGTTGAAAACCTGTAATTTATTAGAGATTAATAAGGTCAATATTTAATTAGCATGGAAAATTTCACCACAGCCGCTGTATCAGCGGCTCTGATTGACTGCCTCCGTGCCCCCCAGGAGCTGCTGCGGTCTTCGCAGGGACTCTCCGACGAGAGGGAAGAAGTACGGAGGAGGCTGACAGAGGCCAAAGACCGAGTCCGGCAGCTGGAGGAGGACCTGCTGGGAGTCACCCAGAGGGGCCTTCAGAAGGAGACTGAGCTGGACTGGTGAGGCGAGAATCCTTTTATGGAACATCTACCTTTTTTTTTTTTTTTTAGACGTCGCGTTACGTATATCGTGTTTAAGTCACGTGACTGCACCACTCAATAGCAAGAAGCAAAAAAAGAGACGTTAAAGGTTGAGAAAATGTAGAAAGTTTAAAATGTCAAAGATATGACCATACAGTTGATCGAGATAAGACTGTATGGGAGCAGCCTGAAAATGCGATGTGTTTTTATGTTGAAAAGTAAGCGTGAGGAGAGCACGCCTCAAACCTTCTGCAGTATGAGCTCGAGCTGCGCCACGATCAGAAGAAGTGCGGAAAATATCGTGGTCGGCTGGAAGGTGGGAGGGTTGTCCGAAACCACACACATAAAAAATACAAACAAACAAACAAACTAGTAAACTGCGCACAGAGTAAAAAAAACCTGTGGAGACTCCAGTCTCTGTAGACCGCGGGAGGGTTAAGTTACTGAAATAATGACACAAGAGGTCTCATTTCCCCTAAAAAAAAAAATGCATCATCAATCATTTGGTAATTAGGACTTAAGAAGTGAAGTTATTTTATACTTCTGAACTTGTTCAGTTGTGCTTCGTTGTTCAATAACTCTTAACTAAAAGTACATGTTTTCTTCATTTATTTGCAGACGCCGTAGGTTTAAAACCATTAAATGCCAATAAAAATAATTGCGAAAAACCGCAATTACTGTAAAGTATTTATGCTGGCCTAACACATTCCTTAGTTCTGGAGGGGGAGTAGAAGGTTTTGGGGGTGTTGGAGTTACTGTCCATTTGATGTTATCCAGGTGAACTGCTCAACATGTCATGACATTGATTCTACATATCGTCCAGCCTTAGTATAGTCTTTACAATAATATTAAGACTACAGAGACTTTTTTTCTAATGCAGCCTGCGAGATCGTTTGAAGAAGCTGACAGCAGAGCGAGACACCCTAGAGAGCCAGGTGAAGAATGTGAAGGACGAGAGAGATCTTTATAAGGTGAAAAAAAAAAAACACCAAACATTTCACATCACGAAGCCACAGAGGCGTTTGTTTCTGTCTCCGGTCTGAATTTCTCTCTTCTGCTTCGGGTCCCGCGTTAGGCTCACTTGCGCAGCACGGAGCTGGAGAACACCAAGCTGAGCGCCGAGCTGCAGATGCTGAAGGCGGTGGAGCTGAACAGGGAGGTGACCATCGCGCAATTCCAAGAGGAGCTGGAGAGGCTGAGGGCCTGCGTTGCCCAGCGAGACAGTCTGGAGAGGGAGCTGCTGGAGCACAGACATGACAAGGTCTCGCACTGCCGGGTTGTCAACATTAACACGTGCGGTTAATCTGAAAATGTTAACATGTTGATAGTGTAAAACGCAGAAAACTCAAAACTATTATTTTGACCTAAAAGCCTTTGTCCCACAAAGGATTACTTGACACACAGAGGGCAACAAACGACAGTGAAAGATGAACGTTTTATGCGACAGCAGAAAGCAACAGAGGTTTCACGTTTTTCATCTTTCTTGTGTTGCATAAAGCTGCACGTATAAGCTTGAAATTTCTCATGCACAAATTACGCCGGTCGCTCAGCTGGATGAGGACAACGACTGTCACCTCATCACACAAGCTCCATAGGAAATCAATGGAGAGGGGACATTTCTAAAATTACTGTTCAAAAGAAAATTAACCTTCCTGAATATAAAACCTAGAAAACTAACTATCTTTAGATAGCATTCATACAGTTACTGTTTTTCATAAGGGCCATATGGGCAGTTGGCCAGGGTGCCATCACAAAGGGTGGGAAACCCAAGAACGAGAGAATAAAATATGTCTCATCTGTCAGTGGTTTCTCGTACAGGTTTGTAACTACTTGTGTGTGTGGAGTGGAGTAAGTTTCAATTAGTTGTTGAGTATCGGGAGACTACATTACCTCCTGCAACAACAACAAAACAAGATAATTGCTTGCATTTCAATTCATTGGAATGCGGCAGAAGGAGGGGCATGCCCACAACCCCATTCTTGCAAGAACCACAACATATTTGCTCATATTTATATTTCAAGTGCACGAAGTTAGGCATAGTGATTAATTGTGATTAGAGTGTAATTAATCTGATTAACGCTAATATTTCTTTTACGCGTTTAGGCAGAGCTCGGCCGCCTACGCGAGCAGCTCCGTCAGGCCGAGGAGCAACTGCAGGCGACCCGACAGCAGGCCGCCCTGCTCGCCTCCGAGCTGCGGGACTCGGCCGGCGCCCGTGACCACACCATGACCGAGCTGTACCGCGCCCGCATCGAGGCCGACAAGCTCCGGGCCAGTCTGGCCGACGCTCAGGCCGAGTGCCAGCGCATGGAGAGCCAGCTGGACCGGATGAGGAGCACCGCTCGCAAGGAGGTGGTCGGTGCCCCCGGCTCGGGATTTTTACTTTCACGCTCGATCCGGATCAAATGTGAAGCGCGCATCACCGATCTCGTCTTTTGCATCCCAGGGCGTCGGAACGAGCGGCGACGGCGCAGCGGTGGTGTCGGAGGCGGAGGCGGAGCTTCAGAGGGAGGTGGAGGAGCTGAAGCTGCGCCTCCACATGGCTGCCGAGCACTACAAGGAGAAGTACCGGGAGTGTCAGCGCCTCCGCAGGCAGGTGGCAAAGCTCAGTACTGCGGAGTCACAAGGTGTTATTATGGTGTGTTTAAAAGCCATTAAAAAAAACACACAGAGAGAGAACAGCCAGCCTGCTTCACTTACCGCCTCCCCTTAAATCTTAAATCAACAATTCATTTTGTTTCATTGCAGGAGTCAAAGAAAAACGTGTCCACAGAAACGACTCAGGAGCCGCTGGTTTCCAGTCCGGAGTCTCCGACTGAGGGTACGACTGCTACACACACCAAAACACACACACACACACACAGAGGCTTACAGGGCCTTGTAAAAGCATTCAAACCCCTTAAACTTTTTCACATTGTGTCACATTACAACCAGAGAGCTCAGCGTGTTTTATTGGAAATCCAGATGAAAGAGCAACCCGAAGTAATGCGTAATTATGAGGTGGATAACATTTTTTACATGGGTTTTGGAATGTTTTACAGATAAAAACACACACACTTGTATTCAGACCCCGTTTATGTTTAAATAAAAATTTGCGCGGTTTCCTCTAGAACTCAATAGAGTGAATTATTTGAGATTTCTTCCTGTGTTGATGTTTTTTTTTTTCTAATTTCTAATTTTTCTCTTTTTATCTTATAGTTATGGTTATCTAACAACAGAATGTGTAGAGATTTATGATTCTTTTGTGGATTGATGGCAAACACCTCAGTCTACCTAACTTACTCATCAGTGTCTTTCCTTATATTACATATTAAACCAGTTATTTTGAATGCAGGGAATCCTACTTGCGCGATTCTACAAGAAGCAGCAGACATGACGATCACCCCTGAAGTAAAAAACGAACAATCCACATTTGCCGAGGCCCACAGTGGCACAGAAGCGGAGGAAAAACAAGTGGAGTCGTCGCCGATGGAGGCCATGGCGGTGGCTGGAAGAGATGACACGGAAAATGATGACGAAGAGGAGGAGGAGGAGGAGGAGAAGAAGGAGAACCTGCCCGAGGAGAGCCTGAAGATGGCGAGCTGGGTGGAGGTGAGCGACGAGAGGTTGCGGGCCGAGGAGCAGAGCGAGGGGGACGCGAGGGCCAGCGCGGAGGGCCTGGAGCCCCTGGAGGCGGAGGGGAGGAGCGCGGCGGAGAAGGAGCAGACGCGCTCGGTGGAGGCGGAGCTGGCCGTGATGGAGGAGAAGTGGAGGGAGCAGTGTGTGATCAACGACACGCTAAAACAGCGGCTGGCCGATGAGGAGGGACGATTCAGAGTGAGACAGGAGCACACAGCATCGCTCTTATTTTCTTTCCATTTGTCTCAAATAGTTCAGGTTATTAATACAGCAGTAAATCCAAACAAACTGGTACATATGTGGTAAGTCTAGTTTAGATCATTCCAAACCGTTCCAATGTAATCAAACAGCCCAGAGTTTATGTGGTAAAACCGACTGAGTCGAGTCGTTGACTTTTTGTTACATCATAATTGCTCCCCAGAAAAACAAGAAAATCACAAAATAGCCAGACCAGGAGTCTGAAAACTTTTCCATCGTAGTAGCCATAGTTGCCTCGAGTCCAGCTAATTAAGAATTGTTTGGAGCTGAAAATGTTGCAAGACCTTTTAAAAGAAATGGCAACTTACACATTTTAATGAAGGCTACTTTAAGAAATTTTTGAAAATCCCCATTTTTGTTTTTAGATTTTACAATAAAGAAAGACATAAAACCTTTGCAGAAAAGAAGATGGATATGTTTCTCTTTGCAGGATGTTGAAACGTATTGAAAATGGGGAAAAAAGTAACGAAGTAAATTGATGACAAAAAACCAAATCTACAACAACACGACTGGTATTTTTAGTGTCATGTCATAAAAAATCTATTACATGAAAAAATCTCATTAAGTTTAAAATTTAATGATTATTTCATAAATTTTTATTTTATTCTTCTTCTCAACTGAATAATTTATTGAATTCAATGATTTTTTTAAACATCTTTTGCTTGAGATTTCACCGCCGCAGTGAAAGGTGAATTTGTTTTGAGGTTTTCAACCTCGAAATTTCAGTGTTTCTAACTAACATGAACAAGGTGGACTGCCTTAATCTTTGCATCTAAATGATTTTGAAAATATAAATGTCTCATCCTTTTTCCACTTTAATCCCGGTCCTCGCTTTTGCACTAGTTTGCATGCCACGTTTGCAGATTATCGAACGGGGCTCTCTTCTCTTTCGTCTGACTGGCACTTACTCTTGGTGAATGAGTGTGTGTTTATCCAGGCGGTAAATACAGCTCTCCCTTCACTTTGATATAGTTCCTTTGCTGAGGTGATCGCCCTGGGCCCCGGGTTGTTCTTAATGGCCTCCGGAGCCCCAACAGAGCGAGAGAGAGAGAGAGAGAGAGCAGAAGAAGAGACAGTCCGCCGCAGAACGCTGTGCTTTACGGCTGTTTACATGAGTCAGCCAGAGGATGGAGACAGGGGGAGAGGAATACACAGAGAGACGAAGAGACACGCGTGTGGGGGTGATACGCCGTAAATTCAAGAAAGGAGGGCAGAACGAGAAAAGACAAAAGGAGATGAAAGAGAATTTAAAGGGAGGAGCCAAAGAAGCAGACAGAATTTAAGGGTGATGAAATCAGGACAGACAGATAGACACAAGGCAGAAAAAAGAGCCATGAGAGCAGCAGCGGGAGGGTGGCGGATGATCTGAGACCTTTGAAATGGGGTGAAATAAGAGGAGAGCAAGCAGCAAGCGATGTAAACTATCCCACAGGGTCGGTTCTGTTAGAAAGTGAGGGATTTATGACGATCCCCCTGACCCGCTTCCATCTTCCCCGGAGTGCAGATCTGCTTTCTTTGGCTGTACTTGTGGGTTTTTACAGTAGGCTCCAACGCACTTGACAACGGTCCAGAGTAAACACGAGGCAAATGTTGTGGGCTGTTACTCACCTGCGCGCTGGCACGCGGATGTTCTCGCTCAGCGGTTGACACAAACTGGAAGCCTGACAAGATGATCTTATCTAGCAGAAAGCGTTCCTGCCAGGAATTTTATTCAGCATTCAGAACATTCAAAGAATCCCTTATTAGACACCACTGGCTGGTATCGTTTTGTGTTGGCCTTGAAGTGATTTTACAGCATCTGTCTGTGTGTCTGCTGTTGCTAGGTGCAAATGGCGGAGCGAGCCATTGAGGTGTCCGAGCTGAAACAGAACCTCGCCCAGGCTCTTAAAGACAAGGAGCAGCTGCAGGAGGTAAAACGGCACCAGGATGAGCCAGTATGTTGGTTCTGTTTAGTTCTGAGCTGCTGTCGGTTCTTTTTCTGGTTTTAAACTTTTGTGTTTTGTTACATAGCAACAAACGGAAAATAACAATAGATAATATGAAGAGTTTATGTCACACACAAACACAAAGTAAACTTAAACTCACTAAAATCAGATGGAAAACTTATATTAGGATCTGTTTTCAAGTCTAACAGATGATTCTTAATGTGATTTAGATTTGGACCTTTCGCTTGGCCATTTTAGAACATTATCCTACTTAAACCTAAACTATTCCATCTCAGCTGTTGAGGGGTTTTGTCTGGGTATTCGTCATTTGCCCCTCTCACACTTTGTAGTTTTGGTTTTTTTTTTGTACTTTTCAGGTACAAAATTGTTCTTTCTTCATGTTTTACCGACTTTGACGATGAACAGTTAAAAGTAGAGGTGTAAGGAAAAAATTGATTTCATAATCGATTTTGAATCTTCTGTCTTTGAAGATGACACTTTTGGAAAATCTGGAATTTCCAGATTTCCAGTCCGGAGTGATATTAGCCAAGAGCGACCATCTTGTTCGTCAGCTTATTTTTTTTCCAAAGTCAAGTCAATTCACAGAAGAAATTTTTTAAATAAAAGCCGTTTTTTAAAAATATTTTCTGTCTGTATTTTTTTTAAGGAAAAGAAAAAGATTTCATTTGGAAATGGATTAAATTTGTAAGTAAGATTTAGTTTATAAACATCAGATTTTATTCATAAGACAATCCCATACCAAGCAAATGTAGTAAATAATCATAATTTATATATCATGAGACTTCTGAACTTTTGGTGCTTTGTGATTTTTCTATGAATTATTTAGTTTAAAGCCTGGGAGGCAGAGTTTTTATTAAGTTTATAGGCGTTTCTGTTTATTAAACAGAATTAACAGAAAGACGAAGCAAATTGTGCACATTTGACAGCGATATCAAAACATCTTTTTTTACAGGAGAGTTTGAAAAAAGCATACAAAAATTTAATTTCAAACATGAATCTGAAACTTAATTATTGATTTTACCACAGTGTCATCGAACCAATGCTCATACCGACTTGGTATCAATATGAGCAATATTTTGGATCGATCGGCGCCTGTGCTTTAAAGTAATTGTCTAGAATCGGCTAATTCTTCTGGCTTCATCTGGGGTTGAATTCTGTCATATTTTGTAAGTGTCAACGGGCCTGAAAGCCGATGGAAGTTTTCAGGTAATTATAGACAATTTCAAAATTTTGCACATTTGATTTATGACTATCTTCTCAATTCACGACAATAAAATGGCTTACATAAGTAATGTTGACACAGACATATCGACCTGTTGCTAGGTGACTCTCTGGTACCATCTCAAGTCTTTTGCCGTCTCTAACAGTTTCTCCCGTAGAGACAGATAGGAATGATACTGCTGCTGTCGCCGTGCATTGAATTGACGTGAGCTCTCCAGTAAAACGATCGCTTTCAATCATGTGACCATTTTTGTGCTTCGTCTGACTTTTTCCTCTTTCGATCCCCTGCATCCCCCCCTTCAAACCTCGCCACCCGTCCACTAATTTATACAGCTACTCCTGCCTCTTTCGGCCGCCGGTACAGTGCCATTAGACAGTGCAAATGCCACGTTACGTGTCTGTTTCACCTTCCCAACCCTGGTTTAAATGTTAAACTTGATAGCAGCGCACTAATGAAGTCATCAGAAGAGGAGGTCAGGGAGGATTTTTAAAAGCCAAGAAAAGGGAGGAGGCGCTGGATGGCAGCGAGAGCCAGAGCAGAGAAAGGAGCCAGACTGTGACACCCATTACAGTAATGAGTAGGGTACTAATGCTCCTGCTGCAGATATGATCACAAAGGGCAAAAACAGAGTTTAGGGAAAGTGAACTATAAATTCAAAGTGTATCTGTTTCTTCTATTTATTTTATTTTATTTTTTACTTTTAACCAAATGCTGAAAATGGGATTTGATCAGGCTTCTGTTCATAAACCCGTGTGGCCTTGCAAAAAAGAGACGAAATGTAACGTGGACTGCTAAGAGAAAACTGACAAGAAAGTAAAGTAAGTGGACTAAATTTCCTTTCGTGTTGAGAATTTAAAACGCATAAAAACGAAACTTAGATTACAACTGCAGACTTTTTTGTATTGGGACGAAGCAGTGGAGAACTGTGAAATGAAGGGAAAGTGATGCGTGGCTCTTAATCCTGTTTTGAATAATAAATACTTTAAAAAGGATTACGTTGATACAGCCTAACAGTTGTAGTCAAATGTAGTCTTGCATACGAGAGCAAATTTTACCGTCCAGTAAATTGTCCCAGTATTTATTGCGATAAACGACAATATTGTTGCCAGGAGACCATTTCCAAGAAATATAGTCATAACGGCATAATGATGCAAGACCAATAAACTCTTAATTTTATAAAGAACACTTCAAATGTCTGAAATAAAAAAAAAACAACAACCGAAAAACACTTCTAAAACATTAATAAAATTGATTATGATGTCTCAGAGAGCCAGGGGTGTCCAAAGTCTGGTCCGAGGGTCTTTTTTCGCCCTTGCAACAACTTGGTGTGGCCCCCACTACGTTCAAGCTGCCATTTTGTTTTTTTTTTTGTCGTAGACAAATGTAATTCTTTTGTAACAGGAACTGAGAGGCACAAAGTGTTTCTCTTTTAACAGCCGTGCATTGTTTTCATTTTAATTTCATATTAAGTCGGGCTGTAAACATCCATCAACTTTTTGCACAAGAATAAGACTGGACCACATTAATTCATTTATTAAACTTTGATAATACAATGTTTTTTTCTTTTCTTTTTTTTTTTGAAGAAAGCTCAATTTTTTTTCTTGCTGGGAATAGACTAAGAGATTCCAAGCAGATTGGAAAAAAAAAAATACCGTATAATCTAACCTGCAACTTTCAGATTGCACGCTGCAGTAACTTTTCTTCCTATTGAGCCACAGTTTCCTTCACTGCCTGGATGATTTCTCCTGCCCAGGAACTCCAGCTTTACAAATCCAGACAGAGGGAGCTGGAGGCCGGCGTCCAGGGGGCCGAGGCCAAGCAGCCCATGGTGCTGCGCTACCCACTCCCCTACCCACAGGACCCCTCCCCACCACCGCTCGTCCCACAGAGGCCTGCGGAGCTGCAGTACGGCAATCCTTACTCCACCGACACATCTAAAGGCAAGACAGGGAAACTACTGCACCTCCTCCTCTTCCTGCGCTACTGCTTGGACTATAACACCTCCATTTTCTCCCTCAATGTAGACCAGGCGGACGTCGTCTTGTCCCCGGAGCACCTTTCCCGTCCGCCACCTGAAGCGCCGCTGTGCGCCGCTCCCTGCGCACCTCCGGCGTCTCCACCCAGCCCCGGTCCGGGAGCGCCTGGCTGGGACCAGGAGGTGGTCTGCATCCAGCCGTGCCGCAGCACCACTCCCCCGGAGAACATGGAGGCTCCCGCAGAGGAGGCGCAAAAAGTAAGAGGTTTTCAACTTTGGGTTTGTGTCTCTAGCCCAGTATATTTTACCTGGCAACAAGCTAAAGAACATAATTTCTCGCAGCGTTAATTTCAGCTACATGAATGTTTAATGTCCAGCCTTTGCCCTCCCGTCGTAATTCCGCTGCCCGTCTCCGTTTCTGGAGGGCTTCTCCATCGCTCACCGAGGGGAAAATACAGCCCGCTCTTAAAAAGCTCACCACTAAGTTCATTTGCATCAAGCCATAATTAATGTCGCTACCAAATAGCTTAGGAGAAAGATTGATGAAGAGAGGCTGGACCTTGTTTTAAATGCGCCACCATTTTTGTGTGTGTTTGCTTGTGTGTTGGAAGGTGTGTGACAGAGCTCAGCAGCCATGTGACCATCAGTCCAGCAGACACAGTGAAGTGAGGAGCAGCTTCTGCTTTGACTCAAGGTAACAAAAACACGGTGAAAGAATAAGAGAGGAATATTGATGATGATAAATGTACTCTGGTAAAAGTACCACACTAGCATTTTTACTTGAGGAAAAGTCACTATTTGCATTTAAAATTACTTAAAATATTGAAAGTAAAAGTACTTGTTGAATGTATTCCATAATGCGATGTTCTAGAATATTATTTGGTGTGCTTACTGTATGTATATTTCCTTTAATACATCTATAATGCTGGGCCGTTTCAGTGAACAATCGCGTAGATAATGCATGGGTTTATTCTGTTTATCCTCTGTGACAGAGTTTTCATTTGGACTTGTGATTTTGGGCATTAGAATTTCAACGATGACCTGCAGAGTTAAATGTCTTCATGCAAAATAAAAAAGAGGAATGATCATACCTTTGAAAGTTTTGATTTCACACAAAGCAATACCAATGTCTTGTTGAAAAGGCAGAAAACACATTCGAGTAAATCGTGTTGAAATTTTCTGACACAGTTTTCTTTCAAACCAACAAACAAATAAGGATTAAGATGTGAACGTAACATGTAGCGCAACACATTATAGATATGTAGCGCAGTGAAAATTGAAAACGCCCATGATTAAATCTGTTAAAAGAGGCAGTATTATGTGTTTTCTAGACACATAGCACCTTTTTATAGCATAATCAAGTAATTATGTAAAATTTTACTAACTAATTTAAGGCCTTGAAATTGGGCCTCTATCTCTTTAAAAACTGTGCTTTCTAAAACTCTGCATTTACAAAGTCATCACAACATCCATCCTCATAAACCCTTTCACAAGCGTTGTACTGAGAACTAGATCGTATAATGAGCTCAGCAGATGCTCAGTTCCACTAGGTGTTTGCTAATTGCTGCCGGCTAGTCTGAAGGAGCTTAGTTGGGGAGTCACACCGCTTTGCCCCTCACTCACAGGGGAGTCATGGCTGCTTTGTAAGGCGAAAGCTAGAAATTGCTGCTCAGAGGCGGAAAAAATGAGGAAATGTACCTTCGGTACCTCCAGTCGTTTTGAGTGGTTGCCATGGGAGACTAAAGGATTTTTCAAACATGCATGAAAGGATCGAGGCAACACTCCAGATGAGGCAATAACATTGTGAAATGATGTAAACCTCCAAAACGTACATTTTATGCAACACCTCCCCTTTAAGTGAAATAGAGAAACATGAAAAATGTACTCAAGTACAGTCACAAAGTGCTTGTATTTCGCTTCATCACTCCACCGTGAACATGCCTTTTTCTCGAACATCTTCATGCTGGGAATATTTTGTTTAAGGGGCGACAAGTTTTCAGTTTTCTATTCCCAGTTTCTGAGATGATGCCTTTTCTTTTTTCTTTTTTTCTCTTTTTCTCTCTTCCCTCCGTCTGCAGTACGGACGTCCACAAGCGCTGCCCGCTGTGCGAAGTGATTTTCCCGCCACACTTCGAGCAGCGCACCTTCGAGCAGCACGTGGAGAGCCACTGGAAGGTTTGCCCCGTCTGCTCCGAGCAGTTCCCCCTCAACTGCCAGCAGCAGCTCTTCGAGAGGCACGTCCTCACGCACTTCGACGGCAACGTCCTCAACTTCGAGCAGATTGAGTGAGGGGCGAAGCGGTGAATTCTGACACGGCGTGTAGGTACACATATGTCAAGGTATTGCTTTATTTTGTTAATTAGGTGATATTTAGCCCTTTTTCCTTTTTCTGTTTCGCAATCTAAATGGTTTGCAAGAATGTAATTGTGAGTGGGTAACGGACTGAAAGGTGTGGATCTGCAGAAATATTTGTTCAAAAGGAACAGCGAGTAAGGCGGAATTTGGCAGACGTGTCCCAGCTTTTTATTTTTATTTTCCCCAATGAAGCACCTTTTAAAGAGCATGTTTATGTTCAACTACCTCAGTTTACCTCCTGTTAACTGAGGCAGTTGTTAAAAAAGTCAAAAGCTGTGGTTTCGGGGGGGAAAAGAATCTAAAAAAGAAAAACAAATAATCTTAGATTTAACTCCAGAGCAAAATCTAAGAAAGCTAATACACCCTCCACATGTTTCCCTGTCCTTGTAAAAATGTTTTGTAAGCGTAAGAATCTGGTCAAATGTATCAAAGCAGAAATAAAGGTTGGATTTTTCTAGTTTACAAGAGACTATTTTTCTGCCAAAACAGTTAGTTTTTTTTGTTTGTTTGTTTTGTTTTGCGGAAGCATAATGCTAACAGTGTCATGTTTGCCGTATTGGCAGCCAAAAGCGTCATCTTTGAGTTGAATTTAAAGCTCGACAAAAGTGTAAATCTATAGTGAGACACCTGAATGTGTAAAGATTCTCTCTTTTTTTTTCCCCTGTTGTCTGTATGAGTGTTTTGCAAAGATGTCAGATTGTCGGAACAAAATTTAAAAAGAAAGAAAGAAAAAGAAAAAAAGCAGCACTACGTTCTCCCGGACTGCACTAAATAAGGCTTTATTCCGAATGTACTGTATATAGAAGACTGGTGGCGATTTACCGTCGCCCAGCTGTCGCCCTTGTTCATCTTCCTCAATGAAATGACGGGATCTGGGACGTTTCACTTCCTGTTGTGCACTTTCTCGCAGGTCAATCGCGGAGCGGCGGTGGTGGATGTTTCTGGCCAATAGACACTTTAATTGTTTTGTTTTTTTTTTTGTTTGTTTTGTTTTCTAAGTTTAGAACTGTGAAGAGGTCGCGGCTTTGTGTGCAGGTCTGTTTGCCCTCATGTCATCTAAATGTGTGTTTTGAGCTTCGTGTCTCTTAATTTCTTGTTACGGCAGTGTTAACAGTGTTGCATCCAGGCTTCACAAACTACACTGCTCAAAAAAGTAAAGGGAACACTCAAATAACACATCCTAGATCTGAATGAATGAAATATTCTCATTGAATACTTTGTCCTGTACAAAGTTGAATGTGCTGACAACAAAATCATTGTTGATTGTCAATGAGTGTTGCTTCCTAAGTGGACAGTTTGATTTCACAGAAGTTTGATGTACTTGGAGTTATATTGTGCTGTTTGAGTGTTCCCTTTATTTTTTTGAGCAGTATATAACGCCTTGCAAAAAAAAAAACAATAATAAAAAAAAAAAAAGTACTCTCACCTTAAACTTCTCCACATTTTGCACAAACTTTCATGTATTTTTCGGGGGGATTTTATGTGATTAATAAAAAGTAGCTCATAATTATGAAGTGGAAAGAAAATGGTATTTTCCTTCCGTCAGTGAATACTGGACTGAAGAGTTGTGGAAACGAATGCAGAACAGAAGTCAGGAATTTACGGATGCACCGATATGAAAATTTGGGCCGATGTCGGTATCCAGTGTTTATGCATCGCATGACTGGACAAATACAACATGGCCAACCTCTTCAAGAACCACAAACGGTAAATCTAAATAAACATCAGCTGGCAACATCGGCCCAGTTTATCTTATAGGGCCGATACTCTAACAAAAAATGACGAGCATCATCCGGCACAGTTGTTGATGCATCCCTAGTAGTATCACAGTCCTGTGTTTTCCCAATAGGTGTAAAATTCCCACCATGTTTCACCAAGGAGCACGGCGTGTTCTGGGGGAATCTCAGTTTTCCATGCAGGTCGAAAACGTTGGAAGTTTTGTCTCGTCTGACCGGATTGTTTTCTGAACTTTATTTAGAGGTAGCAAAGTAAATGGGGCTGTGCATAAACGCCGCAATTCTGCTCTGCCTTTCGTTGGTCGATCACTTAAAATCCCCCAAAATGACACAAAAAAAAATAAAAAATACACCTAGTTTACTGTTGCGATGTGAGCAGGTTCAAGGAGCGCGACCCCCTTTTTGTGTACGTCTCATGTCCCAACGCTAATCTCATGCGAGAATGTCTGGAAATTAGTGTAAGTGTGCACCGAAAAGATCTTTAAGAATAAATTACGCTTGTCTAAATGAACGTGACTGTTGCTGCTTTTCTTTATTTGGGGAAGCAAGAAGCGAAGGAGTCGGAGGGGGTTTTCACTTTATTTTGCTGTTTTTTTTTTTTTATTTCAGTCATTTACATTGAAGCAGCTTGTTTTAAGTATATATATCTATATATATGTAAATATATATATATATATAGATATATACATAGAAAGACAGTTTGACATCACCTACAACTTATTCTTTGTCAGAACCTGTTTAAACCTCCCATACAAAAGGGAAACATTGGTCTCCATGTCACATACGAAAATATAATTTAAAAGCACTTGACGACAGACACGTGTTACGTTACATTCACTGTACATGGTATACTGAACCCCTCCCGAATCCGCTCGTCCTCTTCTGCATACGCCCGTCGCTCTACTTCCTTCCTCCGGTCTGTCGCCGCAGACTTGTGCTTGGTCGTCCAGCAGCGCGCCAGCTGACGGTACATCAGTTCGTATAGGCGTGTGGCGTGACCCGGAGCTGGAACCAAAAGAAACTCGCAAACAGGAGGATTCGGAGTGCGTGTCGTTGGAATCCATGAAGAAGAAGAAGAAGAAGAGAAACGGCTCGAACTCGGAGCCTTGACCGGAATATAAAGTCTGTATGAGAGGAATGATTGAGTCCGCATTGCTCAACTCTGGCAATTGAGAGTAAAACATGAGAGCGTGACAATCCGGGCCCTTGGGTCGACCCGGCGAAGGAAACGTGAAACACCCGAGCACTGATAAACACACACGTACAGGAGCACTTCCCTATGCTGATGAAGACACTGCTTGAAAAACACACACGTACAGACGGACTGGAATGCTGCTCTCTACAACACACACAGACAAGTTGTAGATGATAATCTCTTAAATACAAATGTAACCTCTTTTTTTTTGTTTGTTTGTTTGTTTTTCTGAAAGCATGCATGAAGACATTCATCCATGCACACTTGGAGGCGCGATGAACACGACAAATCGTTGCCACACTTTTGGCGACCTCCACTGTAAAACCGCTATCAGAAGCCCCCCCCCCCCCCCCCCCCCCCCCCCTCCAGTTTCTCCCTCCCGTCAGGCACATGGTATGGTCAATGTTTGGCAGTGGAGAGCTGTTGGCAACGATCATGGAAACAGAAACAAAAAACAAAAAACAAAAGCTCTTGGCAACTGGAATACATTATATGATGCTCGGCCTGCTTTCTGAGGCTGAGCGAGTGGAGCGGCAGCTCTGGCACTATGAGCGAGGGAAATGCTGAGTGGCTCGACGTGGCGGTCGAAACGCTTCAAATGTCGGCCGTGGTCTCTTCCTGATCGACGTTAAAAACAATGTTTTAGAATGTGTAAAACGGAGGAAGAAAAAAAAACAAAAAAACAAAAGATCAGCAAATACAGCACATGGAAATCAAGTGCCTCTGATAGCGAAACGGAAAAAAGCCTTTAGAGAAATTCAGCTTTTATTGCAGCAGAAGCAGCGTAATTTTATTTGCAAAATCCACCTTTAATCTGAGTCGGTTCATTCAGTGGGGGACCCAAAAACTACTAACAAAATGCATTATTATTGGCACTCCTGTACAATAAATAATGTCACATTTTTGTAATTCACTCTTCATTGTTTTAAGATTACGAGTGTTGAACTTTTATTTAGTTATCCTTGATTTCCTGGGGGTGTAAAAGTAATGACACTGTTAGCTGCTCTTCAGAACAGGAACAACAAGGGAACATGCCACTTCATGTGAAAATCTCAAAAAGTCAGGAAATGGTTAGAAGGCAGCAGCTTTTCGCTTGAACTCACCTACAACCATAATCAAGTCAACTAATGTGTCTGGAACTGGACTCAAACTAATTTTCTTAATTTAGGACGATCGGCTAATACTGAACATGAGAAACTGACCTCATCTCCCACTGGAAAGGTCTGAAAATCAGCCGCTGTCCCACCGGTTACTTCTGCACATGTGCAGTTAACAATACTCGTCCCACTGTTAGTAACTTCGAAACTTTATTGCTATATTTAGCAACTTTTCAGTCAAAAAAAAAAAAAAAAAATAGGTACACAATCCCAGTCAGCTGGGATTGTGTACCAGGCTTTTTAAAAGATCGGTCATTGGCCGGAAAACTGCAATCGGTGCACTCCTGATTCAAATTACGTTGCAGCCATCCGGGGTTCTTTGCCGCTTCTCTCTCTGCCCGTTTACTGTCTATTCTGCTGCAAATAAAAACAACTAGGTTATCAAATCTCCCCAACGACCATTGAGAGGCGTCTGCATGCCGACTGGTTTGTTTGGGACTCATCTAGTGGGTCAAATGAGACCCAAGATTGAGCTTCTCGACGCCAGAAAATCTGTGTGGATCTGGCCTGAAACAATCACCATGGTAACCTTGTTGAGCACATCATAAATAAATATTTCTCAAGTTTGCCATAGCATCTAAAACTAGGTTATCAGTGGGCCTTTCAACAGAATAGTGACCTAAAAAAGTGAAACGTTACTGAAGACGGGAAGTTCAGTGTAGCATGCAGCTAATAAGTGCAGCGAGGGTGAGTTGGTAAACAAACATTTCTCAATATGAGATTTTTTTGTTTTTCTTTCCCCACTAAACAACTACTTGGATTAAAAGTTCGGAAACGTCAGCATTTGCCTAAGAGATTATGCTGCTGCAAAAGAAGGCTTGGTCACTGCAAGGCTTTCTACCCATCCTTACCAGGGCCATAAGTGAACGACAACGTGCTGCAAGTAACGACAAACACTACCTCTGAAACACTGGCAAAAAAAAAAAAAAAAACACATAGAAAATAAAGCTTCAAAATAAAGTAACTATGAATATGCTCATGAATACTTTTATAGTTTTTTTTTTTTTTTTTTTTTTTTTATGTACACATACATATTTGTCTGTTGTTTATATATCAATATATCTGTTCTAAGTATAACTTAACTCTTGCTCTTAAACTCCCAGAAGTCGCTGTGAAGGCACAGACCTAGGCTCGGCGGGGACTCTGCGGCGAGCGGACGGGGCGCGTTCGAAGCAGCCCGGCTCGTGTTCGTCCTGCTCAGAGACGAGCGGGAGGAAAACAAAACAAAAAAAATTTAAAAATTAAAAAAAAATAAAATAAAAGGGCAGGAGTCGCTCGCGCTTCCTTTTCCACTACTCTTCCGCTTTCCTTTTGTTTGTTTTTTTGTCTTTTCTTTCTGTTTTTTTACAGTTAGCACCTTATGCAAGTAAAACAGTTGAGGAAAAAAAAAATAATAATAAAAAAATGATAGCATATACGAATGTGCAAATGTACATCAATAAAAAAAAAAAAAATAAAAAAATACTACAAAGATACATAATTTGTTGGGGGGGTTTTTTCCCCAAAAATACAAGTGATAATACTTGGATAGGACAAAAGAAGAATGCAAAGACGGATATAAAAAAAAAAAAAAAAAAGAAAATGTGACAAAATAAAAACAACTTAAAGCATGCACTTGATCCTTTAGTGTTTGGGATGGATGAGGAGAGTCAGGACAGGGCTAATGTTTCGGGGTAGCTGACTGGTAGCGCAGGGCTCTAGCCTTGAATCTTGCGGAGGATCTCCGTGGAGACGGGCGGGTGGAAGTTGATGGTGTGGTGCCTCAGGCCCTGCGACGTCTTGTAGCTCTTGCCGCAGCGACACTTGAAGGGCTTCCTCACACGGATCTGCGTGCGGTGGCCGTTCTTGGCGTGGTATTTGATGCCGTTCACATTCTGGTCGACATCGAGGACGAGGCAGGAGGGGCACAGAAACATTTGACCGGTTAGCTTCGTTACAAATGAAACCGTGCCTGGCTGAGTCTGCTTTTCTAAGCCGATCGTGTTAAAGCGAGGCTAAATATAAACTGAAATGCTAAAATATGTGGCTACATTAATACCAATAATAGCTAGATTATTTTAAATCGCACAGAAATAAGAGATGGAAAAGTGGACGTGGTTTCCAGAAATTTACATAAAGAGTGCCATGAATTTGTATTTCCTCGTACAGTTCAGGGTTATGAGTCGGACTTTTTATTTGCTTCTGCTGCGCGTTTAATAAGCCTGTAATACAGCACAGAGAAAACCAAATGAAAATCCGCAATATTGTCACCGTCTGAAAATAATAAGAGTAATTTTTGCCCAAAGTGATTTTTTCTTTTTTTTTTTTTTTGTCTAAATCACTTTATTATTTTAGGAAGTTGTGTTAATCTACTTATTGTAGGGTAAACAGAGCAAAGGACAGCTCCCCCTGTTGAGAAAAGAACGAAAGTAAAGTACAGAGGTTCATTAGACGGCAACAAGTACAGCGCGACGCACAATAAATGCGTACGCAGCCGCGACTCGCCCTGCTCTGCTCTGCTCTGCTCCGTCTATCAATCAATCACACATCATCGCAGATGATTTGTACTTGACTCACCATGCCTTTACAGCAAGTGACAAAACGGAGCTGGGAGATGTTTACTGCTGTTGTTCAGTGCTTACTCAAATGGTGGTCTGGAAACAAAAGCAGTAAAATCTTAATTAAAATAATGTGTCTTGTTGGCTCAGGCTCGGACACGGTGCCGACGGGATCGGGTTGGGCTTTTTTCTAGACCCATTCTGCAGTCTCTTCCTCCTCAACTCAATAACCCTGAAGTGAGTTCGAGTGAAGAAAATATCTGATTCCCCCCCCCCAAAAAAAAAAAAAAAAAAAAGAAAAAAAAAAAGCTCAGTCTAAAGATCACTAAGATGTTTCAGATAAACTTCCAGTTGGATTTGGGCCATTTTAACACAAGATATACCTACTAAAACGTGAAACTTTTCAAGTTTATGTTTCACAATACATTTAAGACCTTGCAGTATTTACCTTTCACTTCACAATAATACACTTTGTTGTGTAGATGCCTTATAGCAATATCCTAATAAGATTTAAAAAAAAAAAAAAAAAAGTGAAGCTATTAGAAACTCTTTTGACTCAAACCCAGCATGTCTCCTCTTAGAGATCCAAATGGAAGGAGACTTACTGCCGACTTGTCCTCAAATAACAGAGCAAGTAAATTTAACTGCCTGACAACTAATTTTCTCCCCGTGTTGCTTTTGTCACCATGGAAATGTTCCCAAAATCAGCCAAAATATATTTAATTAGAAGAAGAAAACATGTTAAGCTCATTTCTTCTAGCTTAGTGGCTGTGAGGTAACACCGATTAGCTCTCGGGGGCCATTTCAGTACCCAGATAAGGATTTTTCCCACATTGCCTTCTTTTTCCCTTTTAATGGGGCACAAAAGAGTAATATCCAACACTGCCTATTAATTTAGACGCCGGGACAGCCGGCTGAATGAGGGTTCTTGTTACGAGCTGCGATAAATATCAACCAAAGCAAATGCACCATGATATATTTATCACTGATTCCAATCAGGAGAGCCTGGATTTATGCTGGGTTCTTTCCAAGCGATCTGTCCCGACATGTGATACCCAGACAAAAGCAGCAGTGTGGATGTAGTCGCGGCAGAGCGCTCATGTCCTGTGGCGGGGGCCTGACTTATGAATCTAACCTCACCTTGTATCTCTTTTTACACCCGGGGACGGGGCAGGCGAACGGCTTCTCCTCTCCCCCGTTCATGCACATGGAGCTCAGAATGGACTCGGAGCTGATGGCGCTTTCTGTGGTCCACGACTCGTCGCTGTCCGACTCCTCGTAGTCTACCTCCTCTTCGTCATACTCGCTGCCTGGAGCCACCGGGGAACAAGAAAAACATTTGTCATCACGCAGCTGGAACATGACGCCGTGGCTTCGCAAGCGCTCTCGCATTTAGGCATGTTGGAACCGCAGGCCTGGGTTGGCGTTTTATGCTGGAGGAGGGAATCTGTATTGAGCCCCTTTTACCGTGCTGAGCGCAAATAAAATCCAGCGATAGCCGCTTTTATAATGCATCGGATGTTATTGTTTGACGGGGAACTAACATGATTCAAACTGAAGCCAACATTTCCACGGCGGTGGCGGCAGCATCATGCTCTGGGCGATTTTCAATTACCATTTCAGCATTTAGGGTACTTTTCCTCATCTTTCCGTCATGAAGGTGAATTTTCAGCCCAAAAAGACAAAAGTAATTTTCGAAAGAAAGCCGTAAAGCTGGCCACAAACCGCGGAATAGAGAGGTACTCTAGTCAGATGCAGCCAAAACCTGCCCCATGGTGACTAATTGTGGTGACAGCATCATGATGTGGCTATAAAACAAAGAAGTTGGGCGAAGCTGGCGGGAAGGTAAATGGAGCAGAACACAGGAAACTGCAAGGAAATGGTTTAACCCAAAGCACATTTCTGTGTCAGAATGGCCTAGACAAAGTCCACTTAAAAACCTGTAGCAAGACGCGAAAAGTCCCAATTACAGACAATTCACTCTGAGAGAGATGGAAATATTAAGCATAAATTTTAGTCTCATCACTAGATGTTGTTGCACGTAACGCAGTTCTGCAAAGTATTTATTCATTCAGGGAGAGCGGACTAAAAAGCTTGCCACACTTTCAAGATTTTAAATCGTACAAGATTTTTTTTGGTTGGTTTTTTCCTTTGTCATTTGTACATTCATGCACTGTCTTGTTTTGGCGTGTCACAAAAAAAATCCCAAGAAAATTAACAACCCCGATTTTGTTATTTTTGGGAAAGCTCTGATCGGCCGATACTTTCATGGAACAGCGACGTCATCTCCCTCTGCAAAGGCCTGTAAATCAGCCACTGTCCCCATTCTGCTCTGTCTTTGCTTCGCGAGAGGGCAGGCTGACTGACCCGCCCACCAGGTCATTATTGCGCATCCGCCGTTAGCCGTAGTAGCCCCGCTGACTGCTGCCAACTTAGCAACTTTTGTCACTGTACTTTCAGACCAAAAAAACAAAAAGAAAAATCCGGTATCGGCCAAAATCAGACTCGGGTCGATCAGGCTTTTTAAAGATCTGTGATTGGACAGAACCCGACATAAAACAGAATGAGGTTTGTGGTTGTCAAGGGGGAAACGTTTTTGAAAATTGCAAGGGGCATAAATACTTTGGCAAGGCAGAAAACAGATTTCAAAAGCTTTAGCACGACAACAACAAAATCAAGAATTTGCATTTGTTTTTTTTTTTTGTTTTTTTTTTTTTACACACATTTAAGGCAATTTAAATGCTTAGCGTATGAGGCTTTCTCTGCAGTACTTGCTGCATTCAGATGGTACTTTTGCTCACGAGTAGGGAAAAACAAATGTGGTGTCTGGGTGTGAGTGCCTGTGAGGTAAAATGCAGAGAATGGCACAGAAAAAGGGATCATTAAATGGGAGGGATCCCCTACTGCTCAGCTTGGAAAAAAACACTTTATTCAAAGCACAACATTCCATTTGCACGCACGCACGCACACACACACACACACACACACACACGCACACACACACAGATGCATCTGAATACCTGAACCATCCAGGCTCACAAACATACAGACCCAGTGAACCTCCCTCCACCAGCACCACCACCATGGAACAGGAAATGCTGCACCTCAGCATGAGGAAGTGGATGGCACCTTGGCACATGTTGAAAGAGTGTGTGGGTTCGTGCGTGTCGGTGTGTAATCGCAGACCTAACGCTGCGCTTGGACCCGCTCGGCCTGGAATTAGACATCTGCTCCTGGGCTGTGCAACACTCAGCCCCGATGCGAACGCAGAGCAGGGCCAGCTGCTGTGTAATTAGCAAAGTGTTGACTGCTTCGCTCGCTGCAGGAGCCACTAAAGCCGGCTCACAAACAACACGCACACCTCTGCAGCAGATAGCGGGTTGGCTTTTCCTCTTTCCACCCTGACCGCAGACTTCTCCAGCTCCAGAGTTCCAATCTGGCTGCTTTTAATGACGGCAAATCATTTCTTTCAGTTGTAATGACTAAAGGTCAACGTGTGTTGCAAAGCTCTGCTTTCTGACTAATGCGGAGCCGTCGGTTGAGCTGCATTCCTCTGGTGTTACGAGCTCCCTATAGCGTAACCAGAAGTCTGAGCGTGAACTCCCCAAAGGGGCGATTTTGCGTGCCTCAGTCCATCGTCATCGCGAGCAACCGGTTCGTCCTTCCGCTCTGCACCGTACCTGTAGGCGTGCTGCTGCGGAACGAGGAGGACGGAGTGATGGGGGGCGTGACGGGAGGGGTCAGGTTGCCGCTGGTGTGGCGCGGCGGCGTGGCCGTGCTGTTCCGGGACATGCCGCCTGTGATCGACAGGGACAGTTTGGGCGTGGCCTTCTTCTTCATGGTCTCCTGCTCGCGGCGTGCTGCGTCCGTCATGAACCTGAGGACACACAGAGGTTCACGAAACCATGGATTTTTTTTTCTACTTATTCTTAAAAATCTGCAAACTCAAAACCTCTGCATTGCGAAATGTTCATACTTTCCCACAAATACAGATCCATTCAGAAAATGTGAATTTTATTGAAAAGTAGATTTATCAGCAAATGAAACGCATCATTTAGATACATTTTCACACCTTCATTTCTCTTGGTCATGATGATTTTCTGCGCACAGTAAATGAAATTATGACATTAGATCAGAGCAAAAACTTTTTAAAAACAAAAACCCTGGGCTTCATGAAAAGTATGTTTAAGACTACTTTACGTGCATAGTGCCAACTTTTTCATTTTTCCGTATGGCACAGTCACACAATTCAATGCATTTCATTGGAATTTATGCCATAGATCAACACAAAGTAGAGCATTGTCATGAAATGGAACGAAAGAGCTCCCTCATGACTTTATAATTCTAGAAAAAAAAAAAACGATTCAAACTATGTAACGCGCACTTACGAACGACACTACGTAGGTTTTAAGGCCCAACAAAATACCACGACGGTTGTGGCTGACCAAATGTACATAAATGCTTTTACAATAGGCTTATCTAAAGACAGCATAACAAACAGCTTCATGACCTCGTTTTTCATTCAAAAGGGCTTCATCAGTTCCACGTTGAGTAAGATCTCTGCCAGGTTAATGTGCTATCCATATACATGCGCCGACTATATGTGGGTGTGTTTGAGAAAGAAATACCCTGAGTTCACGTAAATCAGTGCTGAATTATCGTATGACCATACAGTTAAGTTGTAAAACCATCGTAAACATCTTTAGTGTCATCTCTTAAAGACACTAAAGATATGCATACTCCCATTTGAGGGCAATGGATTTTAAGTTAAAGCATTATGCAAGTTTATGACTGATCTGTTTGTAGGTTTTCCGAAAGGTTTAGGACTTTCTGTGAAGTACGGCAGAGAGTCTTTCGGATTATGAATCAGAATAAAAATCAGGTGAAGTTCACCAAAGTCTTATTTAAAATGTTCCACAATTGTGCCAGAAAATTGAAAATGGGTCGCCGTTAGGTCTTTCAGCAGAACAGTTGTCTTGAAAGCGTATTTTTCTCTGGGCACAAAAAGTTTTTTAGCACTGAACGCAAATTAAACGTCGGGTTTTTCAAAACTTTTGGTGGGTTCTGTAAAAATACCGCAATTTATGAAAGATCTGCTTTACTGTCATTGAACTTACTTTTCTCATTTGTTTCTCACATAAAACGTCTTTGAAAATAATGTAAATGAATCACAGTGATGAGCGCAAACGAAGCCCATAAACCTTTGTAGCTCGGCGAGGTTCGCGTGCGCCACGCGCCACTTAAACTGGACGACTCGGAATCGGATTCGCCTCTACCCGTATTTACATGGTCCCTCTACGCGGGTTGATTTTCGGAGAATACCGCACCAACGTGCGGGTCAAATATAGTAGTATACAGTTCAAGTATACAAAATAGACCAAGTGCTTCATGCCCTGACAGCAGCAAATATCCAGTCGTCACCAAATAAAACACTTTTTCACGTAGTTTGGCTGTCAGAGGGGAAATGCTCCTCTTGACTGTATAATGCTGAGTTTGAGTTTGGAAAAGAAATACAAGCTATAGAGAAAGACACTGTGGATAAAGATTGAAAGATGAAAAAGAAATATAGAAATGAAGAGAGGTGTAAATACAGTACATATAAGATGAAGACAAAGTTTTTTTTTTCATAGAAATCTTACACATGCAAAACCTGTTCAGGTACTTCTTCAGTAATCGATAGATTTTTTTTTGTGTGTGTGTGTTAATTGTTGATACTTTGAACAATCAATTCAATGATTCGTACAATTTTAAGAACTAGTGCACCGATTGCCCTCATTTTCTGGCCCATCACTGATTTTAAAAAGAGCCCAACTTGCTGATTCTCATTTAGGCCATATCAATAACTTTTTTATATACAAAGTATAGCAAAAAAAGAAGTTACTAGGTTTGCAACTGTGGGGTATTACTAAGCACTCACGTACAGATGGGAGGGCTGGGTGGGTTTGTTCATCAGTTGTCCTCCCCGCCCCCAGCAACCCTTTAGTGGGAACGTGCACATGATGTCCAAATACCAGTAACAAATTCCTCCATATTCCAGCTGTTTGTACGCTTTGATTTACTTTTTCTTTTGTCCCCCTCTGCTACAACAGAACAGCAACAGCTTGGAGGCCTTTATCTCATCTCGCTTTCTGATTTTACCTTGAGACAACCACATATTTTGCCATAAAACAAAAACTGAGCCACTGAATGAGCTGTCCTGACACCACAGACAATAAATACGGATGACATTTACGACCTCACCGCTGGAGCAATTATGACTGAAAACAAACCTCCTTGGTCCGCGCTCCTTTGTCTTATCACAATCTGCTCAGAGTTGCATCTTGTAGTAATTTGATGGGGTATTAAGTATGATGTGACAGTTTGGTTCACCACACACACACAAACGCACACAAAAGCAAAAAACAAACAAAAAAAAAAAAAAAACACACACACACACACACACACACACACACACACACACACACACACACACACACATGCAGCCCGAAAAGCTGCCTCTGGCAGCTCGGGGAGCCAAGAGTGATTATCTGGTGCGGTTTTGTGCGCTCGTTTTGTGGATGAGTCAGTGCTATGGGAAGACATAACTCATCTGAGATCTCCCAAGTCACATGAGTGCACGCATGAGTGCCGATTTCTCACGGTGGAGCAATGCTGCCCTCTTTAGAGGCGCACTTGAGTAATTGACTGCGCCTACCTGTTGATGTAGCTTAGGGCCAGGTAGGTGGGCTGCTGTTGCTCCTGCTTCTCCAGAACCCGCGGATCTGTGTCTGCGGCAGAAAAGGACAGATTGGATTAATCACCCCTGCTCCCGGAGGAACACTGTGTCATCAATTAATTCTCCCTCCCAGGCACGCTCTGTAGATAACTGGAGGTTTCCCACAATGGCTTCACTGTATTAATGTAACAATGATGGATTAATGTCATGTACTTTCATTAAACAGTGAATCAATATTCTTTATTTAAAAGCAATGCCTCTCCCCCTCCTCAAGAGATGCATACTGGCTGCCAAAATATGACAAAGAGGAAAGTCGGAGCGACTGCTAGGAGTCGGTGATGAATGTGTGGTGTATTAGTCAACAGGCGTGCTCAGGCCCTTTTTTTTTTTTTTTTTTTTTTTTTTTTACCTCCTCCTCCTCCCCAACGGACTTGCTAAGTCAGTAACGCAACAGTAGGCAACTTCCTGTGCCTGAGGCTGGCACTGTTAACTTCAAAGTCCAGCCTCCTGGTCCTTGGATAACAGGAGCGTGTGTGCAGGAACTCACTGCTGGTGGCTTGCAACTGTGAACTACCAGTGCCATCAAGTGTTCAGCAGGGGAACGTTCAGAACCAGAGCCAAGCTTAAAACAATTAGGCGAGTTTAACCATTTACAGCTAACACGGCATTTGCAAACGTGTTCATGTTTTGCCATGTTACACCCTCTAGTTCATGTTTTTATTGTGATTTTATGCAGTACGCCAACAAAAATAGATGCGCACTTGAAAATTGAAAGAAAGTTACACATGGTTACAAAGACTTTTTTTTAAAAATAAAAATAAAATTCAAAAGCAAGTGGCAAATATATATGCACCAAAAAAAAAGTCCATTGACAATGTTATCGAACAAACAACACCTGCACAGCAAAGCATGGTGATGGGACCATCATGCTGTGGGAAAAGGAAATTGGGAAAAGATGGTTTCAAAAAGAGAGCAGTGCCAAGTCGCTAAACAAAGCTAGAGAAACAATGCAAAGATTTAGCTCAAGCGTATGGCTAAGTTAAAATGGTCCAGTCAAAGTCCAGAATCACATGAAAGGGGATCATTTGTAGCAATCGGAGAGAGTCGAAGCCATTTTGCAATGTGGAAAGGCAAAAATATCAGCCTGAACATGTATGTAGATTGACTTAGGCTGAATACAAGTGAACGCCACACTTCTCAGATTTTTATATATACATCAAAAATTCAATTTGGTTTATTTATATAGTGCCAATTCACAAGAAAAGTCCAAACCACTTTTCACTTTCTTTCCAGGTCACAATTATTCACTACTTTGTTTCGCCATCAATCGCATAAAATTCCACTAAAGTACAGTGATTTTCATGTCGTAACATAAAATGAAAAATAAAAAATAAAAAGAATAGTTAAATGAGTATCAACACTTTTGTGCAGCACTTTAGGAGTGTTTTCTAGCTGCATATTTAATGGCTTGCAGATGTATCGCAATCTAAATCTAAGAGCGCCTGGACGCTCCTTCCAACTAATCCCACCGCTCTGTGTGCTGGCCTTCACACCCATTTGGTTTTCAGGCTTTCACACCTCATAATTAAAAAAATGCAGACTTCCCACAATGCAGGAGAACACCAAAGAGGGCCAGCAAACAACAGGGCAAGGAACGACACACACCCTTCTGCTGTTTCCGCTGCACAACAACAACAAACCACAACTCCCTAAAGAGAAGGAGCAAAGCCAGGGGAGACGAAAGAAGCAGCTTATAGATTTGCGAACACAAAGACGTTTGTACACTCTTAAAAAGGGAGGTGGTCCACAGAGGTGGTCTCTCAAAGTACTTTATAGTTGAGCTTTAACCGTCATAGCCGCTGATCAACACCAGAGTGATCCGCACACTCGTGAGCAGGCAACAACCGGACGTACGGTGCCCAACGCGAGACGTCACCAAGAGAAGCGTGCATCTTCTCTTGGTGAAGCCAGACTTCTCTGTAAAATTATGCAAACTATAGTTTGCATATAGTTTGGATATAGTTTATCACCAAGAGAAAAGCAAATAACGATTAGTTCTTTGATTTGATTTGCTATCGTTTAAAAACTGTTATTAAAACATGCTCTCCAGAAGGCAGGATTTCATGCCTGTGATGACATCGTGTGATCCCAGTTCCTTGAGAATGACGATGTGAGTCTGTGTGGGTTTGGGTTTTTTTTGTTTTGTTTTTTTTCCAACCTCTGAATTTGCATGTTTTTTAATCAAATTTCTTCAAATCAATCAGATTTGTAATTTTTTTTCCTAACTGGCATTCTCAATAAACTCAAAAGGGAAAATCGAAAATAAGAATGAAGAAGCGAAATAAGTAAGAGAGTTAAAATGTACAGCAGAACGTCACACTGCAAAACTAGAAAAAAAAAAATTACTTAGACCAATAAAATAAAGTTAATTTATGATAAGATGTGGGGCATTTCACAACAATTGTAAAAAAAAAAAAAAAAAAAAAAAAAAAAAAAAAGAAAGAAAAGTGAACATCTTAAAAGCATTACAATCACTGTTGGACTCTGGTGGACATTTGTGAGGGGAAAAAGAAAATCACCGCTGGATTGTATCTTTAAAGTCCAAACTTAAACCATGCCCTTCACAAACAAGGCTTAAAGGCTTCCTGGTGCCTCTGGGTGTTTCCATGAAAACCTTTTCCGATAAATGTTTTTGCTTCTAATCGAATTACTAAATAAATCTGTCCAGCATGATTAACCAAACCGTTTCGTCAGGGATTCAGTTTTCAAAGTACCAGGAGCAGTAAAGTACTGAGGGGGGAAAGTGGACAAAACAGTGGCCAAGAAAGAAGATTTTAATAATTTCGGAAGCGTTTATGCATGTGTGTGGAGAAAGAGGGGATGGTGGTAAAGGAGTGAACCAGGTGCAGCAGCAGTAAATGTTCACCAAATTTATGACCTCCACTCACCTAACAGGACAGGAAGTTAAAAAAAAAAAAAAAAAAAACTCCTGATCCTGACACTGGAGAATCAGGAGATTTTAAATGTGAAAATCCCATCTTAGAGCGTCAGCTTCCCAACTCTTAATACATCACTTTGAGCTTGTCTGTGCTTTTACATCACATATATATATCGCATATCAGAATCTAAGTGTAGCTATTTTTTTTTTCTGCTCCCCTCCAACACCAGGATCCAACTAGTTCCAGTGGAACACTGCTGCCCCCTGGTGATCACCACCATTAGTGCGTGGTAATTGTGTCACGGTCTGTGCACATGGGCCTTTACCTTCGCATGTGTTCAAACCAGGCCAAGAATGCACGGCTTGTTGTGTAGCCCGCTAATTAAGCCCCAGAGAGCCTTTTAACGTGTTTCCAGAGCAGCAGGCAACCGGACGGAGGGAGAAGAGAGAAGGAGCTGGAGAACAGGAGGGGAACTGGGAGGGGGGAAAGGGGGGGGGCCTGGAGTTGTACTTCTCTGTAATTACACTTCCTAGAGGTTTTTCAGGGGCTCTAAGGCCCTGCGACTTCCGAAAGGCTAATGTGTGGGACTGGTGTGTGTGCATGGGGACCTGTGTGCGCGCGCGTGAGTGTGTGTGCGTGTTTGTGGGGTGGAAAAAAGGGGGTCTGCAGATTCCAGTTGGAGATGCCAGTCCAGTAATTGCCCGGCTGCTCCACCCTTACAGGTCATTCAGGAAGTATGGTGAGCAGCACACAGTCTCACATGCTCTCCTTCCTGTGTCACACCTCCACAAGGAGGGATGGGAAACGACCTGGCAACCGAGCCTGAGACTGAATGATTCAATTCATTTTCAGGAGGCGCCCCCTACAGGGAATCTTGCTTAATGCGTGCGCTTCTGGAAAACAGTCAATTACATAAAACATTACATTAAAAAAAATTATAAATTTTAACCGGAAGTGTTCGAATATTTAGATGTCTTCAAAGTGCTTGATCATTTTCAAAACCTCTGAAATGTTTTTAATGAACAAGAAACATAAAAGCAAACCTTCCACATTCTGATCAAGTTCTTTAAATCTTTCTTAGCCGCGCATCGAGTACTTTAACAATATTTGACATCTTGTTAAAATAACTCCAATATGGAACCGAGGCGAAATAAGGAACCATAAACAGAGCTCCCAGCAAAGAGGAGCGCTTGAGCTTAATTAAACACCAGAGTTGATTGAACCCAAAGGGAAAGTAACTTCTTACCATTAAATTGGTTAAGTCTACACAATGACCATTTGTCTAGAGCTGTGTGTTAGTTTGAGGAGAACGACAGCACAGTCAAAATCCACACACAGAAAGCTGTAGGCTGCCAGACAAGGCCAAGTTTACATTCCAATATGGCAGCTGCACGTACACATTTAAGACCAGACGGCTACATACGCTGAATAAAGACGCATGCACACTTTTTCCCCTCGCTGAAAGCTAAATCAAACTAAGCTTTTCTTGTTTTAGGTTAGCTAGAATTACCAAAATGATTTCTATTTTTTTTTTCAAATGCCTGAAAACCTAGTCACGGCGATAACAGTTTTTAGAATTTTGTTTCTGTGTAGCTTTCTTCTAATTCAAAGGTATTTATATATACTTGGTCGGTGTCAGATACAACTGTCTTGCACTGTATGACTTGGGTCAAACCTTTTGAGTTTTCTTTTACAGGTTTCTCACAGCACCTTGCTGGAGTTCTGGCCCGTTCCTCCTCACAGAACTGGAGGAACTCAGTCAGGTTTGTGGGCCGCCTCACTCACGCACGACTTTTCAGCTTTCACAAACTCACAACTTCTCCACACGACTGAGATCGGGACTTTGTGATGGTCACACCAAAACGTTGACTTTAACATGAAGCCACTTTATTACTACTATGGCTGGATGCTTACGGTTATTGTTCAATTAGAACACCAATCTGTGCCCAAGCTTCTACTACTGTCTTTAGATGTTACGTCAATATATTTTCTACATAATGTTATTTTCTCATGGTGCCATCTGTTTTATGAAGCATACCAGTTCCTCCTGCAGCAAAACAGCTCCACAACATGATGCTGCCCCCCACCCCATACTTCACAGTTAGCTTTAGCGAAAAGTTCTGCCATTTTTTTATTTCATTTTGCATATTTACACCCCTGTACGCCTGTCTGAAATTCTAAATATTCTCATCTCACGCTTAAAATCTCATCTTTGTGCAGGTCCGTCCCAATAAAGGTGGCGTATTCGGGGTTTGCTTGCACCAAAGTCCCAGTTTATTCAAGAATTCCAGCGTCTTCCCAGTGTTACTCTTATAATCCCAGTTTCCTCTCCGTGTCGTCAGCTGGATCCAGGGACAGGTATGTACTTGTGCAGGTGAGAACACGACACGCTGCAGTCGTGCACAGGGGCACGGCAGCCCTGACATCATCGCATTCCTCAGGCCTTACCTAGACGCAGAGCGCGGAGCGTTAAACAACAGCTAAAAACCGCACACTGTAAACACAGATCACCTCAGCCGCTTCCTCCGGCATCAAGTTGTAATCTAAAAAAGCGGGAGGGGGAATCGGGGGGCGGTTAGGTGTATGTCATTGGACGGCTGCTATCTTCTCTGCCGGGATGAGGTCAGTGCTGAATTAACCCTTTTTTGTCATGAAAAGGTGCGCAATTTGGGCTGTTTGCTGCTGGCTAGCGATGGCTAGCGATGAGAACTGCAAGAGTTCAAAACTGAGATTATTCAAACCGGAGGCAGAAGTAAGGTGTTTCCAAACTTTTACAGCCTCAAAGTTGAGAGTTCTGTCAATTCGTTTTTAGAAAACCATTAAAGGATAACGGCAAAACTTTGCCAGGAATGAATTTTCCTCACTTACTCAGAGAACATAAAAATCCCCAGACTTTGCACAAGCTCCTCATCTAATGCCCTGACACTAGAGGGCGGCAGAGACAAAACATTTCAGGTTCAGATGAGCAGTGATTTCTACACCCTGACTTAAGTCCCATTTGAATACTTCACACATCTTTAAAGCGAGCTTAGTGCCAACCCCAAAACTAACTGATTTACAGCTTCTGCATGCCTCTTCATAATCCCCGTAAGAACAGACGGCTTCCAATCACTGCAATCCGTTACGCACCGGCCTTTAAACGGCTTCACTAACATCTCAAATGAGAATGTCAGGAGGATCAAATCGGCTTATGTCATAGTGGATTCTGATCACACACACACACACACACACACACACACACACACACACACACCATTGAGCCACTTTAGAACCCCAAAAAAGGGCAGTCAGATGTCACCGACCTCCTCCTCTTTCACACTCTTGCCTCAATCGTCCCCTTATTTGTCAGATTGCTCCCCGTACCCGCCGACACATCAGCAATGTTCATTAAATTCCCAACGGTCATGATACTGCTGATGACCGGCTGTGGAATAAAGTGAACAGAGACGCAAATTTCATTAACCTAAGAGATCTGGCTAGTAAATCGTTGCTCTGCTCTGATGACGGTCAGAGTCAAAGGTCAATCTGAGAGCCAGATGGGGCAGTGTGGGCTGATAAAATAGCACGTCTATGCATATTTGCCGGCGTTTATGTTTAATTTGATTATTGGTGAGTTGGAGGAAGGCTGTACTGTTTACTTCTAGACACCATCGCCGACAGGCTATCCCATTTTTACACTTCTGACCAGTCCATACCCCTTCTTCATGTTGCGCGTCATCGCCACCGCTGGCGGCTCTGCAGAGCTCTTTGTCAGTGAGACAGCAGGTGTGCCATAACTCAGCCAACAAGCTGCCCCCAGCCCCGATAGAGTCGAGACTGCCAGTTGCCATGGAGACTGGCTCAATGAAGCATCCATTTTACCCCCTCACCTCCTACAAATGGCCTCGTTGAAGATGGACGCATGCCACGAACAACAATTACACACCCGATTCGTTTTTCTGTGCACTCTGCACTGTTTTAGCTGCTTAAACCTCAATTAATGGAATAAATGGTTCCATAGTGCAACTTTTTTGGGGGTCGGTTTTATGTTTAATCTGCTATGCAGGGTGATTAAGTGCTGTGTCTACGATTTGGAAGAGGTTAAGTAATTATTAACAACACTGCAGGTTACTTATTGCTGTTTTCTCTGGCATATAATTAAAAGAAAAGGCTGAATCCAGGTATTAAAAACAAGCAATTTATTGAACCTCTTCTAACAGCTGCTGCACATATATGGCTTTGTTACCATCAGCAAGATTTTGGCTGTAAGAAATAAAACCCTGTAGATTTTAAAAGTAGGAGAGTACCGATTGCAGTTTTCTGGCCCATCAATCTTGAAAACGCCTGACCTGCTGACTCAGATTTTGGCCGAGATCGATTTTTGTATAACTGACAATGTGACATGGTCACTGGGTTTGCAACGGTGGGGTGACTATTGTTAACCACGCATGTCCGGACGTGAACTGGTGGGCGGGTCTGTCGGTGATCCCTCTCTCAAAGCAGAGCAAAAGGGGACTTGGCTGATTTTCAGACCTTTGTGGAGCTGGATAGGATCAGTTTCACATGCAAGTACCGACCGATTATCTATCGCAGAACAGTAAGGAAATAGGAGTTGATCAATCAGTCGACCAATTTATTGGTGCACCACGGATTAAAAGTGACAAAATTCATTCAATAAATAAACATTCCAATAACTTCTCACATATAGCTCATTAATTAAATAATAATATTTAAAAAAAAAACCTAATAAATTACACTGCAAGATTTTCTGAGAGAAATGATTCATTAAACATTTTAGTAAATATTGCAACGTGAAATCCATTCAAAATTCACAATATAATAGAAAACTGAAATATTGTGAAGTTTACTAAATTTCAAAGTTCTGCTTTCCATCATAAATCGCTTAAACTGAATCAATAGCTCATCAAATAGATTTCAAGATCTGATCGGGTAACTTGCAGCCAATTACTTTTAACTGTAATGTGCATGCATTTACTTACAATGGAGATTATTTCACGAGACATTAAAGTATCAATTTATGACCTACTGAATTATTCACTTATTTAATTATGTGGAAAAGAAAAGGAAGTTGATGCATGGTGAAAAGCTGATTGGCCTGACATTTACGTGCTGTGCAGGCTGGCCAAATGCATTATGGATAATAACGTGGGAGCCATCATCTTTGCACAAGATATATGATCAGAAAATCTTGAATGATCATCATTGGCGTAATCAATTTTAAAAGAACAACAGCAGGCCACGCAGCTTTGTTCAATAGCAAAGCTAAGAGCCTCTCTATATGCACAATGCCAAGAAAACTGTGGGGGCAGAGTTGTGATCTGGGATTGCAGTAGTTCTTTGGACTCAAAGTGTCCAAAGAATGAGGTCAGCTCGCTATCTGAACATACCGAATGACCAGATTATACAATATATCAATACATTTCTACTTCACTGATTGCTTAGCCATATTCTAAGATGACAATGGCAGGATTCATCAGGCTAAAACTGTGCCAAAGCGGTTTAAGGAGTGTGAGATGTCATTTTCAGTGATGGATTGGCCAGACCCTAGTGAGAATCTTTAAGCTGTGCTTGAAAACTTTGGCGCAGCTGTCCAACTGATCTCCTCTGGAAGATGTTGGTGAAAAATGAATGCCGCTGTGAATGAAAATAAATCTTGTGACAATGCAGAAACTTATAGAATTAAAAGAGTTTGTGCCATAATCACAGCTTAAGGCGAGCTACCAAAGTATTGGAGAGTGTTACTTTTTTGGGAGGTAGTGCATATTGTATATGTGTGTAAGAGAATAGCAAACAAGCTATAAAAAAAAAAAAAGAAAAAAGAATATTAGTAATACATTTTATGTATAATCAATTTGAAATGTTATATTTCAGAATTTATTTAATTATTAAATAATTTCATAAATAGGCAGATTAAATATATGTATATTTAAATAAGTTTATTTTTGAAATATAGCTAAATAAATGTATTTATTCAGATTAAATACTTACTTATTTATTAATGTATTTTTGATACAGTTTAGTACCTTATGGATTTGGTTGTGGCACTGTTGGCATTCCATAAGACTTTGGGCTTAAAGTTAAATAAACATTTGGATTTAGCGCAACAAGTTGAAGCTTGCGCTTAATCATATAACAAGTTGTATGGCAGAAGCTACTTGTAGTGCAGTGACAGTCTTTGCAAATAACAGTAATTCATAAAAGACGTAGCATTTAAAAGGCGACGCTTCAACGACTAACACCAGGTCAAATGGGTGATGGACTCTTCCGCAACTCAGCTGAGGGCACCGCTAGATGAGCTGCGGCTTCTCTGCATCAGGCCTGCAAATGTAAACAGACTGACTGCTGCTCAGCGGTGTGTTAGCCGACAAACCGCTGTCCGACTGCCCAGGATGCTAGGTATGCCTATAACGGCTCCGGCCGAGTAACAGCTGCCTCTGCAAGCCCCGTTTAACCACCAAATGTACAATAACACAAGCAAGCATCTTGTTACGTAAAAATAACTGTCCCAAGTCGTCGAAGAGCGAGCAGCTCCGCGAACCTCGACGACGAGCAGCGCGGCAGGAATAGCGGAACGCAAAGCCGAGCCTGTCTGCAGTAAGCTAACTGGCTAGGACGCTAACTAGCAAATCAGTGCTAGCTGGCTGGCTCCGCCGCCCCCCTCCGGCCCCAACTCACCGATGTGATTGTCCTCGATGTGGACGATGAGCTCGGCGAGAGACTCGAACTGCAGACCGCAGCCCCCGAACCTGCAGGAATTGGAGAAGAAAGAAGCGGCGGCGATGCCCGTCATGCTTTACGGTCGCTGGCGCATTCACCGGGTGGGAAGAGGGCGGGGAGGGGGGGTAGGTCCGGGAGCCGGGATGGTGAACGAGGAGGCGCAGGCTTCGGGGGTCCGGGGGTCGGGAGCGGAGCGGGGCAGAGCGCGGAGCAGACACCGGGGCGGCCAGACAGGACAGCGGCGGACGCAGCTGGGAGGCTGGCGGTGACGGTGGGGGTGGAGGGAGGAAAGGGTGGCTGGTGGCAGGCTACGTCACGGTGGTGCCTACCTGTTGGAGTCAGAGACAGCTTTGAATCACCGATGGCACCGAAGAGACACTGCAATCGGAGGAGCAGATGTTCATGATTTAGTGGTATACCGAGTAGACAGCAAACAGGAAATGAGAAAATCAAGGAGAAATCATCTCGACTATCTTTAGAAAGCAAAACGTGAAGATCAACTAAAAAATGTGAAGTCATATCAAATGCAATAAAGTAACTAGTTTACTAAAAAAAATAAAGTAAAGTAACTTATGCACTGGACTTATAACGTTTTTTAAACAAATACGACAAAAGTCTTTATTAAATACTTTGCAAGTTAGTTCCATAATGCCAGGATTAATATGTGTCTTACTGCAGACATTTTTCCAGTTGTAAAAATGGTGACAAAGAGTGTGAATTATCGCTAGAAAAATGATTGACATAATCTCGGACATTATTTCTGTTTATTAGTATGCGCTTGCATAGTTTAGCAGATAGTGCTAGTTGATATAAGGCTGTGACTTCACTGCCTGGTGAGTCATAACAGAGGCAGGTTGACTTCAACCCGCTTCTCCACATCGGTCCTTTCATGAAACACATGGAGACAGCAGAAACACAACTCAATCTCTCATGGTCAACGGGCAAGAGGTGGGATACACCCTGGACAGGTTGCCAGTCCATTGCAGGGCCAAATAATAACCTGGTACGAACATTCTCCAAAAATAAAGTTTAGACATTGTTTTTTGACCTTCTTGACTATCCTTCTCTCCTTCTAACAGTGGCAAGTTTGTTACCGTTTCTGTTTTTCTTAATGCTGGCAAAGAAGGCAAGTGGATGTTTTGTTGTTGCCATTTCCAGACCTATGAAGATCGGCACACATCTGGCTTTCTTGTCTTGCATGTTCTCATGTCTTTGCTATTTAGGAACACTAAGACGAATGGGCTTCTGTTTCACATTAAACATCTACGCCAGGGCAATTGCAGCATATTCTCCCACCGATGAAAAGTTGATCATCGGTGACCTTCTGCAACACATGAGTTTAGTACAGAGGGGTGTTGGGCATCTTTGGATGAGGGATACCAATAACTTTTTTGGAGGATGCTCTGTGTATGGCTCTCCCAGAGAAAGGAGAATGTCGTTCTAATCAACAACTTAGCTAGCCAGACTCAGCTGGCTTCTGTTGGGTTTGTTAATCGAGCGTTAAAACAGACCGTCATAAAACAGCGGCGATGACTTCAGCAAATAACCTTCAGACCAGCGAATGCTCTTTTTTTTTTCTGCCTTTCTTCTCTGCCATCCATATACACAGCCATATGAGACACAAATGTTCAAACACGTTTTCAAAGTTGCGCCAAATTGCAATACAAGCAAGCGAAACAACGTGACATCACCAGAGAACACAGTCCTTCACATATGTACAGTAGAGAAATCCAGTGACTTCATCAGCTTCCTCACAGATGTGCTCCCTTAGACACACCAGGCACAAACACACTCATTACACACACACGCGGGGCATGGGCTCCGTGAGTGTGACGCAGTTTCAGAGATCCATTGCGCAAATCAGAAGTGGTCGCATGTGTTGCTAATGTAATCGAGAGAAGGGAGAGACACGCAGGGTGGGTTCGTGGCGCATGACATAATTTGATCTGAGGTCAGTAGGTGGCGCGAACAGAAACACAAATTCTGCCAACAGTAACGAGGTTGTGTTGTTTGAAACGAATACACAAACACACGTCTATTGATAGTCTAACTATCAACTCTGAAGTTGTTCAAAATACACTTCTATGAAAAGTATCCCAACACACACAAACACACGTTTTTTGTGTTTTTGCTTCTTTTTTTTTTCCAAACAAGCGAGTTTCAAGTCACCCGATAAATCCATATATCAAATGAAAAGAACTTGAGTACAAACGGTACAAAACAGTTTTTGAATGAGGACTTCATTTATTAATGAAAAAATGCTATGCGAACCAATCTGGCCCTGTGCTAAAAAGGTATCGATCCAAAAACCCAATCAGTGGTTTTGTGCCACCCTTGGCAGCAATGAAATGCATTTGTGAAAATTGCCAATTAATCTTCCCTATGAATGTGAAGACGTTTTTTTTTTTTTGTTTGTTTGTTTGTTTGTTTTTTTTACACCCTTCTTATTTCAGCCCCAGTGGAGAGGTTTTGAGCTTGACTGGCATGTATTATGAAGTTCCATCTGTGCCAAAAATATTATCAGCTTACATGTCAATGCTAAGTGAATATGATTTGCGCATATGCAGTGTGCTTATTTTCTAAAATATGTGATGTGAAAAAAAGCAGACACAAAACTAAATACAGACACACATATCTGATTATTCATTGTTTGTTTGGTTTTTTTTTTTAAAGAAAAACTACATTTCTTTTGTAGTTGTATTTTATAGTTCCATAAATTTTGACCCAAATTATGAGAGTGGTGACATGAAGTTTTGCTTCTGATATATATTTTTTTCCTTTCTATATTACATATTTTAGGAAGTAAAACGAGTAGTTTGTGTGTAGTCCTAGTGTTTACTGTGTGCTATGTATTGTTTTAAACATTCATATTAGATCAGTGTTATTCATAAACACTGTACAGTGTTGTGTCGTATTTTTGAGCTGAACCGAATTGTTTTTCACCAACTGGAAACAAATAAGATGTCTCCAGTTGCACACACACGAAGGAACTGGAACAAGTGAGCGTAAATAAGACCTTAAAGTCTTGACATTGTAAAGCTAAAAAGTGCAAAGGATGAATCTTCTTTTAGAATTGCTTGCTGTTTAGAGGTAGACCTACCGGTATGCTTTGCAGTACAGTTAATATGACGACAGTCGGTTTGTTTGACCTTTGGCCTCGAGTATTGTATTTGTACAATTATTCTGACCTCAGGCTTGATGAGGCAGCTTTCTGAAGCTCTCAGGCTGGCTGTTAAAAGCCCCGGCAGGGTGAAGATGCCAGACGGTAAGTGGCCTGTATGCAGTCCTGAGTTATGGAGGTAGCTGTTCTCCCAGCAGCTTTCTCTGCTGCGAAGGGGCTGCAGACTTCCCGGCTGCCGTCAGAGACTTTTGCGGCGTGACTGCGCAGCCTTCACGAGCAAGCATGTGGTGTGAAATGTCTCCCCTTATCTGCACCGAAAACAAAACCCAGCGGTTCGCCGTCCACATGAGGGAAGAGCCCAAAACACAGAATGACATCATCACAACTTCCTGTTTCCTCAGGTTTCCATGGCACCAGGGGGTGGGGGCACAGGGGGATCTGCATGCTTTAAATGATTGGCGGATGGTGAGTCAGTTAGGGCCGGTCCATTTTTCTTTTCCTTTTCTTTTTTTTTTTTTTTTTTCTTTCTTCAGCACAACCACAACAAAACCATACCCCAGAGCTCAGCCCTGTCCTGGCTGGAGCTCCGGAAACCCTGACCAAACATGGCACTGGTGTTATTCAGCGATGTGACTCACTACAAAGAGCGTAAACTCCTTTTACTTTTTGATGCTGTAATATGCTGGTGGATATAGCATCGCATAAAAACACATTTTGAAAAAAACGGTCACTTAGTGGCCAAATGGCCCGACTGAAATCTGTGAATCAATGGAAACACTGTGTTGAAGGGAAACTTCTTCAAGTGGAACATCACTTGTCACAGAGCTTTGATGACGACCGTACATTCTTTTATGTTTTATGGACAATTGTTAATCTTATGCATATTCAGCAGTTTGTAGTCCTTTTTGACTATTTCATACAGGTATATAAGAAATAGCAAATCAGCAGAAGTACTTGGAATGTGGAGGGACCCATGGTTCTCTCACTATTTGTTTTCCTACGCCTCACAGGACTCTTAATTATTAATTTAATAAATTCCTCCAGTAATAATATAGCAGCTTAAACACATCAGAATCATAAAATACAACTTTTAAGTTATTTAACTTCTTTAGATGGAAAAATGAAACTGAAAGTGCAAATGTTTAAGATTCTATTTCCATCCTTAGCCTTCCAAAGGCACATTGAAATCTTCACCAAATTAGTTCAAAAGTTGCATTTTGTTTCAGCCAATGACTTTTTTTTACCTTTCCTTTTACGAGTAAATCTCATAAAGAGGTCAAATTGTCAGTAGAAATGTATGTTTTAACAGTCACAGACAACAACAACACCATTTAACTGGACAGTTGGAAATGACGCATATGCAAATAAATGTAAAAATATTCAATTAAAGAAGGAGACACAAATAATAACGTCAAAAACACAAACAACCATCCACTGTCCTTAAAATTGTAAGAGAAGGCAGTTCTTCTGTACATACTGGAGAAATACTAACACAATATGCCAGCCTGTAAGCAGAGTCTGATATATAAGATGCAGTGACAGTAAATACAGGTGACCGTGTCAGTGATAGTAAATGTTTTTTATTTATATATTTTTTTCTTCAGAGGATTTTTTTAATAGAAAATCAAGGCCTTCTAAACAAGAAATGTGACATGCAATGGTCGGTTAGAGGTTCACATCCTGTGATGTATCTCAGTGCTTCATGACAAACAACATCTAACATCTGCAGAGAGATAAACAGGATTATTCAGATAACGTTGACATGGTCAGAGTGAGGTATAACCGTGACCTCAATAAGGCCTGTCTTTAATTTCAAAGAAAAATATGACTTATTTATATGAATGAACCCCATAATTTGCATTTGTTCTAATTATATTCAGTGTGTAATTTAAAATACTTTTTTTCCATTAATTAAAACGTCAATGCATCTATAACTAGCCGTACAGTGAATTTGCTATTTGTACTTGGAAATGGCATAGCGTTAGTTTTTTCAGCCTGCAGATGATCAAACATTAGGACGTTGTATTTGTATAATATTAGATGCATCATAATCATTTTTGACCTAATTTTTACATAAAATGGCAAAAGTGTTAGTCATAATAATGAGCCCTGAGGGACACCTTTTGTAACATTCAGATAACAGAAATAGAATAGAATAGAATAGAATAGAATAGAATAGAATAGAATAGAATAGAATAGAATAGAATAGAA
>VMRN01000036.1:4056080-4070227 GCA_010277015.1 Poeciliopsis turrubarensis | reverse complement strand
TAGAATAGAATAGAATAGAATAGAATAGAATAGAATAGAATAGAATAGAATAGAATAGAATAGAATTTGAACAATTCAAATAGTTCAAATTTGAATACTTTGAATATTGAATAGTTAGTCTTGCAAAAAATAGGCCAGTTGGCGCATATCAGAATTAAATTACGTTGCACTGATTCACCACTGCAACTTCTAAAAATAGAATCTCAAAGGTAGGAAATATAAAAGGTATACACCGCAAAGATATCCACACAGATTAAAATCTTTGCTCTATGAAAAATATTTTAAAGGAAGAGTAAATGTAAAATGAAACTTAAGTGAACAGATTCTTTACACCAATATTGAATTCAACATATTCTTTGTGGTGGTGTGTCTATTCTCTCTTCAGCAGTTGAAATTCCTAAGTTTCAAGTAAAAATGAAAAATAAAAAAAAAACAACAACAAAAAAACAAACAAACAGAAAGCTTCCTAAAGTTAAAATTCAAGCTTGAAACGTTAGGGGCAACAACTGATCCAACACAGAAATAGGAAAATGTTTTTAAAATAACCTTTTTAAACAATTTATGAAAATTCTATAGATTTATTTGAAATAAGAGAGGTTTCAAAAAGAGGTTATTTTGTGTTTTCTTTATTACATTGCTTGCTCAGTATACATTTCCTATTTGTTTTTTTGTTTGTTTGTTTTTTATCTTTGCAAATATGGCATTTGTGCGGCACAAGGAATGTTTTCTAAGTGCTTAGAAATAAAGATGAACTTTCCAAAAACATAGAAAAATAAATGTTCAAATCAAGATCCAATAACTTTGCTTTTGTTGCTTATCAAAGTCTGGCTATTAAAGACAGGATCTCCGGTGATCATCTTTTATCCTATAGGATAAACAACATTTGAACATTTGTATAAGTCTTACTGAGCAGGCACCTCTCCCGTGAGGACACGACCATAAATGTTTCAACCTGTGCCTCTTTCTGAACCAGGGTCGACGAAACTTTAGCTGAGCAGAGCTTCCTGGACTGACCTGTTTTCCTTTCTGTGTGATCGACCACAGGCCGGCTCCCGGGGCGCTGTCCTGCCTCCTTCAAATGCGGAACAGACACAGACAACCTCTGCCAGCCTCACTACCTGGCACCCTGCCAGACCCCGCCATGCAAGGGGCATCTGCTCAGCACATGACTGTAAGTATCGGAGGCTTTATTGTCACGCTCACATTCACACAGTTTCGCCTATGCATGATTGATTATGTATAAGTGATGGGGCGACTATTCGTATAAGTAGGTCAAGATGGCAGAATTATAGATATTTGCTGTCGTCTTTGACATTTGGATGTATTTGTCGAAAGTGTCGGGTATTAAACGGATGTGACAAAGACGGGAGGCTTTTCTATTTTTTTTAATGATGAGATGATATTGTGTTGTTTTCTTAGAGCTGCAAAAATATTTGTGTCAATATTTTTTCTTCAGATAGAAAAGCAGATGTCTTGTGCAATGGGCATACCGGCTCCTGTTCAAAACCCCTCCTGTTGCTCTCCTCAGGTACCACTAAATGTTTTTGACTTCTACAAAATCATAAGATATCAGCGAATACATCTTTATGCACTCTAGTAAACTTAACATACAGCGTTTTACAGCAAACATTCTCACTTGGTTTAATGATACGATTCAAAAATTACGTTATGCAATGTGATACGATTCTCCAATATAATGCAACATATATCTGATCTGATGATATATACTATAAGTATAACGTGATCTAAAATGATATGTTGAATCAGAATTAGCATTATTAGCTATGTTTGTGCACACAAACAAGGATTTTGACTTTGGTTTCACTTTGCTCTCAACGTACAGACATTTAAGTATAAATACATAAAAAAATTATGTAACAAGACGCAATATGATATGAAGTTTTGTTTTCCGTGACTGACCACAGACCATTTTGACGCACATTTGTGGGCAGTGCTGTAAATCTCAACGTACCACAAGTCACAGTTTATGGTGGATTCCTCCACCGGTGAAACTCAGATCTTGGAATTACACTCGGTTTTTAGACGACAGAAAACAAATCGAGTTTGATCACTGCTATAAACATGTCCCTGCAGTTCATGAAGACTGCTACATCTGGCTGCTTTCAAAAGATGCAAACTGCCATTTGACATGAGTCACCATCCCAAAGCAAATATGAATTTCCCAGAAAGCTGGCACGTTGAACTCATCCAACCCTTATTCCTAAAACTTTGGAAATTTCTTCAATAATTCCCAAAATTTGTTTGGAATAAGATGTCAAAAGTCTCACTGAACTTTGATAGTGAGTTACCAGAAAACTGGGTTGACACTGAGTTTCATACAGTGAAGCCAGTTATCTTAACTTGCAGTATAGATGAGAACTACCAAGATTTACCTAGCATTAGCAACACATAAACATTAGCTTTCTGCAAACATGGTCAAAGTCAAAAGTCAGCTGTAGGTCAATTATAACATTTGAGCTAATTTCTTTAATTACTGATATCTGTATGATAAAGGGAACAAAAAGATATTGAGCAACTACATCTCACATGTTCGTTACTTAACATTCAGAAGCTGCTGGATATATTTTTGTAGCTCAATAGTGATCCAGCAGCTCCCATTATTCCATAGTCACCTGATGTGATACTTGTCGTGAAGTGTTGTCACTGCAGCTTGAACCACCACTGGTGGAAAGTTCAGGAAAAAGTCAAGGAATCTCACCTTTCTCAGTCACATCTGGCTTTTAATGTCTTTACGTAATCTAGAATACGCAGGAGGTTGAAGATCATTAAAATGCCTGTTAGAAGTGGGATGAAAGAAATGAAAAATCTGGAGACCCAAGAGCTGTATTTATACCAAACCTCTCTGAATCCACAATGTACTGAACCCATGGCCTTGGCTGTGAACATCCACGATGATTCAGATGTCAAAAGCTTGGTAATACTCAAGCTTGAAGGCAAAGATGAGAAGAAGCAAAGGCTGCAGGTCCTTTATGGTGAATTTATTGAGGCCTCTGCAGTCGATGCATGAAGATCCATTGTTTTGGCCATAAAGTAAAACCATTCTGCAAGTTGCGACAAAGAGTGGCCAATTATGCTGGAAGCCGGTGATTCATTGATATATTTCTCCGTGCTTTCCCTCTTTGTTTTGGGAAAGTTACATTAAGTACATGCAGCTGGAATCTTTTTTACTAATTAGATCCATCTATTAATGAGGTGACTTCTGAAGACTCTTTGGTTCCTTTAACTTTACAATGATCCCCTACTTAAAGTTGCCTTATCACATAAATCCGTAATGATGTGTATTGAAGCTTGTGGTAGTAACATGAAAAAATGTGGAAAAGTTAAAGGAGTACCAACATTTTTGCGAGGCTTAGTAACATTTCACCCGGGCCAGCTCGTATGATCTTAAACTCTTAACTGCTCCTCGCTCATATCAGCGCGCCCGTAATAAGCTCAGTTGTCTTTTCCGGATCCTCAGCACAGCGGTTGAGCTACAATCAGGTGTTATCAGGCGCTATTCATTCCCAGGTGTGAAACGGGACACTGCCTCCTTAAAACCATAGGAGGTGCATTAACATGCCTCTGTTGTACAGTAACAGTGCACTCAGCTGAAGTGGAAAAATAAACATTTGACAAGTGGATCCGTGTTTCATGTAAAGTTTTATGTCTTCATTCACTGATCCCTCTAGACAGAAATATCAAAGCGGTGTGTCATCTAGGCCAAGAAGACCCATGATGTAATCAGCAGCCCCAGCGTCATGGTGTTTGTATGTAGTAAACAGAGCTGAAATACTCATGCCCCGTCCTGCTACGTGCGTGTGTGTGTGTGTGTGTGTGTGCGTGTGTGTGTGTTTGTTTGACTGGCGGCCTGGCTGGTAAAGTTGGCACGGTCACTTCGATGACCTCATCTTTGGCAGCAACTAAATGTACCCTTTTTTATGTAGCTGAATGGTGAAGAGAGACAGACACAGAGAAAGAGAGAGCGAGAAAGAGAGAGCGAGAAAGAGAGAGAAAGAGAGAAAGACGGCCTCTTCTCTTAAAGAAATATTGTGTAACAGCAAGCAGATAGTAATATTGGGAGTTGGGAGGGAGGTGATGTCATGCTCCAAACATGACCTCTCCCTATCTCGCTGAGTGTGGGAGAAAGGTGAGATGAGGTTTAATTTAGCTCGTACAGTCGCTTTAGTCAGATGATACACAGGAATAATAAAGTGTGAAGGGATCGAGCTGCAGATGGCACCGTTTGTATGAGAACACATTATCCCTCTTATCGCCGTTCGTCAACACTGTTGGAGATCGTGAGAAGAAACTCCAATTATGGACACGATCTAATAGTTGTTTTTGTAAACACTTTAAAATAATATAAAAAATATATATCTGTGTGCCCTTTGCGTTCAGCATGTGAACTGGGGAACTAATGAACTAATGCCCCCAGTTCACGTTCACATTAACCAAGAGCTTCCCACAGATTTAACGATAACTGACAAATTTAAGGTAAATTTGAAATACCTAATTTTCGCGTAGGCGATCAACATTTGCAAAAATATCAAAATAAGTAAATCATTTATTCATCGTTATTATTTATGTTTTTTGTGTCACATGACAGCAGGTCACTTCATAGTAAATGATAAGAATAGAAAGCTCAGTTTAAAATTAAATAGTAATTTGCACAAGACGAAAAAACTGTGTCAGCATAACTGTGGAATTTACAACTGTATTAAGATGCAATGTTAATAATAAAAATTATGAGATGAATGATGATGGGCAACACCCTTGGGAACATAACTTAACCCAGCAGTTTTGTTTTTGTTGTTGTATTCTTTTCCCCAGCAATATTGATTTACTTTAGCTATTTATACGTGACAAGACACTTCGAGGTGTCTTGTCACCTGAGTAAATTATAACTATGTATAGTTAATTACATGAACTAATTATTAACTCACAGTACATTTTAAGGAAGTCAATTTTCCTTTTAAAAATAGGAAAGTTAGGAAATAGGAAAGTGTGACTAAAACTCATAAAACAGGTCTGGTCAACAAAGGATCAAAATTGTGGCTGAAGGTTTCTAATAAAAAATACACATATTCACATTCAGGTTGTTTCAAGTTTTTCATATTTCAAGTTCAAGCATATTTACAAACTGATATGGAATGCTAACCAAATGAAGTAATGACACCCTTACTTAGCCTTACCTTTACCCTTATCGTGCTATGCTATTCTGACACTCTGTCTGCACCAATGAAGAATCGCTCACCTCACCATGTCCTGTTTGGGGTGACTGAGAGCATCTTGAAAAAAAAATTTCACAAGCCTGACGGCTTATTCTTGGATTAATTCTCTTCCTGTGCTCAGAGACCCAAACAGACGATGGGGCATCATTACTCTCATCAACATCCTGGAATGCTCGCCATCAACAATCCTGTGACATCCATGGGTCATATGATGGAGATGATGTCACAGCGCCACCACGCCCCTCCGCTACAGCAACACCACCATCCTCATCATCCCCACCTCCCTCATCACCATCATCATCACCAACCCAATCAACCGCCACAGCTTGCAGCTCCGCCCCACACCTACCAGCAGCGATGCCATGCTCCACCTCCACAACACCTACGAAGCACTCAGAGCCTCCAACTTCACCAGTCAGGGAACGCAGCACACTCTCATTCTCACCAGTCACCGCCATCACGCCTGCATCAGAACTCCCCACCTGCACCCCCACTATCTGCCCCACCACAGGTGCAATGCATTAGACAAAGTACACAGTTTCTGTTGGTGTTGTATTTGTCATTTCAAGCTAAGAGATGCTACTTTTCAATGTTTTCTCCTTTTTTATGCAGTTATCACCAGTTGCACAACAGATGCAACCGTCCCACTCTCAGCATGCAGCACAGGCAAGCTGTAGCGGCAGCAGCAGCGGGGGCAGCGGTGGAGGTGGAGGAGGAGGCGGCAGCCGTCGAAGAAGATCGGCTGAGCAGGACCCTGATGAGCGCAGGCAAAAGTTCCTGGAGCGCAATCGGGCCGCAGCGACCCGCTGCCGTCAAAAGAGGAAACTGTGGGTGTCGTCACTGGAGAAGAAGGCAGAAGAGCTTACGCACACAAACCTACAGCTGCAGGTGGGCAATGCTTTGTCTTTTGCAAGGCTCTAAGACTGAAAGAATGCAGACTTGAAGAATAATATTCGAGGCATTTGATTGGTATTTAATGTGACAGCTAGAGTAGTGGGTGAAAATTTGTAATAAATAAAAGTCCGAAAGCGTTTGGCGGGTAAGCATATTTCTACAAAGGATCACACTTATCAGATCTATCTGCATTCCCAGAACGAGGTGACGTCACTGAGGTCAGAGGTTGGCCAGTTGAAGCAGATCCTGCTCACCCACAAGGACTGTCCCGTCACTGCTCGGCAGAGGGAGGCACAGGGGTACCCCAGTGAGTAAAACCCCTTACCCTGCACCTCTGTCTAGACAGCCCAGCATCTTTCCCAGAGCATCATCAATGACCGCTGAGGTTATTGTTCAGGCACATCGTTCCTTTATAGTGCTAATAGACCAATGCCACGTGGCTGCAAGTGTTTTGCTATAATAAAGCACTCTTCTGTTCATTCAGAGACCTTAAACTGTGTCTCGCAGCACTTTGGAATAAAATCAGCTTCTAAATCCATGTTGTCCAAATATTAGCGATGCACTTTTGTTCCTCAGGAGAGCCGATCAAACACTTAGGGAGATCCTTCATCTTTACATTTCAAAGAACCACATGTCGCACTCCAGGCAGGCTAAAGTGTATGTCCAACATAAACTTTAACTGACTGTCATAACAAAAGATTTACAAGTGGCTATTATGCAATGATAGTCTGTGTTATATTCATATATTTCTATTCTTGTCTTTTTACCTGTATGTACAGTATTCAGTTGTTAAAAGAATAAAAAAGAGATGTTTTCATATGACCTGAGCTGTAGTTGTTTTTGTTTTTTTTTATTTGTCTGTTAAACATACAAAAGCAAAGCTCAATCCAACAGCGGACAAACCGAACATTATCGGTGACTTTGACAAGATGTCTCTGTGTCCAGCTGCAGGGGTGAGTCCAGAAGGGAGTCCCACCCCTGCAGAACCTGAGACTCAGCCACACGCCATCCAGCACAACAGCGTTTCCACCTCCTCGACAGGCAGATCCGACATCGGGCAAGGCCCCCTCTCTGGACTCTAACCCCCGCTACAGATAATAGCGCTGAACTCGACGAGTGGATTCATAGATTCCTACGGACTCAAAGCTGTTTTATCGACATCATCATCAGCAGCCCTTTTTTCTTTTAACATCAGGTGCGGAAAAAAAGCCTTGTTTGCAAAACTCTGATGTTAACTTTAACTCTTGTGTTGATGAGCGAAATATCTGGGGTTGCCTACATGAATCCAACCTGCACTTCTAACTCACGGGTGACCCAAACACAGACAATCTCTGCATGTTTTGCACTAACTTTAATGAAACAACTCCTAAGCAGTACGGTGCCGGCAAAACTATTCATATGTTTATGTACACAGGTTGGAGAAAGAAAATGTTTTACAAAAAATAAATGAACGCTACTCCTCTTTACTCTGACACTACTAAGTAAAGTAGTGTAAAAGACTCTAAATAGTCTTCCCAGGTTCAGTTTAATCTAAAAGAAAAAATTATGGGACTTTTTGTAAAGGCACATCCCCTCCAAATAGACCATTTCCTAAAACATGGTGGCAGCAGCATCAACCCGAGGCGACGTTTTTCTTCAGCAGGAACAAGAAAACGGGATAGAGTTGATAGAAATGTGGAGGGAGCGAAAGAAGCCGACGCTGAAGGAAAACCTGCTTGAGACTCACCCCATGAGACTTAAAACCAGACCTGCAAAAAAAGGACAGATGAATGCAATCTCTCCCCTTCCTTGGTTCATTTCTAAACTGCTTTGTGTGGTTCTAACTCAAAACATGCAATGAAAGTGTACTGAAATGTGAAAATTTTCAAGGAGTATGAGTACATCTAAAAAGCTCTGTATATTTTTATATGTAACTAACGTTGCAGCTGCTGGTTGCACACCTTATGCCTTTTGTTTTGAAACAAAAAAAAATCCTTTCAATGACTAATACAACTGTATTTGTTTATTAATAAGTAAACCATTTCTTTACAAAATGTTATTTTAAACATTTCAAATGTGTTCCTGTAAATAAAGTCGATCAAACCAGAAATCTGTGTTGCAGAGCCATAGAAACGGAAAGAACGACTGTAGACAGGCTTTCTTGAATGGCGCTTTTTCTTTTACTTTGTGAAATCGTCACCTAAGAAACTACAAACTGCACTTCATGTCTAAATCCCACTCAGATGATTTACGTTTCAACCTAACATTTTGTACTGTAAAGATATGGGCTGTGGCTGTAAACCTAATGCTAAAATGACAACAATAATACTAACAGTATCACAGTAATAATTCTGTTATGTCATTTTTCATTCATGAAAAAAGATGAATTGGTTGGATGTTTGGGGGGAAAAAATTGCATGAGGAACTGTGTGGTTCACTCTGCCCCCTAGCGTCCGTTTCGAGTTTTACACCGTCTTGTAACCACAGTAACCTAAAGAACTTGAAGCACTTTTAGTTTTTTTTTCAGCATGCACTCATAAATATTTCTTGATATATTGTTGCACAAACATTTTAAAGTGGTGTTTTCCCTTTTGTTCGACTGGATCGTCATTTATATTCAAGTACATGAGTGTCCAAAACTTTTATTTTATAACTAAGCCAAATCTTTCATGTAAAACATTGAAAATGAGTTTAGATAAACTTGAACGAACGACTCTTTGACCTTCTGGTTGTCTTAAAATACTTCTTTGTGCACAGATTTGTGTCTGTCGGGACTAAGTGCTGGAGGCACTCCACCCTGTTGACTCAAACAAAGACACTAACCATTGCCAGACTTCTCTAACATTAACACTTCAGGAGCCTCACACACAATCCAGATTTTCCTTTAAACAGTTAGATTTTATTGTTCCAACCTTCTGAAATACAAACGGTAGCCTACATTTAAGCTCTGACGTTTAAAATATTAATAGTTTTCAGCAGTACCGTCAACATGAATGGACTTTAATGCCTAAAGGTTACAGTAAGACATTACATGAAAAAAAAAAAAAAAAAAAAAAAAAAAAGAGGCCGCAGAGTCCAGATATCAAATCTGTCCTCTTCCAACGTTTGTTTCACCTGTCCCATGTTGGTATGAAAATTTACACTTCTTTTGCTTTTCTAAATAAATCAAAACATGTAGAAACACAGTAGATTATAGATAATTAAACTGTCCACAAATTCTTCCAATCCAATTTAGGCATATTGTTGAAGACATTTGCTCCCAGCACCTCCAGTTTATGCGCAATCTGGAGGTGTACGCACTTGTCCACACAGGAAACCCAGTGTGCATACTGGTTTCCTTGTGCTTTTTTTGTTTTGTTTTGTTTTGTTTTCTGCATGATATTACATGATATTATTTTTTACAAAACGTATAAAACATAATACAAATAGTTTCTCTGCCAACCAGCAGCCCTCATCACATACTGTACAAATATTAGACAATATCGTGTCTGTGAACTGGGTATTAGCACAATCGCTAAAATCGGTGGTACAACATCCAATACGTGCACGCATCCACTCATAAAAAAAATCACATATGTTGAGACATTCTCAGGTGCAAGGAAATGAAAGAGGAAAAGGCCTCATTAAGGAGAAAGGAAGTCTGAGAAAATGAACTTCCTCTGGAGTCTGAAATGATCATTATGAGTTATGAGCTCAGCTGTGCTACAGCTGAAGGTAAATGTTCTCAGTAAATAGAGTGAACCTAAAACAAATGTCCGTGTTCTGGTTTTGCAGGGTGTATACAGTGAAAAACAACATTTTTTATTTTTTTTTTTAAGAATTCAACTTGGTCAAAATCAAATATTTCTTTCTATACCATGCATTTTCATGTATTTCTTGTTTTAGTCAGAGAATCTCTGCATATTGCCGTCTCTGCGAACTCCGCAGTTGTCTAAAAACCGGTCACAAGGGAACTCAATCAGGTCTCCCTCCAGGGGAGCAAGCCGAGCTGATCGACTGCTCTGGTAGCTCGTAAAGTCCGTGGAGACGGAGGTAGTTGCCACCGTGGGACGGAACGGTCTCCTTGTGGAGTACATGTGGCGCACGTGAACGGCTGACTTCCTCTTCTGCAGCCTCCTTCTGAGGCTCCGCCCAAGCCAGATGCCACTGATGACCAGCAGCAGCAAAGCATTTCCCACCAGTGTCACCACTGTCACCAGCTGGAGGTCAGACGTTAGAGAAGTACTGCCCTGACGGCTGGCCACCTCGGGGAGGGTGACCAGTCCTGCACAGTGGTCACGGGGTGCCACATGGCACACAAATCCGCCAACTACTCCTTCCACACAGACCACATAGGTCACTCCCGAGGTGAGTTCGCGAAGGGTCACAGAGCGAGAATCTCGTCCGGCATAAACGTAGCGAGGGAAACGGTCCGGGTTGCCGAACCGGTCAAACAGAATCCGGTAGTGGACTTCGTGCAGGCCTGGTCGTGGTCCTGGTGAGTAGCGATGATGATCTCTGCTTGTCCAGTGAACGGTGGCAGTGCTAGATGTCACCTGATCAACTGAAACATTGGTGATGAAATGTCGGTTGAACACACAAGGATCTGAGATAACGGGCAGTGCCTCGTCTCGATCTGACCTGAGGAGATCAAACTTTTCCCCTGGCTGGACAGGCTCCCCGGTACTGAGCCATTTGCTTGTTGGATAACTTGGTTTGGACGTGATTAATGGATCAATCTTAGGTGTAACATTTGACCTGTGGCTTCCTTTGGTACGTCTCCCCTCTGCCTCTGAAGCAAGTCGTGACTCTTTCTTTGTTTTCTTTCCTTTCAGGATAGAGGCTTCTGCTGCCTCCAGTCCGCCTTGGTCTCCTTGGACTTCCACCTCTTCCTGGCCACCTCTTTTCCTTTTCTCCCCTTCTGTCCTCGTCACTGTCCCGCCTCTGTTAAGCTGTCTTTCTCCTGATTCTGTTTTATTTCTGTCACCTAGCTCCATCCAATTCTCCTCACGTTTCCCCTCTCGATCTAACTTTGTTCCATCTTTCCCATCCAGTTTTTTACGGAGGCCTCCTCCCCAACTATCCTCAGGCCCAGACCCACTCTTACAGGAATGGTTCCAGATCCCGAGGGGATGCAGCTGGGAGCTGTTCACATAGTCCAGATACTTCCCCCTCAGAGTTTCCGGGTAATGGCATTGCACAAATACAGTCAAAAGCTTTCGCTGAGAATGAGCAGCAGTCATCCATCTTTTCAAATCCTCAAGGCGACAGTCGCAGGTCCAGTTGTTGCCGTGAAGATCAATGTTCCGAAGAACGCTGTTGGAGGCAAAAATCTCACCTGAAAGACTGGTCAGAAAGTTGTTCTTCAACCTCAACACCTTTAAGTATTTAAGTCTGGAAAAGGCAGAGGGGTCCACGCTGACAAGACGGTTGTGACTGAAGTCCAGCACCTCAACCCTCTCCAAAGGGTCGAGCCATCCAGCGTTAATTTCCTCCAGCTCATTGCCATCAATCAGAAACTCCCGGAGGCTTGACAGTCCCCTCAGTGCGTCTCTGTCCAAGCGAGAAATCCTGTTGTTACTGAGGGAAAGCTTGGACAGCTTCTTCAGGTTTTGGAAGACGTGGTTTCCGATGTGCCGAATTTCATTTTCAGACAGCAACAAAACGGTCAGAGATCTGAGGTGAGAGAAACTCAGAACATTAGTGAGGGCCGACAGCCTGTTGTGGGCCAGGTTAAGAAAGCGCAGGCTGGTCAGTTTCAGGAAGGCGTTTCTGTGGATGTGATGGAGTCTGTTGTGCTCCAGGTGAAGGTACTGAAGGTTGGCCAAATTTGTGAAAACAGAGTCCTGCAGAACCTCTAATGAGTTGCCGTCAAGGCGCAGTTTAACAAGATTGTCCAAGTTCAAGAAGTCCTCCGGTAGGACTTTCGTAATGGCGTTGTCATTCCCATAGAAAGTAGACAGTTTATTCAAAGATTGCAAACTTCCGGCAGGCAAAGCTGTTAAAAGATTATGCCCCAGGTAAAGCTCCTCCAGCCTGGACAGCTTCTCGAATGCTTTTGGGTGAATGGCTGCTATTTGATTGTACTGCAAATTCAGCCTTACGAGCTTACAGTACCGTGCAAAGTCTGAAGCGGAGATGTTCGTGATGAAGTTGCCCCCGAGGCTCAAGATCAGCGCATCGTCTGACGCCCGCGCGGCCGCTTTGGGCACAGCGCGCAAGCCGCGGTTGGCGCACACGAGGTGCAGCGCGTGCACGCAGTCGCAGCGCTCGGGACAAAAATCCAACGCCGGGGAGGAGGATGAAAACCCACCGAGCGACAGCAGGAAAAGGCATATTCCCACCGAGGAGGAGCGGCTGGTATCCATGTCCGCACTCGTCGTTCAGGTGCAGGCGCCCCGCTCCTCCGTCATGCTGCGGAGCGACACCTCCACGACTCACGCCGTGATCCGGAAAGCAAGCGGCGCGCACCCCGGGAGCGTCAGCTCCGCACGCGTCAAGAAACGCAGTGCCATTCGTCCAACGTGCCTTGGTGCTGCTCACCTCCCGAATGCGTCCTCCATCTCCCCCGAGTGGTCATCTGCTGCGAATTACAGAGCACGCGCGCATGCACGCACATACACACACACAGACACACACACACACACAGACACACGCTGAAGAAGTCCCTCCCCTGCAACTCCTCGACCCCACCGGAGCCAGATGTGCACGCCTCGTCTCTCTTTACGCACGAGATTCAGCGCCCCGCGCGCGTACCCGAAAGAGCGGAAGACCCTCTGACCGACATTTGAGCGCGCGCGCGCCCACACGCACCCACTGAGGGGTGATCCAAAGGGGACGCTGGAAGGTTTCCTTCACACGGAACCCCAGGAGAACCCCCCCATCTCCATCCCCGAATTTATTTATTTATTTCATTCTCCAAACTGATGGCTGGTTTTTTTGTTTTGTTTTTTTATAACAAAAACAAACAAACAAACAAAAAAAACATAACACAAGTAAAACAATCCCAGCATCAGTTGGGCGTGAGGTGCTTTTTTCTGGACACACCCAGCAGAAAACCTTCAATAAGAGTCCCACTCATTTAGTCTGCATGCGCGCTGTACAGTAACTATCATCTCGAAGTCTGTAATGTGATTTACATTCTCTCATTAAAGCGTCTGTTTGTTGCGGGGTTGGGGTGTGTGTGTGTGTGTGTGTGTGTGTGTGTGTGTGTGTGTGTATGTGTGTGTGTGTGCGTGTGTGTGTGCGTGTGTGTGTGTGTGTGTACAGATGGTTCGCATTTGTTTTGAAGAATTAAGAAGGGCGTGCTGCTCGACTGCTGGAAAGACTTTCCGAATGTGAATTAGAGAGACGCGGGGAGCGTAAATACAGTCTGAGGGGGGTGGATGAATGTTCGGTCCATGATTTCAGAGGACTCGCCCTGTGCATTAGTTTCGGAACCAGATGTTCAGCTCGCAGTGACTCGATGTCTGCACAGTGGCGCGGAGGAACGACTGACTCCTGCAGCTCTCGACGTTTTGTCACATCCTAACCGCAAACGTGAACGCAGCACGTTGAGACTTCACCTCAAAGCCGTGCAGGGAATCAGTCAGTTACCAAGACAACCGGGGTTTTCAGCGAAGATGGAAAGATCAGAAAAGAGAGATGTAAAATCCAGTATCTGGGTTTCGCGGCTCAAAGGATAAAAAAAGGTTGGATGCATTTTCTTGGGAAGTTAACAACAGTAACTTCACAAGAGTCTGAGTTGACCCCAGCAAAACAGTTTCAATTTAGATTGGGAAAAAAAAGAGAGAAAGAAACAACACATGATTCGGTGCAATAGCAAGTCTATGTTTCAATCTAATGTGTTGTTACAAATGTTCAGATCATAGATATTTAATGGATACTATCAAGTTTATATAGTATAGTATGGTGATGCTAAGAGCAAATAATCAAAGCAAAAAAAAAAATTGTACTTGACTTATTTAGGTAATTACTATTACTTGATATTATTTATTTTATTTTAAAACAATATTGTTTATTATTATTATTATTATTATTATTATTATTATTATTATTATTATT
>VMRN01000036.1:4020809-4056070 GCA_010277015.1 Poeciliopsis turrubarensis | reverse complement strand
TTATTATTATTATTATTATTATTATTATTATTATTATTATTATTATTATTATTATTATTATTATTATTTGCTTATTTTGACTCAGCAGTTCTTATGTCACTTATCACCCACACATTGTTTCAACTACAGGTTTGCTGTTGAGTTTCCCAGGTTTCCCGTTAACCTCTGGGACCCTGAGAACAAAAAGCATCTGGAGGCTGTATCAAAACTAAACAAAAAAAAACAAAAAAAAAAAAACAAAAGAAAAAAGCACATGCAATACATTTCCAGATCCTGCTTCCACCGCCACCCAGATACGAGTGATGCAATGGTTTCCAGAGCCGACGTGTTTGCTTGACTGTTGCTGCTTTTTTGTCTTTGCATTCCCAGCACATGTTGAAAACATTCCGTGGCCAGCAGCATTCCCATGCATAGCTTCTGCTCCACATCATCAGACATTATAGAGCTGTGAGTGACTGTGAGAAACAGATAGAAATACAAACCCAAGGGGAAGCCCCCTTCAACACCCCCCCCCCCCCCCCCCTTTTTTTTTTTTTTTCTCCTGGAGGTCATTTCCTGTCTGACCATATCCATGTTATACTGCTCTGGATGTCTTCTACTTTTCTCTCTCTCTTTCTGTATCTGTCTGAATGTCTGTCAGGTCCATTTTGGTCTTGCTCCCTTAGGGGACGCGCACATTGAGAGCACATTTGGCCCCAGATTCAGCAGGTCCGGTCCATTTGTTGCCTGAGCTGATTCAGAGAAACAAACAGAGATTAAATCTTAGTCCCGCTTCTTAATTCAAGATCAGAAGTAACTTCGCCGTCTATAGAGGAAGAAAAGGAGCACAATGCGTTATTGAAGGCGTTCCGTCGATAACGTAACCGTATCTGTGACCCAGATTCACAAACGCACTGAAAAAAAGAGAGACCCCATTGAGAGGAGTGTGCTGAACAACTCTCAAAACTGTGTTTGGCGACATTAATGTATTTGTTGCAATTGTATGACATGGACCAGCGCAAAGTACAGGCCACATAAATCTGGAAGGAGTGCGGCGCAGCTGGACACTCAAGAAGAAACTTTTGAACTTTTCAACCTACACGCAAAACTCTAAACGTTGCCGAAAACGTATGTGTTTCTGATATACACTTTGCACGAATGTACATACCCAGCAGTTATTAAGTTGTAATTTATGTTACTGGATCCAACTTTTCTGTGTCAGTGCTGGGTTTCACCCACGGGGGATTCAGGTGCTGAAACATTGTAATATTAATAGGAACTAAAGGGATTTTCAAGCAATCTCTAAGCTCTCAGAGTTAGAAAGATCAGTCGACTCAGGCGTATTGAAGAAGCAGATGGTTGGGGCCGGAAGAGGAAGTTTAAGTTTCAGTCACACAAGCTCATATTCTTCCTTCACATTAAACTTTGTCAAACTTGCATCCAAGGGAATATCGCTCTTACAAGGGGGGGATATTGTTTTACTGGTTATTCTTGGAGACGGAGCTCGGGGGTTTTTTTTTTAGAGAGCTCAGTGAAGCATTTAAACACCAAAACACACAATTGAGCTAGTTTCTGGTCCTAACCCTAACCCAACGACAGCAGAGAGATAAACACTGCCTTTAGTCATACCCAGTGATCTTTTTCCAAATTATGTCGGGTTGCAGCCCCAAAATTCTGTGTATTTTACTGAAATTCTACCTTATGAATCCACACAAAACAGTGCAATAATGACGTGGTTTAAAAAAAAAAAAAAAAAGAACAAATGTGTATTTTTAAAAATTACAAATAAAATGTCAAAATTGTGGAGTGCATTTGTATTCAGCCTGCCTGAGTCAACATTTCGTCGAACCTTTTGCTGTAATTACCAAAGTCTTTTCAAAGATTTTCAATTTGACTTTAATATGGCTTGTTCTATCCCACAAAATTAAAAAAAAAAAAAAAAAACACTAGTTTTGTGATTGTAACATGAATGATTGGGGGCGGGGGGATCTTAGGGGTATAAATACTTCTTGCAAAGCAAAGTGTTGCAAATCGATGAGTATGGGTGAGATGACCGCAAATTAAAATCATGTCAACATTTTGTCACTGTTGCTTCGGTGATGTGAACGAGCCGACACTTTATGAGGCTTTTAAACCAATGAAACCTCAACTTCATTTTTGATTTTCATGCACACAAAATGGCTTCTTTGTTCTGGTGCTTGAATATTAGAAACAGAACCATCTGATAAAGCTACAGGTCACTTTATCTGACCTGATAAAGTGACCTGTAGCTTTATCAGCTTTAACTGTAGCTTTAAGTTTGGGTGTTCTGACTCTACCTGAGGATAATTTAGTCAGTTTAAGACAGATATTTTTACCTTTGTAGAATATTGTTTTGTAAAACATAAATTAGTAGATAAAGAACAGCGCAATGGCTGCAAGAATGTATCTAAATTTTATGTTTTTTTTTAAGGTATTACTAAATAATCAGCAGCCCAAATAGATGTTTGACACTGAAAATGAAAACGACGATAAAGTGCGAGAAGCTGTGCAAAAAAAAAAAAAAAAAAGAAGAAGAAGAAGAAGAAGAAATTACACTTCTTTGGTTTGAGATTGCATTAGAAGAAATATGGTTTTGTACAGGGACCGAAAATCTTTTCGAGAATAACTGCCTCAGTTCCATGTTTAGTTGGAGCTCTTGGATGTCAGACTGTGCTGAGACGGTGCGCTCTTCAGACAGCAGAGGTTTCCAGAAAGACGTCGAAACAGACGGCGTTTTCTTTCATTTGGAGAAAGCACATGTGCAAAATCTCAGGCAGAGTCGTCTGCCTGGGATTTCGCAGGCTACCGCGATGATTCACAGGACGCTTTAAAATAGAGACGAACCGCCACGAGAACCTGCTGATCTTGGTTTCATCTCGTCGTGCTAACCCATGCAAAACAACAAACCTCCAGTTCAACGCTGGACAAGCAGCACAGCCTCATAACCTCACAAAATAGAAGCCTGTGAAGCTTCAAGAAGCTACAAAAAGCAGATGTGTTGCTGACAGTGCAATGGTGGTTCTTTTTCAAATTTCACATAAAACCAAAAAAAATAAAAAATTTACATAATCTTCTACTTTACGCCTGCTGAAAATTAGGTCACCTCTTTTGACTTAGCTATTATTAGCCCTTCAGCTATAAACTGAAATTCATTCTCTGGAGCACTAAAACCTTAGTAGGTCACTCCACACATTATATTCATTTTCAGTCTAAATAATAATTACCACACATGCACTAATAATAGTGGGTAGCACAACCAAGACGATTTGTATTGTATTTTGCACTTGTATAGTAGTAGAAGAGCAAATAATGGATGGAGAAAATATTACACCTTTGACGTTCACAGCATTTATTACCGATCTTTAAAGTCTTCTTGGGTCTTCGTTGGGTCAAACTTTTATATCCAAGCGTGCCGGCTTCTTGGGTTTTGAACTTTTTGTTTCGCAGTCAAAAACCTACATACATTATTTGTAAAACATTTTGCAACATTTGTGGAGCTTCTGTTGCTTTGCTGGTTAGATATTTGAGAACTGACTAGAGGAAGTTGCGGAGCTTATTTAAATCAGTTGGTTTTCTGAGACACGGTTACAGCTTTTCTCTGTGGTTAAGGTTAAGGTCCAGGTAATTTCAGAAGCCTAGTATTTATCTGCTTTATCCATTCGAATAACACTGTGCGCCGATATTGGCTTTGCGATTGTTGCCTTTTGGAGCCTCCAGCTATTTCCATGCTTTGACTGTGAAGCCATTCAGTTGAGCCACAGGTGACTCATATGGAGGCAGACCTTTATCCTTATTACTGTGCTCCATTGAACGACCGAATAACACCAATGGCAGCTAAACAGATCCTCAGCATGATGCCACCACCACCATGCTTGACAACTGGGACAATGTTGTTTGGCTTTAAAGTCTCACCTTAACTCCTGAAAGGCATACTTGTTGCCAATGTGGCCCAATAGCCCAATCTAATCTTAACATTAACTCTCCCTCAGATTACTTCAGCTTCTTTATGTAAGCAGCTGCACATTGCTGTCAACTTGTGAAAAGTTGATTTTGTTTAGCAACTGATGATCCCATTTTGGGTTTAAATGGTTGGAACGTTGACAGCGTTTCGTAAAATAAAAAAAGAAGAAGAAGAAGAAGAAGAAGAAAGAAAGAAATAATAAGGTGAGTCATCATTTAAATTATATTTGGAGGCATCAAAGTATGGTGTATCAGACAAAGTGAGTGGCACAGCGAAAATATCCCAGGAACTCTAGATTCTTCAAGTCCATCCTGTGACCTCCGGCGAACAGGAAACGGTTGAAACAAAGTTACTACTGCCTTACCTGTTACAGTGCCAGAAAAGATATGTGGCTGCATTTTTGCATGCATATATTTGTACATTTATCAATATAATATCAACCTTTCTAGGCTAAAACATACATGCAAGGATTAAAGCAGCAAAAGGATGAAAGAAAAGGTTCAAAAGGAGAGGATGTGAAGTTTACATGAGCAACAGCTGCTGCAGTCATTAAGTGCTCCTGCCTTAGCTGGGGTGGAGCTCAGGCTTCCAAAGCTGAGATGCAGTGCAACTGTGTGTGCAAGTGTTTGCTGTTTGACAGATATGTGTGTTTTTGGACTTAGTGGACGACGGCGAAAGAGATTTTCCTCAGAGAAGATAACACAACCATCAGAATGTATCACACGCATGCCAAAATGCTGGATAAATGATGGACTGAGAGTGAGAGGAACACCTGGGCCCCATGCCTGCAGCCATCTACATTCCCATTCCTCCCCCCTGCTCAGCTTTCCCCCCCATTCCCAGCTGGTTCCCATCACAGACAGCAGGAAAAGAGGCCAGCACAGACGGAAAAGGACAAAATGACAATGATCTCGCCCTTATCAAAACAACGAGAGTATCTTCACCAAGGATTAAAAAAAAAAGAGGATTTTAGAACCAAACACAGCAAAGATGCTGAATGCACTGTGCCATGCAACATGGGAATAGGACTTCTATTTAGGAAAATCTCCAGTGTCTGCTGCCTGACCTCCTGGGGTCGCCTTTGGTTACAGAGGCCAACGTGTTGAACGACCAGAGGAGGGGAGGGCAAACCTTTACAGCTTCGGTCAGCGCAGGGAGAGCAAAGAATGGAGGGAACGGAGCAGGGAGGACGGGAGGTAGTCCACATCTGGAATAAATTACAGAGCATGCAAAGGCCTTGTTGAAAGGAAAGCGCGGAGGGGGAGATAAAGGAAAAAGTAGTGTAGTATAGTGGCTCATGTGTGTGCGTGTGTGTGGACTGAAAGGCAGACGCTTTGAACTCAGAGCCCCGATAGAAAGTGTATGAATAGCCATAATCAGTCTCAATCAGTTAATGACACTGGCGTGGCAGATTGCACTGACATGTTAAGCCCGCTGAGCCGCTCACAAGATAACCCTCAGGATCTTAAACACTCAGAGCAGCGCGAGATTTGCATGCACACACAGAGGGATAAAAGCGATCCCAAAAGAGCCCATATGGACATGATCTCGGGATTAGAGTTGCTCGGCCTAAGTCGGCGTGGTACAAGTAACAAGAGCGTAGAAAAATGTGGCCTTTATGACTCATTAAAGCACAGTCGTCAGTGGGTAATTTAGGTTGAGAGACATCTGAGCAGCAGCTGTCCGAGTCTGATGGTGTGCTGTGTCGCCCTCTGCAGACACATGAAGGCATCATCCTTTCAGTTCTGCCACTTGAAGATTTCTCTGTTCTCTTTCCAGATAAGACTAATGTTACATGCAAAAAACGGCAGTGTACCGATTTTGCACATTAGTTTGCGAGGAAAAAAACTGGATAATCAGGAAAGGTGGCGCACTAAAGACTACCAGCTGGGTATCAAACAAGAACATCTCAATAACATTATCTGCACCAGCTTGTCTCACAGTCCACTTTTTGGACTGTGGGACTGTTTAGTTAGGAGAGTATCAGTGCTGCATGACATTAAGACAATCAACCTGTAATTCTGGTGAGGTATACCCAAAGGAATTAAGTACGCCTTTGGGTCTGGTGTTTGGACAATACTCCATTAATTCCCTACGGGGTTCAGGTCGCGCAATGTTTCTGGCCAAGGAAGAGCAGTAATTCCATGACCATTAAAACAGATGCTAATATTTTTGACAGTGTGGGTAGGTATCACATCCTGCTGGAAACTTGAATCAGCATCTCAGTGAAGCATGTCGGCAGAAGGAAAAAGGAAGTGGTCTAAAATTTCCTGGTAGACCGACTTGCTAAGCTTGTAACTGACTGGACGTAGCGTCTCCTCAACTGGGCTGATGCATCCCTTCACTCTTCAGCCAGACTGTGAAACCTTGATTTTCCAGTGAATTGAAGCTTTCACTTGAATATGAAAAAGTATTCTGAACCAAGAACAACATCCCAATATTTGTCTCTTTGGTGTAGATAAGATGTTGTTGCTGCTTCAGTTGGGAGTTAATGATGAGAATGTGACAGTTGTCACCCATGTCTTTGATACTTGTGTGTGACAGCCCATGATTGCTTAAATTTTGTGATTTTCACCCAAATAGATTGTTCTTCATGATTCTTTATCTATGTTCTGACCATCAACAATGGTTGTGGTAAAAAAAAAAAAAAAAAAACCCCAAAAAACAAAAACAAAAAAAAACAGACGATAGATGCCGCGGGATGCCCAGGAATGAGGTGGAGAATGTCGCTCGCGAGAGTCATGTCAGGGGTTCTCAAGATGAGCAGAAGATTATGAACACATGAAAAGAGAAAAACAGCTATGTTGTTCCCAGTAGATTACTATTGTGGCGTGATACTACATTACGTCTTTTGAGCATCAAATGCTCATAAAACACGTCTGGCTTTTTCACATCTGTGACGTGGAACGGGTATGGACATTGATCGCCCATTTCCAAGAAACAAAATCTCAACTATCACGCACCATCACAGACCTTCATCAGAATAATTCTCTTCTTTTACTGAGAACTATTTGTGGGGGGGAAAAAAAGAATTCAAAAATGCAGCAGAATTGCAGGAACAAAGTCCATCTTAGAATCATTGGGGATGATATATGTCATCGAAGGACTTCCAGTCCAGCACCTTGGGGGTTCAACACTAAACGTTTTGCTTCTAGTTGGGTTTCCTGCAAGTCCTCCCAGTTTTGCAGCCTCCAGCCTGAATAGAAGCCCATGAAGTGTGCAGTTACCATGGAGAACCTGCAGCTGTCACTGTAACACCCAATCTGTAGGAGGCTTTATACATTTCCATTGGCTCTTAAATGACAGAGAGGGCCTGTGATATAAATAACCACAGGTTTCATTTTAAAGCTTTATTCATGTATGCTCGCTCTGCTTATTTGAGATCTTTGAAAGTTTGGAAAAACATTTGCCACATTCTGAGCGTCTATGTTGCACGCCAGGTCAGGGTGTGTCCTGTTGCGGCTCTGTGAGTGCACACTCCTTAAACGAGAGCACAGGAATCCACCTTGTTTAACAATGGGAATACCTGAAATATAAACCGAGAGAACATTCTCTTTTTATAACCCTTCCACTCCAAACAACCCCCCCAAATGCAGGCAGCTGCCACACTGTCTGTCAGGTGTTGACACAAGAGGCCCACATTCCTTTCACAAGTCAAATGCGGTTAGGATTTTGTTGGGCTTTGAGTGCCCCGACACACCCAGCTATCTTCTCAGAAAGAGTGAACCTCCTCCCCATCCCCCCACCGTCCACTTTTTTCCATGTTTTTACTTCATTCCGTTGCCATAGAAATAAGCCGTGGACAGGAAGTCAGCCTCATGCCCATGCAAAGGAGGGAATTTGTTTTGTTGGGTAAACAAATCCAAAGCATGAAGGTGGTGCACCGAGCCACAAGGACATGAGGAGCAGAGCTTTCAGAAAGAGAGAAAGAAAGAAAAACAAATTATGCCGGATTAGGTAGAGACAGACAAGCAATTCATAAATGTTTCCTATCCAACCACACCACGTCTCTCCATTAGTCATTACTTTGGTATAAACTCAGAAGTCATGTGCAAAGACAACTTTTGCAATAGTAGCTTTCAGGAAAATCACCAGTCATCGGATGTGTACTGTTAGGCAATGAAAGGAAGCAGATGAATAACGCATCTTCACATACAGTGGTTTGGGACTATTGTGTAAGCTACAGTCACCATGTTTACAACACAATAATCTTTGTACAATCCATTATTAGTGGAGATAAGTATGTTATTTTTTCCCACCAAGTCCGTAATAACTCTTTGCCATGAGGCAGAACTTCAGGAATGCAAAGCATCAAGATGACTCTGTGTCAGCTTTCAATCAAAAACGCTTGTTGCATAAACTGAAACTTTATTCTCTTTTCACTGCCAACTAAAACTCATGGCAAGTTGGTTTGTCAGACAACAATTGATGTTGTTTAGCATTTACTGTCCAGATGGCTTTATGTCCTATCGACAATTAATATTTCTTGTCTTATATCGTCTTGTATGACATTTTCCCAGGACAAATGATTTCACATTTCTTATTCCTCTGATCTAAAATAAACACTGAGGAAGACTGAAATTAGGATTTAGGAATAAGGATCCAAGTATGCTCTATCAAGATTTAGTTTAATAGACCAACACTAAGCAGAGCATAATGTTATGCAGAATTTTTTTTTTTTTTTTTAAGTAGATCAGAATGTTACTTTCTTTCTAGTCTAAATCTAAACTGCATACTAATATGCTGAGTGGGGCAATAAATGAGCCAAATAAAGGGCTAAAATGGAGGAGAGCCTGTCTGTGATGCCAAAAGAGACTGAGTTCAAGTCAATTTCTAAAAATATAACTTGATCGAAACAAAGAGACACGTTTAAAGATAAAAAGAACAACTCTGAAATAGATGATGCAGATAAATCCAGATTTTCTGAGTTATGCAGTTTTTAATACACATTTAGAAACCTCACATTCGTCTTTTCTGGATACATTCTTGAAATATTCCTCTCACTAGTCTGAAAGTTGTCATTGAGATACCTACAGTGTTCAGATTCTGTTGATTAGTACGAATTTTTTTTTTTTTTTTTTGACGAGAATAACTAATGGGATTAATTTCTCACATAGTGTCAGGAGGAAGTTGTATTAAATGTCAGTGGTCTGCCCTTTTAATTTTTACCTCGTTTGATTTTCAGTGCCTCTCATTCCTGCTTCTACGTCACAATTCCGGCCAGTTGGAAGAACGTGCCCGCTCTGTTTTTCTTTTTCCAACCCCCCCACTCGTTCTCGACTCTGATTGGCTCAGAAGCACGTCACTCTAACCTGCTACTCACCATGCTCCTCCCCCGTCAACACCATTCAACTCGCTGCTGTGGAACGAGTAGCCGTTTAGTCCAAAACCCGGTGTTGTGCCGCTTGTTGAAGGAGGACACGATGCTGTAGCTTTCGCCTCTACCTACGGTAAGTTTCTTTATTCACCGAAACTTGTGCGAAATGAGCGTTTTGTCTCTCGCTGCTTGTGTTTTTGGCTGTTTCCGTTTGAATTGAGCGGCAGACTGGTCAGCGCCGACTGTGCTCCGTCTGACTCAAGTGAAGTATCATCGCTTTCGATAGAATTATTAATAGGCCCTTCTTGATATCTGGTAACCTAATACAGCTAGTCTGTAGCAGAGTCCGTTTAGGGGTTGTAATAGCGGCGCCTAACGAGGCTGTGTTAATTTTCGACTCCGGGGAATACATTAGACGTTTTGTGAACTAGTTTGGTTTTGCTGCGCTCGCTGCTGTTGGGCAACAGAAGCCGTCTTGTGCGTGGCCACCTGTGGTTTTTCCCTGTGGAGTTTCGCCCCATTAATGAATATTTCATTCAACCAATCCGCCTCGACTCGCCTTTCTGACATCATCATCGGTGAAACCAACCACGAATTTTCAGCGTGTTTCATGCGGCATGCTTCCGTTTAATCTTGTTAGCGTGGTCTGTTTAATCAGACTTGTAAATTAGTGGTGTGTGTATAGTACTCTTCCATTGTGTCTGGGGGGGAAAGCGAAAGTTTGGGCTATTCGGATTAACTGTCAACTTATTAACTCCTGGACCAGATAAGATTTCTCAATGCATGAGAAGTGATGGCATCACTGTCAGGTCAATAAATACCAACATTTCCATTGAAGGCTGTTTGACTTCATTATAAACAATAACAGAGAAAGCAGAAACGAACAGTAGAGTGATATGGGGATTAGCATCTGTTTGTGTCATCTGATAATACTGCTTTGTTACATTGTTATGATTCATTTCAATAAACAGTTATTTGTTATCTTTTGAAAAGCAACAGTTTTTAAAATCATTTTTCTTTCTTTTTTTTTTTTTTTTTTTACATCTCCAGTGTTTGATTCAGAGTTGAGATGTTTTAGATATCTCAAAATAACAGCGTTGAAAATGTGGACTTCCTTCCAGGAGCAGTCGTTAATCATTTGTTGCAGGAGCTGAGGTGATGTCACATGGTGTGTGTGTGTGTGAGAGAGAGAGACAGAGAGGCGTTATTGAGTTTACTATTATTTCAAGCAAACAAAATAATTATACAGGAGACATTGTAAGATTGTTTTTGTCATCTGTAATCAGTGGTTACTACTTGATTACCAAGGACATTGTACACGCTTAGCTTATTGGTGAGATTTCCTAAAGTTTGGCGAGGTTGTTGTCCTACTCAATTAGAGAGTACATTCAACCACTGTTCAATAAATGATACCAAAATTAACAGCTGCTATGCTTCTGTAGAAACACAGTTTCCTTTTGAATAGCTTCTTACACCTTTTTGCTCTTCCTCTGAGTTCACTTTTAGACACATAGTGGAAATACCCACACTGCTGTTCTTGAAAGCTGACCTTGCCGTCCTTGCAGATCTTTGTTTCCTGACATCTTAAAAATAGAAAAGTTAAGAGGCCTTCATGTTCTCAAATATGACCAAACAGGCTTCCCACGTCAAGCTTTGGCAATATTTTTGTCCTTTAATCAAAAGACATAGCGTTTTTGCCATTGAGTGGTCAGCATATGTATTGTATGGATGGACCTTATGTTGGGCAATATGGAAAGTTTTATCATCATATTTTGTGATACTTTTCTGACAACAATAAAAAGTTACATAGAAAGTAACCACTTTTTATCTAACTGTGTGGTTGTTGCTGCATGACTCAGAGAAATCATAGTTCCATAAACACAAATACTGCTCTTGAAAAACATACCTAGCAACGATATATCAAAATTCTAACAATAATAATAAATATACTGGGATCAACAATGAGCGATATGGTAAACGCCCTTAGGTTGATCTTAGTTAAAAATATGCTGTGTTTCTTTGAAAAGTAAACCAGAAAAAAAACAACTCCAGATTCACAATAATTATAGCTGTTTTATTTCTGCTGTTTTATTGTCATCTTTCTAAAATAATAGCCTATGTCATCCTTTGTCCAATAGACGATGTAGGCAAAAAAAAAAAGAAAAATCTCTTTTGTCAAAAAATTATTTAGACCATTATTTTAGTAAGGTGATATTCATCAGTCAACATCTTCTTATTGCACTTAAGTGGAAATATAGAATAAACTAATGTGCTAATTGTTCAGAAAGTTTTTTTTTTTGTTTTGGTTTTAATAGAGTCACATCAAATGTATAAAAAGCTGGGTGATAAATCAGACCATCTGTCATCTACTGAACAGAATGTCTTCTTTAACCTTGACAGGTTTCTATATTTCTTCTATTGTTTTTTTTTTTTAAGTTTATGCAAGTCTTGCACTCGGTGGTGTGTGTGTCAAGCAAGAAGGAGAAAATTCAGAGTTGTAGGAAAAATACTGTAGCTGTTTAAAGATCTGAACCGTAACTGGGCCTACGTTGCCTTGGAGTTAATGACTCAGTATGTTTGATCATTTAAGCACCGACAAAGCTCTGACTCAGCTGAACTTTATTTATAAAGCAAGTTTGACCTCAGGGGCTTTGAACAGAAACCGGACTTAAGCGAAAACATTATCTCACATGATCCGTCATCGTAATGTTCTGTATAAATTTAAGTCTTCCACTTGTAAAGATTGGTGGTGTCAGGAGTAACAGCGTGGCCACAGGCAGAGTCAAAGGCACTCAGGTGTGTTTTTTGTAACTACAAAGTTCATCTCATCTCACAATAAAGGACATTTCCTCCACAATAAGCCTGTCTAAGTATGCCAGTCAGCTGATCACTGTTCAGTCCAGCATTCCTGGGCGTCAGCATCCAGTGTTTCGATTGTGACTCGCTGAGTTATCTCTGTGTCACTTTCTCCTTTGCACAACACCCACCGCAAAGCTGGTAAACACTGAGCACTCCTACTCGACTAATTCCTCAAGCAGTAGCTCTGATAAAAGCCGTCCTCTGCTGGTGTAGAGGTTGGAGGATGCCGTTCCTCTTCCACTCAAACCACCGGTCAGCGCAGCGACTCCATATGAATCATAGTTCAGCTTCTATAAATAACCCCTCCTTAATACTCCCAATTATTATTTATTTTTTTTTACAAACATCAAGCTGAATATAATATTGCTTTGTTTTGTCGTCTCCATAGCAACTTGTGATTGAGCAGCAACACAAAGTGTCTCTTGTCTCAGCAGGAAGGAGACCGAAAGACGTCTTTTGTGATGCAGCTCTGCTGAAAATCTGCCCCTAGATCGAAGGGCATGATGCTGTTTGGGATATTGGAGTTGCTGCGTATCATTTTTTTGATCACCGCATTGGTATTTCTCACAATAGGCTCTATTTTCAGACAGAAATACTTAAAAATAGCTTCAAACCAGTCTGTTATAACATGCGTCCTGTCAAACCTGGTGTCAAAGGTCAGACAAGTGCTGTCACCGTCAACCATTTCAAAAGCCATATGCTGCCTTTTTCTAAATTTTAGATCTAAAAATAGTAGATATTGCCTGATGTTAGTCTATTAAAAGCTTTTAAATGCTGCTCTCTGATCATCAAAGGATCATCCTCAGCTGTATCTTGATAATTCTGTAATCTGTGAGAGAAGCTTTTTTATTTTATTTTATTTATTTATTTGCATTCGCTGTGTGGTAGTAACAACAAGGTGGAGGATATTTGTCGGGTCGACGGCTCCTCAAGCTTCAGGAATGCATAGGAGAAAGTTGCTGCTCTGTCAGCGTCAGTGTGTGTGTCTTTATAAATTTTTTTTCTTATGGCAGGATCAGAGTTTCCAGTTCTGATTATCCCTCAGGTGTCAGCCTGAAAGTCAGGAACAATAAGGCTCAGCTTGGCTGTATGGAGATCGCAGGGTTTGTCTAAAAATAGACAGGATGTGTGTTGCCTGGTGTCACCCTCAACCCAGAAAAGGACAAAGACTTTTTTTTGTCTGTAGTATTCCTCCAGTTCCTGGATATGGTAAGAGTTTTTTGCACAGAGGAGCTTCGTCCAACAATCCTGACCACAAGTGGGCTGTCTGGTGATCATATCATGACCCCTTCTAAACTGTAGGACATGTTATGCACGGAAAGAAAATGTCATCTTCACCTAATCTCAGAGTGTCCTCACTATAAGGAAATCAAGTGTGACGCTTCATCTGGACCAGAGAAGTTTAATATGGAAAATTCTGACATTTTCGATCTTTCTACGATAGTTTAGTTGACCTACAAGGACTTACTTTTATAAATGCTGTTCAGCAGACCAAATGGTAAAATCTTTGCAGTTCCTTGCATTCTGATGCAACCACAAACGTACTGTACCTAGGATTTTACCCGACGACTGACTTAAGTGGGGCAGAATTTTGGTTTTCAATATTCTCAACAGATAATCAATCTGGCTTGCATTTGTAGTAAGACCCCTTTTTTCTGATTAAGGTCTTGTGCAACCAATTAAGAATTACTCTGTGTAATGCACTCTATGTATTCAGTAAAAAATACACTTGTGCAAAATTTGCATGTGGTTGAAGAAACAGCCTCATGAACACCACAGAAGCATAGGAGTTAAGGTCAGAGGAAATGTCTCTATTAAGCACAATTTTATCTCTTATGAAGAAAAACATAGAAATGCAGTGGCACAATTGGAAACCTATCAAGTAACATGACAAACTGATCAATGGGGCATTAATTAAAGAGGCAGCCAAGAGGCTCATCATGACTTATCCAGTCTTTGAGAATATGAGGATCAAGAACTAGGTACTCAGGTATCCTAGGTACTCAGATTCTCTCTAATCTCACTGACCTTATTCCGAAGAAGATGGGCAGAAATTGAACTTTTTATATGCGCAACAGTGGTTGCATACGCATACTCTAAAGACTTTCAGTTGTAGTTGGTGTTGTACAAATTATTGACTGGTGGGAAATACCAATGCACAGCAGATTTTCATATTCAAAAGTGTAAAAAATGTTAAATTATCTCTGTTTTTACTTCCATTTCAACAACTTCCATTGGTCTACCGCCTTTCTTTCTTATTTGACCTGCAGCCACACTATTTTAGCATAACAAGGAATTTACAAGGCGTTGTGCTGTTAATGATTGACTCACATTACATAAGACAGACAGGGGAAATAATCCCAACCTTTTCTATGCTTACACCGCAGAAGACTTTGATAAACAGGCCTGCGGTAAGTGCCCAGAGGAGATGGTGTAAGTAGGCCACACAGTTACACAGTGGGATGTTCGTGGAATCGTGGCCCAGCTTCATTCACAGTTTATCCATATGGAATCCAGAGTACTTCTTTTACACAGCAGACTTATTACAGCCCAGCAAGGAGTGGATGTGCCATGAGGTTGTGAGAGTTGAAACCCAAGCCTTGCACTGATGCACTGTGGTGATTTCTGAGGTTTTGCTTGAACCCCTTGACTATCACCACAAAAAACATGCTTACAAGGGTCCATGAGGACACTGGTATACTTCATGACAGTTGAGGGGTTTTAAAGAAATGTTGTTGCAGATGGGGTTACTGAGGTATCGTAAATGGGTTGCAGGTGTTGAAGTATGAATAAGAAATAAGTTGATTAATCTTTTTATGCAGCAGTGTTTAGAAGAGTTGAAATGTGGTCACTAGTGCTCACGTTCTGGTGATTCTGAAAAGTGATTCTTAACAGTAGGTGCTCGTTATGTTTTCTTTGGTGTTAACATTATTCTGGTTGTATTATTACTTGCATCTGGTCTTTTTTAGTCAAATTGAAAAGTTTAGAAAGTCCATGAGCATTGGCAGGAGTTTATCAGTTCTGTGTCTGTTGGGCTACCTTTTGTGGACTTTAACTTGTTGGTTTTTAAGAGATGTTTCAGGGACCTCTATAACTTGCTTATTTCATATACTGGACCATTTGCAGCAAAATTAATCGGTGGTTGAGACGAGTAGCACAGACAAAAGCATTTCAAAATTCTTCTAACTCATCCCCTTGCACAAAGGGATGAGCCTTTGTATGCATTTTTTTTCTAAAAGGTTTTGCATCAAGCACTGACAAAATGACAGACACTTCCTTTACATATTCTAAAACAAGCTTATAACCTCATATTTGCATATGGTACTAACAAGTGAACGGCCCAGATCTGCCACACAAGTTGTCTCCAGTTCTGTCAGTGTCTTTAACACATCTGTCACAGCCCAAATTCTCCTACCTAGTGTATTTTATTTTTAAAGGGACCACATTTGGATGTTTGACAGTCATCTCTCCTCCAATCATAATAAGTGTCAACTTCCTGACAAATAGTAGATGCAACTTTTCACTTCTACAAAACTGAATACAGGGCCATTGAGACTGTAATGGTATTGTTATTAGTAGTTATTATGGGCAAGTTCTTACTGGTGTTTTACACAAATCATAGTTTGATAACTGTAGTTCTTCATAAAACAATTAAAAAAATTATTTCTATTCATGGCTTTGGACACTTTGTTATTCAGAAATCGTTTCAAGAAATTTGATCCCTCTTTGAAGCTACAGAAATAGGAATGGGAGACAACTTGGCACATAAAATGACATTTTAGCATCATCAAGTTGACAACTTGGCATACAGAGTAAGATGCATAATGGGCTCAAGAAATGGGGAGCAACGAATGACAGCAACAAGCGAAAGTTTCCTCCACCGGGAATGAAACCCAAGATGTGGGACGCAATGACAGCGACAGTTGAACTTTTTTCCCATTTTTTTGTCCCATTTTTCTTGTTTCTCATCGCAAGGCCATAGTGCACATCGACATGTACAAGCTCAAGATTTCACATGCAAGATTTTCCATGCAAGGAGTCAAGAGGTTGCTTGACTGGAGGAGTCAAGACAATTCCTTGCCCTCCAGGAGGGCAAGGAATTGTCTCATTGCGCAATGTCTATTAAAAATGAATGGAAAGGGATGGACGTGTGTCAAGCCCTTAATGACTAAATGTCTCTGAAGCTAAGACATTGCTAACTAATAGCTCTCCCATACTTCACCTGAAGCTGAACAGTCGACGGGTGGTGAGGTGGTTGCAGGATGTATTCATACGCTTACTCCTTCAGCATACGTCACGCTGGGGTCTTGACTCCATTGCTGCTTCCTCCAGTTTGCATTAATGAAACAGTAACAAAGCGAGACATACCTTTCTGCTGACAGAATCCTGTCTGGACAACAATTTTGCAATTTCCATCCAGTAGATTGTATATATTTTGTGAGGAATCATACAAATATACATAACTTCTCAGGACAGCTCCTAAGCGCTCCTCAAAAGTATTCATGCAGGTACAAAAACTGGACAGAGGAAACAAACTTGTTGAACATGCCGACATTTCTGCAGAAAACACTATCGCAAACTTCTGATCACACAACACATCGGACAGAACTCTGTCAGAATAATTCAACATGGACCTGGTGTTGGGAAGGGGAGGACGACGCCTCCCTACAAGCAAAAAGAGAGCATATTTGTTTTGCGACCACATCAATGAAAACCAATTTTGAGCCTGAAGAAGCCTGTCATTTATTTATGTTTTTGGCTCAATTTCTGGTTTATCTGCAACAGGCTTCTTCTTCCATAAAGAGAAATTGAAGAATTACTCTTGACTCAGGTTCAGAGTTTCTATACTTCTTAAAACATGTTTTCTGATATAAAGGAAATACTAACTAACCATTTGTGCTAATACTAAGGTGAGAACTTTTAGATCCACACTGACACCCCAGTCTATGACATCACATTGCAAGAGAGACTCTACCATTAGTATTTCTAGAACCACATACTGCAAACTTTCCATAGATGAAGCAAGAGCTGTGTGTGTTGAGGGTGTGTTAGTAGATTCCTGACTTGATTATTCTGAGACAACTTCAAGTGGAGCTGAAAACACCTAGCAAGTCACAACCTGAAAACTGCAAGTGAACAGCTCGACTGGCTAAATCAACATACCCAAGAATATCATGTGAAACTCACTCAAATATGTTGCCTGTGCTCCAAAGCTGTGAAGCCAACAGGCCGCCTGTGTACTCCAGTCTACTTTCAGTTGAATGTTGACTGTAACCACCCTGGTGTTGTGGTTGTGTTGGAGGTAGCGAAGCACGGATTCTTTCCTGTCGATGACTCACGTCCTGAGCTCGGTGCAGGCTGCAAGTGAGGGCTTGGGGGAACTTCAGAATCCGCAAACACACACACATATTCATTCAAACCAAACAGGGGACGTACAGAGGATAGAGCATGCAACTCTAATTTGAATCCAGGTGTTTATGTTGATTTCCGTGCATGGTAGCACACGCAGTGCCTTGAGGTCTTCCCACCAGCCAGGGATGTCCTCCCCCTTTCTTGGAAACGCATTCCTTCAAAAGTATCCACAAGAAAAAGGTTTCCAAACCTCCATCGACGAAAAACATTCTTAGGTCAGGTCATTTGTGGAAAGGAGAAGAATTTGTGATGCATCATAATGTGTTTTTTATATTTTCTGCCCATGCTGGTCAATATGTAATGAAGAGCAGAATGTCACATTCACATAAATATTCTTAGTTTTGACTGTTGTCCCTTCTAGTTTTAAGAAGCATTAATTTTCACTGAAATGACTTAGCAATTAATAAACAGGGTGCCAACTGAACAACGTAAGGTGTTAGTTATTTTTTTCCCTTTGTGGTGATTGTAAAGTTAATCTTCAAATAGGTTGGAAGCCAGACAGAAAACCTTGTTTGCTTCTAAGTAAAACTCATATGACCAGATACTGGGAAAAAGTGCCTAAAGGACACTTGAATGTGTTAATGAATAATAATCTAAACATATGACTAGCTGGTCAGATATCACTAACAACCCATATCTGTACCAAAACAAGCAGCACCATTCACATTGTCAAGCATGGTGAAGAGAGTATCATGCCGTGGTCATAATTTTAGTGTTTGATAGAAAAATTAGCAACATATTTCAGGAAAATCTAGTATATAATGAGGATATTTTTATAGAATGGTGATAATTAAAGGTAGGGTTTAAGATCATGCAAAGGCTTATATGTGCAACTCACACTATCATAAGTTTAAGTAATAATACTAAACTAATAGTTTTAATACAAAGATTTAAAATAAAAATGTTTTTTCAAAACAAATAACTACTAAAAAAAGACGCAAAATAAAATGACTAATATGCTAAAATAAAATAATTTTTTTTCAAACAATAAGAAACTTTTATTTTTCTCTTATAATTATTAAAAAGGAATGTGTAAAAGTCTATCATGGTGATTTTAATTCCTTTATTGTTCTGGAGTGTGTTAAAAAAATAAATAAAATTGCTTGCTACATCTGACAAATCATCAAAACTTAATTCAGTTTCAGCCAAAAACAGTTGGTCATGTTTAACTATGAAGCCACATTGAATAAGCATGTAGCATTTAGTAGAGGCTTTGAGTAAACACTCTTATTCAGAATACTTTTATGTCCTGTCATTTTGCTTTTCATTGAGCTAATGCTGAAATTATTTGAATAATTCTTGTGTACACCAATCGAGTTTCAAAAACAAACATTTCTAGCAATTTGTGTGATTCTGTTTTCATTCAATATTGATTCTGTTTTCATTCAACATTGAATGAAAACAGAATCAGACAAACTTTATATTGTTTGTGTGATTCTATATTGCTGTTGCTAACGTACTACCATTATCACAGAGAAAAAGTAATCAAAGACTGGCTTTTGATCACTGCTCATCTGTAGCACTGCCATTGCAATAAATATTGCCATGTAAGCATTTGTTACTTATGTTCTCAATCCACATTTATACAAACAGTCCATAAAGAGCAGGGGATAAGTCAAAGCATGTCCAAATGCACATTTAGCTCAATAACTGTCTTTCCACTTGTCTGGAAAGACAGCTGTTGAGCTTCCTCTAAGATCATGTGCTTTGGACCTCTGGGGATTTCAAAAATTAGTCAGAAAGACAGTGAGTAAACGATTCCACCATTAAAGGAGTATTTGAGGTTCTTTTCGCAGCAGCCACGATTCTCTTAACCTTTGTTGTGTGACCTTACTCTGCAGTGCTAACTGTTGGCGAGGCCTCCAAAGGTCAGAGGGATGCTCCTGGAGGCTTTCCTGTGATCGCATTTTCCACAGAAGCATGACATCAAATCGCGAGAAGATGACGTCACCGTCGCCCACACACAGCGATAGCAGCGGCTCGTGCAAGCTTGACATCAACCAGGTATGTAGGTGTGACGCTCGCATGCTCAATTATTTGAGTTTGTTTTTCTTCATGGGTAACGTGAGCTGACTTCTGATTTGCTTTGTGAACGTGCTCGTATGTCACTGAAGCTGCAAAACAGGCTCTGTGGATTTAAAACTATGAAAAACTGCTAAGAGATTATGAAGGAAGTAAAAATTTAAGCTCTTGTTGCAAATTTTGCAATCATTTGATCTTCAATGAAGAAGGACAAAATAGTCATTGAAGAGCAAATAAATTAAATGTCTACTTTTCTTGTTTGTTTCACATCACCGTAAAACCCCAGTGTGTGCGCCTAAAACCTTTGCAACATGATATTGCTTTGAAATTACTTCAAAAGTATGCAATCATATTAAAATGAGACTATTCCTGTAAGCTCCCGATTCAGAATCCTAACAGCACCTCTGCTTTAGTTTAACCAGATGTTGTTTATATGTGATTACACTGATATGCGCAGTTGTGTACACAGCATCTGCTATCTGAAGGGAAGGAATGTGGCTTGCCTGTCTGAGTCATGGCGTGTTGCTCCTGTGTTTTCCTTCAGGATAGCTGGGAGATCGTGGAGGGACTCAGGGGGACTCCTGCCAGCATCCAGGAGCCTGACAGACAGGAAGGCTTCCTGCTCAAGAGGAGGAAGTGGCCCATGAAGGGATGGCATAAGGTGAGCAATTCACCTGTCATTTTATAGCTCTACAAAACTTTTAAAATGTTTTGTAGAGCTTTTTTTCTTTGTTTTGTTTATAACCTTGTTGTAATTATTTTTTAGAAATGTCTTTAATTACTTTCAGTGAAGGTAGTTCTGGAATTGCCTTCAAACATATGCAGTTAAGCCCACAAATATTCCAACTGGAGCTGAAAAGGTGTGTGTAAGCAAGCCTTTCGTGGTTACACCAGTTCTAGCTAGAAGAATGGAGCAATCTTATTGCAAGAACGATATCCAGAGGGGAAAAGGTTATGTGTATTTCCAGGATGTGTATGGTTTCAATTTTGCGTAATAGATCCTTTCATTCACATCTTAATGTTTGACTATAGCTTTTAAATCTCCAGCTAGATCCTCCTTTAATGCGCTATTATCTTTCCTTTGTGTCTCAGTCTTTTCATTCCTTTATTCCCAACAGCAGCAATGCCAATGACTCAAATAAGGTTGTGCTTTTTCTGGTCAGGCTTATCTGTAAAGGTCTGCTTTGCAGCACCACACTTATACTCATTGCCTAAGTTCTCCTGGAGTGCCCTGTCAGCATACATCCAGGATTATAAAGTTAAAATGTCCTCATAAACTATGATTATATCAGTTTTGATTATTCTCTTTGCCGCTGGTCACCTGTTTAACTGCTGCGGCCATAAAATTTAAATGTCAAGGTTACAGGAAAGCATGTGCTTTTAATTTAATAATCATTATAAAGAGCAGCTTTAAGAACATTGTCTCTATGTAGATTTAATACTACATGGTATTTTTTTTTTCACTTTTCTCCTTTAGAGATTCTTCATCTTGGAGAGAGGCATCTTGAAATATGCGAAGCGACCAGCTGATGTAGGTGTAACCCTGTCTGTCATCAATTCTTTGCTATGTGTTTTTTTTATTTTGTCATATTACAGCCACAAACATGCTGCAAAAGTTGGTTAATAAATCACTGACACCAAGGGATTGTGTACAAAAAGGTTTTCAAAATCTAAAACCATGCATCATTGTTATTCCGCTTCATAATTTGAATCTGCTGTGTAATAAAACATTGAAGTTTGTGGTTTTAATGTGACAATTAAAAAAAACCCAAGACAATAGAAACCAACTTCACCACTATTATTATTGTACCGCAGCTGCAGAAGGGAAAGGTCCATGGTCTGATAGATGTCGGCCTCTCAGTTATGTCCATCAAGAAGAAAGCTTTGTGCATCGACCTGGACACCGAGGACAACATTTATCACCTAAAGGTAACTCGAGAAACACAGACTTGTGGCTCATCAACTCCGGTTGTTTTCTTTCATTTCCTGTTCCTGTTTCACGCCAAAAACATTCTCATGCGCTTTATTCGGCTTCCTAATTCGATCTTGCGGCACGCAGGTGAAGGCTTCAGAGCTGTTTGATGAGTGGGTGTCAAAGCTGCGTCACCATCGTATGTTTCGGCAGAACGAAATTGCGTTGTATCCTCACGAGACCTACCTCTTCCACCCCCATGCCGCAAGCTCACCTTCGCTTAATGACTCACTTAGAAAAGTAAGTTTTTTTTTTTGTTGTTTTTTTTTGCGGAACATTTTTTTTGTTTGTTTTGCTTTTAGATTATGTCTCGTCTTTTCACCTCTTTGTGTCTTTCAACAGAGAGCAACTCTTACTAAGCAGGGGTCATTCCTCCAGTCCAAGGTCAGCTCCTGGTTCCACTCTTCAGAGGAGATGACCAAGTGCTCCAAAGGTGCAGTTTGTTTCCTTCTCTTTTTGTCTTTCTAAAGAAAGAATCACTGCATTTTCATCTTACTTTTTTTTTTTTTTTGTTAGCACAGTCTTTATTCCTCATCACTGTGCCTGCACACACCTTCCACTTTGATCTAATAATAATCTGCTGTTCACTCAGAGCTGGAAGAATGCGAGTCTTATCTGCTGGAGCTCAACCAGCTGCTGAAGAGCATGGAGGTCATCCACCGCACGTACTCGGCTCCAGCCATCACCGCACTACAAGTGAGCGCAGCCGCACGGGATTACGTTTGCTTTAAGTCTGGTCAGAGAAATGCCGTCTGCAGCGTGTTAATATGTTTGCAGTCAGTCAAACGGCGCTCGCCTTAGCGACTATCAGCACATTCAGGATGCTGTGCATCACTATCACCATGTTTGATCTGCCAGCACAAAACTTGGCTTGTACACATTGCGCGTATTTGGACACCCAGGAAGTGAATCACCACAGGAAGCTCATCTGCGGATATTTATATTTCTGATTATAAAAGTTATTTTAGTAAATTTATTAGGTTTGTGGCTTACTGGAAATGATCACACATCCCTTCAATTCAGTTCAAAAATATTTTCTAATAAATATTATTACCTTTCGGACTCAATAGCCAGGCAACAGAGACAATATTTAACAGTAACATGTCCTGGATAGTGCTGCAACTAATGATTTTTTAGTAATTGATAAAACCTCAGTCAATTATTATGACGATTAATCAATTAATTGGATGAAAGATTTTGGCACATTCTGCTGATTTTTTTTATTTAACCACTTCATGTGTCTTGTACAATATTAACAATACTTGAAAATGCAAATAAAATAATTAAATTTCTTTTAATAAAAAATAAATAATTTTATTACTTAACATGCAATAACACAGAATTCCTTTAGCGTACACATGATCATTTGTAGCAAAAGAAGACTAAAAAAAAACTTCTGACGTCAAAATGTGAAACACTCAACCCTTTTTGCTTAACTTAACGCGATTATAGTGCAGAGCTGATTTGTGGGTGATTTTCTGTCTAATAAACGGATACCAAAAGTAGATTTATTTTTACAGTTTGAACCGAATGAAGCTAAACCTCCATAACCTGAGGAGTTGTGTACCTACAAAAGTTTTTTTTTAATCTCCCATGCACAATGTAGGTATTTTTGTATACTCTTTAATCTTGATTAGTCCGATTAGTCGTTTCAGCTCTATTCCTGGATGACATCATCAAACACTCCTAATCCGCCTCATTTGCTTTTGCTCCCCTTAAAACAACTGTCTGGTCATAAAAACGCAGGCGTAAAAATACTCAACCAGAGGGAATGCTTCTACCAAAACAAAATCTGATTAAGCGTCTACAGAAAGAACAAATCGGCGCTAACGTAACAGTGCTGCGACACGGTGCCACCTTCTGTAAATCTATCATAATCTTCTCTTTAAAATTAAGATTTTCTCTCATCAAATACAGATTGAACACTGTGACAGACATGGAATAGGCTCTAGTGTTTTTTCTAAAATGTACCGTGAACATTTTAAGTTCATTAAATCTTCATGGTCATTCTTCTTTGGCACCACAGGCATCTACTTATGACATCCCCAAAAAGGAGAAGAGGCCCCGTAGATGGCGATCTAAAAACAGCAAAGAAGCCAAATCCACACTACAAGTACACCTCTGCTCTCTCTCTTTTTTTTATGTGAAAATGGGCTCTTTGCACCTGCCGCGCTGACGTCACAACCGCATGCGCAAATGCGGCTCTCTTTTTTTTCCGCTTTGAGTTACTGTGACAGCTAGAAAAGACAAAGTCGTATTTCAGACGCAAATAAAGCAATACTATGCTTGAATTAAGAAGACACTGGCTTATAAATATTCGTCGCTACCAGTTAAAGCTAACACCGCACAACAAAGTTTGCAGCCTTCACTTCTCTCCGGATCAGCTTCTTCAGACTAAAGAGCGAGTGTATGGGAACGAGAGAGCAGAGCAGAGCCAGACAGCCGAGCAACTGATCCGCCTGTACACACTGCTGTAAACACCGTCCTGCTTCACGACAAACATGCAAAACTAATAAAACAAAATAGCACGGAGACCTTAAGGAACACTGCCATATTTTTCAAAAAGTAACTACTCTGAACCTGAACAGTCAGCTGAACTAGAACTCCCGATACCAGAGGTGCTCTACTGTTAAGCTATGGGGTTGTTGTGCTTCGTCAGGATTCGGAAGCAAAAGCCCGGAACCTAAAATCCCCCATTAGTTGGTCTCTGACATGAACGACAATAAACGCACGTAAAATACTTGAAAATAAGGTAAAAACATTTTCCATTAGAATGGATGAAAAATGTTTTGATACTTAAATAGCACATTTGTACAAGAAAAATGCCAGCGAATATTGCCTACTAGCATAAGCTAAAGCTAGCCACACAAAGTTTAAAGAAAGTAAAACTCACCTTCGTATCTGTGAATGTATAACGAGGCGAACATCTTAAAACCTTTCTCCAGCTTACTTGTTGGGGCTTCGAATTGATGTATATTAATAATTGTTACATTGGAAAAGCCCTTCAAATACCCAGGAAAAAAAACATTTTCAATAGACCGGAAACGGTCGAGCCGCTTTTCCCCCCCAACACGGAAGCTGGCGTGCAAAGAGCCCATTGCCAGTCAGTCATACACCGACAGCAGTGAGCGAATAAAGGGGAAAATCATGGATCCTCCTTTGATTGCTAGGTTCCAAGCTGCATCTCCACCCAGCCCCCCCGTCTCCATGCCTCCAACCCCAACCTCCCCACTATAGAGTCCGCCTCACAGGAAGCCTGTCCCCAGTCGCCCGACTCACCGACAGAAGTGTCACGTCTGCAGCAGGACTTCTACCGACTGGCCAACAAAAGTGAGTTGAAAGTGCATGGCATGTACAGTAGAGAGAGACACAGAGAGAGATAGGGGGGAAAGAGAGCTTCTGTATGTTTTCCTCTGTATGGGAGCATAGTTGCCATGACAACTCCTGTTTCACGTTTCTTTCCTGTGTCTGGCTTTTGCCTCTCTCCAGTTCATGTTTCATTGAAATCAGCATGTGGCTCCCTGGAAGCAGAGAGGGAGCGGCTGAGGCACACCATCGACCTGCAAACGCCGCAGCCGCCTGAAGTCGTCAGCCTCAAGAACCTCTATGCTTCAGTAAAAGAATAAACCCTTCCAACTTTTGCATGGTTACATTTGGTTATTTGCATTATTTTGTCTAATTTATCTCAAATGATACCTGAAACCAGGAGGGTACAAGTTCCTCGCACTCCTTGGTCCACCAGTCGTCCGGTGAGAGCAGACTATCTATCCCAGAGTCCATTTCAGAGTTCTTTGATGCACAGGAGTACCTTCTGTCTTCGTCTTCATCCGAGAATGAGGTCAATATTCTCGTTATCTCAACTGATGTTTTCTTCTTTGTGTCCAAAACCAAATGGGTTTGGAAAAATGTTTGAAAACCACAATGATTTAACATTGGCTGTGCTGTCTGTTCTGCAACATAAAAGGTTTTTGAATATTTCTTGGAGCGTAAGGTTGTATTAGTAATAATCAGAACAACAATCTTATGAAGAAAACATTGATTGTTTTCAGACACTAAAACCTAAGAAGATATGTAGTTGAAAAACACTTCAAATTCATTGAATTGACACATTGTTAGTGCAAAATATTCAGAATGAGGATTAGTTTACAGTCCGTCTTATGTTGTCTGCAATAAAGCAAAAGTGCATCAGAAAAGTAATCACAGCGCTTCACTTTTTCCACAATTTGAAGAAAAGAAAACTGAGTAAGATCCCGACATAAATGCTTCTTAGCTGTTTACATCGTAATAATAGTCTCCTTATCCATCCTGTCTATAGTCTCATTTTAAAGCAGTAGCAACGTTTTCCATAAAACCAGATGACCAGGACACAAATCCTCAAAGCGTGAAGACTTCACGGACATTCGCAGTTTTGTCCATCGATCCTGCATTCGGGAGCGTCTTTAATCTTTCCTCATCGATTCCCTTTGTCCAGGTGTCAGACGACGACTCTTATATCAGTGATGTCAGCGACACCGTCTCCATGGATACTCTCGACGAGGGCAGAGCGAGACACGACTCCGGTACACAACAAAGTTGTTTGTCTGCTTATGTGTTAAGTCAGACTAATCTCTGCAACAGATGGAGAGCCGCCACAGCTTGAATGGATGGTTTTTTCCTGCTCAGCATTGGGCCGTTGATTCTGACTAAGTCTTGGTGTAAAACTGGGTGTTTTACCGACGGTCGGCACTATATAAATTCTGCATGTTTAAAATTGGTGCAGGGAAGGTGTTAAACATGAGCAATTTTAGCGTCTGGACATGTTTGCAAACTAAATGTGGCGATTTGTCGCGGTTTATCCCAATCCATCTGTTAGCAGAGATTGCTAAGTCACTTCTGCATGTATTTCTCATCCATTCCATTGCATCCGCTTAAAATCGCCTTTTGGCTTCTTATTCTCTGGACACATATTTAACCGTTCTCTGATTTTTAGAATCCAGATTTGAAAATGTCTCCGCTGACTCAGATCTCTGTTTCAAACGTCCCGTTCCTCCTGCAGTCAGCAGCGTTTTGACCTTGACTTGCCGGCGCTCCACGCTGCCGTCGCCCTGTCTCTCCAGCACCATAAGCCTGTGGAACATCCTGAGGAACAACATCGGCAAAGACCTGTCCAAAGTAGCCATGCCTGTGCAGCTCAACGAGCCAATCAACACCCTGCAGCGGCTGTGTGAGGAGCTGGAGTACAGCGAGCTCCTGGACATCGCAAACCAGACGGAAGACCCTTACCAACGCATGGTACATAAAAAACAATAACAATGAAAACAAATTGGCCTAACAATAGTTGTTGGCACACAAAGTGAATTTTACCTCATTTTCTTGCCATGTATACCAGGTCGATGTATTTTCAGTTGGTTTTATGTGATGGACTTCAAACTTGTACGTAACTGTAACATGGAAAGAAAATCATGCTCAGTTTTTAATATTAATAACAGGTTAAAAGTGTTTTGTGCTTCTGCATTCAGCCGACCTGCTAACTGCAGCTCTTTCGGCTTATATGTCTGCCAGTTTAGAAACGCTGATCTGAACGAGTTCTTCATTGCAAACTTGAACCTGATGGCTCAGACTGGGTCTTTCTAATGCATAAAAATGTTTGGTTCCTAACTGTTCCATCTTAGATCCGGCCCTTTGGACTTTGTTCTTCTGGAACAGGGGTCTGCAGCCTGCGGCTCCAGAGCCTTTGACGTTCCATTATAGCGCTTTAGAACAGGAAGCAGTTAATAGTTTTAAATACAGATGTAATAAAAAATGCTGGCTTTTAACTTTTTTTTTTTCTTCAATTTTCCCCTGGAATATTAGCAATAAATTTCCACGAAGAATGACTCTCAAAGTCCTAGTAATGCTTTAGAGGTTTCCTTTGGCATATGTGCTTTTTAAAATAAAATAAAGTATCCATTGTCTTTTTATGTTTATCTCTATGTTAAGTTCTAAAATAGAGATAAAACTCATGATAAAAGTCATGTGACACATTTGTGGCTCTAATCGAGGTTTATTTGGCTGCACAATAAGTTGAATCTCACCCCATTTTTAAGTCTTTTGCAACATCCAACAGTGTTTACTTCCACAAGTGCTGTTTTTCACTCCATCCATCGACCATCAGCTTATTTTCACTGCCGGAAAAATTATTTCCAGGGCTAGATGTTGCCACGTTTCACAGATGCGTAGCGTTAGTTTCTCCCCAAACATAGCATTTTGCTCAGTTGTTCAATTTGGATTTCATCTGACCAAAGCACCTTCTTCCTAGTGTTTGTTGTGTGGTTTTTAAATTATCCAAATAAAATACATTTCTCTCAATGCCTCAACACCCAGGCTGAATGCTGGATAATTAACAACCATCAGTGATTTGTTTTACCGCACCTCATCAGGATGTCTTTTTTTTTTTTTTTTTTTTTCACTCACGTTCTTCATGTTTTTACAATTGAACTATACAGCACTGCTCTCTCCTCACCACATGTAATGAATGGGGAGCACAATGCAGCTTGCAGATGATTATCCGCTGCATTCGCTTGCAGTCAGACATCAGATGGCACAAAGGTTTATATTCCACAACCTGTCAGAGTAAATAGGGGTGGTAAATTGGTGCCACATTATTGTTTTGTAAATGTTGGAAATCTAAGTTATATGTTATCTCTTGTTTCTGCAGGTGTATGTGGCAACCTTTGCCATATCTGCCTACGCGTCGTCCTACTACAGAGCCGGAAGCAAGCCCTTCAACCCCATTCTGGGAGAGACGTACGAGTGTGACCGGCCTGATAAGGGCTTCAGGTTTATAGCCGAGCAGGTGCTATCACACAGTCTTCATATTCCACTCACTAAAGTACATAATGTTCTCAAATTTAAATGAAAGGTTGAGAGTATTTCTGTCCAAACTATTAAATTACGTCCGCTGATTAAAAAAAGAAAGTCTTTGCCACTCGTCAGTCACTTCTAACATTTCAAAAACAAGCACGACTTGCACAACTGGTCAGACTACGGATCTGTTTTGAGCCTCTCGCTAAAGCTAAAGTGCACAGCAGTCGGTATTTTGATTTTGCAAATTCACAAGGTTTGTTGAGGACAAACTAACAAAACAACTTTAACCACAGATAGTGACCTGTGTTTTAGATCTTGTATTGCAAAAAGAAAATAGCCGAATGCAGCAGCTTTGTGGTTATTTAGGTTTAAATAAGATCAGTGGGTAAAGAGCCCTTTCATATTTAAGTGTCGTTTGATCGCCAGTGAACCCAAAATTTAGGAAATGGGGGGCCGACTATTGACTTTTGCTTTCTAAATATTTTAAAGCAAGTGATTCCATTTTGTCGCCTTGCTGATTTTCACCAATCACAAAAGAAACTCATCATTTCTTCTCTCCGTTTCCCAGGTGAGTCATCATCCACCTGTCTCAGCATGTCACTGTGATTCAAAGAACTTCTGCTTTTGGCAAGGTGAGCGCATGTTTCCTCCTAGTAGATCCGTGCTGTCCTACTGTCTGTTTCATGCTTCAGCATCTTAACGTTTTGGATGAAAACTTGTTTGTGATTTAAATGAAGCTCATTTGGCCTCTTGATCTTAGTTAATATTCCTGAAACATAACCACAGATGCATGTTAGATTAAGCATGACATCCATTTCGAATCGATAATCTAAAGGTAGTCAAAGAAAGTGATGCTTTGTTTGTTTCTGTTAATGTACATGAACCAGAAACCAATTGAAAAAATTGGTCAGATTAACACTTTGATGATTTAAATGAGAATAGCGCTCTTTCTACTGTCACAGCCTCTCACCTGTTGTTTTGTGTTGTCCATTTTAGATGTGCGATGGAAAAATAAATTCTGGGGAAAGTCCATGGAAATAGTTCCCATGGGAACCACACATGTCACACTACCTGCGTAGGTCCTCTCCGTTTTTGTTTTTTTCTTGTCGTTGTTTTTTTTAAATCCTGTGGGTGTGTATGTTTAATCAGAGTGTCTGGGTAATTGTGCACAACAAAGCATGTCATTGTGAAACAATAATAGGAGAATTGTGCGCATGTTTTTCCCGCAGCTTCGGGGATCACTACGAATGGAACAAAGTGACGTCCTGCATCCACAACATTCTTAGCGGTCAGCGCTGGATTGAGCACTATGGAGAGATGGCCATCAAGAACACGAGCAGTAATGTCTGCCAGTGCAAAGTAACATTTGTCAAGGTGAAAAAAATCAAATGCAGACGTGTTCAGTACTGAATGTTTGAAATTCTTCTGTGACGTTTTATCAGAGCACTGTGTTTAAATAAAGAGACCTATGATGTTGATGCCAACACTGCCATCTAGTGGAGGAAATATGGATATATTGGGGAAAGAAAGATGAGCTCAGAAAATTTTTCTCCTAAATGGACAAACTATGCAAGTAAATCCCAGTAAATTAGAGAAGATCTCTGAACATTTGCTTGTTTCCATTCACATAGTGATTGTATAGTTTCATTACAAAAATGGTAATGAATGATAATCATGCTGGGTTTCATGATTATGACTGCATGAGTTAGATTTTTAAAAATAATTACAAATAGACAGGGCGTCTTTAAAATGTCTTAAATGAGTTTGAGATACTTTAAGGCCTTAATTTTGAATACACAAATTTAAGAAAGTAAGTTGTCCTTAAATATGTTCATTACAGGCCTCAAATTTTCTTCTCATGTCTAGTTTAGTAGGTTTAGTTCTTTGTTTGTTAGTTTTTTTTTCCATGGGACTTTTCTGTCAGGCAAAAGTTTGAGTCGTGCGCAGACATTTTTACTGTGTGTGACTCAAGGCGGTTGAGGCTACCGCTAAGTAGCTGCTAACATGCTTTTGCTAACTAGGTTTTTTTTTGCCTCTGTCATGGGTCAGGACAAATTTGTCAGCCGTTGGCTGGATGACTTCTGCTGCCATTTGAACCGTTTTCATACACATTTAACTTTAGTGTGAAGCAAAACCTTGAATCTTTCTGCCTCTCTTTCTAAAAACAAATTTTTCTCCTCAGGCCAAATCATGGAACTCCACAGTGAACGAGATACAGGGTGTGGTTACAGATTCAAATGGGAAAGCGGTGCACACCATTTTTGGAAAATGGCATGAATCAGTGTTTCAAGGAGACCCTCCTTCTGCCACTTGTATTTGGAGAGCGAGTGAGTGAAAAATCTCAGCCGCCTTGGTTCTTTCACAGACATGACGGTAAATTCGGTTTGTCGTGTGTTTGCCTGCAGATCCCATGCCAGTGGACCAGGACCAGTACTACGGTTTCACCCAGTTTGCAGTGGAGCTAAATGAACTGGACCCCTCCTTAAAACCGGTGCTGCCCCCCACAGACACGCGTTTCAGGCCGGACCAGAGGTTCGCTCTCTTCTCGTTCCTGTTTACTGGGCAGAATCAGAACATGATCACTACTTGCTGGTGTTTTTAAGTTGTTTTTTTTTTTTATTCTAACATGTTCAAACGGATTCAAATGACAACGTCAAAAGAGAATAAAAGATAGAAAAAGCATTTAATTTCTAGACTTTTAGTTGTTCCTTTTTCTGAAGTTTCCCATCCATCCCTCCACCAAAGTGCAGCAAGATTTTGAGCCTCTCCTCTACGTAGACATTTTCACCACTCAGCTGCTTGTGTTTACGGTTGCACCAGGCTGCTGGAGGAGGGGAACATAGACGGAGCTGAAGAGCAGAAACAGAGGATAGAGCAGCTCCAGAGGGAGAGGAGGAGAGTGCTGCAGGACAACAGCATGACCCATCAGCCACGATTTTTCAAGTATGCGACTTTCTACCTGCAAGTTCTTGTGTTCGATCTGACGCACGCTTTAATTCCAGCTGGCCTCATTTTACATGACTGGGGATCATGTAAAAGTCCGACCTGTTTGGTTTGGCATTCGTCACAGCAGGGCATAATTTGTCACACAGCTACTAAAGAAGTGCATCAGAAGCCGTTCTCTGATTAAATACGTGTTGTTCTGTTTGTGTAGGAAGTCCAAGGACGACACGTGGGTGAGCAACGACACGTACTGGGAGCAGCGCAGCGACCCCGGCTTCAGCAAAGTGGACTTTCCCGTGTTGTGGTGACCTGCCGGTCAGAAAACATAATAAAACTAAATGAAGTTCAGCAATCAGGAACAGCGACCTGGTTAACATGAACTGCTCTGTGTCACAGTGTCCCACACATGGACCTCCTGCTTCCTCTTTGGGACCAAGTGTACAAGGAGCCTGTGGTGTATATATTATTCTCGTTTGTGTACATTTTCTGCCACTGACTGTAATGCACACAGAGTCGGTGTAGACTAAAGGTGCAGATCAGCGTGTTTTACTGCTTTTCGCCGTTTATCTAAGTGCCTTTTCACTGTAATGCTGCACTCAGAACTGCTGGAGCAGTTATGCAAAAGTACCTTTATCCAGAGACTGATGGCCGTCTGAAGGTCAAGGACTGGAGGTCGCATCACACTTCTGTGTTCTTCTCTTGTGTCACATTAATGATGCGGTGACTTTCTGCTGACTTCAGCAATAAGCTGATCGGTTTTTATATATCTAAAAAAAAAAAAAAAAAAAAAAAAACGTACGTACTGCCTTTTTCAGTATGCTGCCTTGTTCACATCATTCATGTCTGTAGCAGGACTGGATGCCGTTTTCTCTTAAGGAAACAGCACAAATGCTCCCTTTTGGAAGTATATAATAAAATATTACAATGAGTGGAAGAATTACGCATTATTTATTCATTATAAATAATAACATGCAGCGGTTTATTTCACTTCATTGCAGGTGAAAATGATTTCACTCCACTCTTTAATATATTTCTGTCTGTCTTGAAATGTTGTAAGGTGGATTTTCCTCATATTTACCCTGCAGATAACTGGCTATATATGGGACAAACTTTTTTTTTAGCAGAGCTTGCCAATAACTGATGGTGTAATCCATGACGTTACTGTGGAATATTGGATCTGCGGCCCAGAAATTGAGCTATTAGCATCTCTTGGCAGTCATGACATTGTTTTCCAGCAACAGTCTTCCGTCAGAGTACATTGGAAGTCTGACTGCTACTGGAAATTTTTTCCGCAGGCAGCAGCACCCTGCACAATAACTCTTTGAAGTGTTGAACCGCAAGTTCAAAATGAGGGCGCATTTTGTGAAAAACCCTGGTCCTGATCTTCCATGGCGAATCACCGGAAGGAAGGCTGAGTGGTGATGAACAGGAGCGCAAGTTTTGAGAACTTCCTCAAAAGGAAAAACAAAGTCGGTCAACAGAGGCATATTCGCTGAAATGGTGTTTCTCATGCCGCCACTGATGAGATACCGCCCTGGGAGGCTGCCCACGTACAGCATATCAGAAATCGACGCTGATCTCAAGGACGTTCCTGTGCAAAGACAGTCGGTCTGGAAAAAAATCCGAGAAGCAGCCACTATTGATAAACAGATTATTATTGAAGAGTTTATATTCCCTAAATGGGAAAAAATGCCATTAATTCACACAAATTGATGCTGGCAAGCCTTTATTCGTTGCAGCAAATAAAAACTCCATGTGTGAGATTGAAATAAACCATTATCAATGCCAAAATGTGAGCTCAATTTAAATAGTAAAATGACACAGTAACTGGGAAAATAACTAATTATCATTGTTTCCAGAATGTTTTCAGAGGTGATGCTGCTGTCATAGTTTGGAGCTGCTGGTTTCCTGCAGCTACTTTGTTTGGGGAAATCTAATGAGTTGTAAATAATTGTCCATACTCTCAGTTGAGGCTCAAAGATCAGGGTTTTGTGGACTCTTAAAAAAGCCTCTGAATGTGTGTGAGAAAAAAAAAACCCACTCTATTGCACAGGTGTTGCTCTGCATGTGACAGGATGTGGTGCGTTGAAATCTCTCTCTCTACCTATTTCACCTACTTCTCACCATCAGGATGTAAAGCATGACAGCAGACAGCCACGTTCAGTACATTTTTTATTTTTTTGACTGATCAGAAGTAAAAAAGGAAAGGCAAGTCTGCTCATGCCCCGATGGGCCGCGCAGAAACATCCCACCGGGTCCCCGTGACTCCACCGGGTGGGCGGAGGAGCGGGGCGGCCGCTGCGCCTTTTAGCCCCAGATCTGGTCCCGCTCACATCAGTGCGGATGAGAGCCGCCCGTCGGTCCGTTTTTGCTTGTGGATATTTTTTGAGTCGAGCCGGCGTCTCTCTCTCTCTCTCTCTCTGCAGCCTGACACCCGGAAACCGCGCTCCAACCAAACTCTGCGCCTCAGGTAAGCGACTCCATTCAGGTCTGAGCTATTCATACGTTTCTGGAAAGACTCGTTTGTTTGTCCCGTCCAGCCGTTTCCAGGCCCTGCAGATACTCCAGATTCCCTGCTCTAATTTTTGTAATCTGAGTCATGAGGCTCCAGGCGCAGCGTGGCTGGAAGAGGGGAAAGAAGAGGGCGGGAGTGGAGCCTGTACTTACTGTAAATTACAAGAAGAAGATGTTTGTTTTTTTTTCATTCAAAAGTTTGAATCTATTTTATGATTGATTAAAAACACCAGTGAGCCCTCTGACCTTTGCTTGTAAGCATTTTGAGGGTGCCAGGTTGGAAGACCTCCTCTCCATCGCCGTCATCTTTATCTTTCTTCACAAACGCAGGACAGAACTCTGGCACGCCCCTCTCCCTCGCCCCCCCTCCCTCCCAAATAAAACCTTGACATCACTTCTTTGGTGAAAAGATTTCGTCATGTCTTCTTTGAATTTTCTTGATCAACGTTCGTTTGAACCACGTGTTGGACCCGCACATATATATGAAGTTGTTTCCTGCTTGTTCTCCTCGGTTCAGATCACAGTGAACAAAGGCAGCATGAAATATTCACCGGCCGTACATCTGAGCCTGTGGATTCTGGGGTTGGAGGAGAGGGGAAAGGCTCGACACGCTACGACGACTCTTAAAAAATTCAGCCCTGCACGACTCGACTCATCTGAAACCCAGAGTCCTCAGAGTCGGTTTCTTCCACTCGAAGCTCACGCAGCTCATCCAAACTGGGCCTGTGGCTCCTGACTGCCAGCCAGACGCCACATCTGGTGTTTAGTTAAAGCGTTCTTCTGTCCAACAGAGTCCCAAACGATGCTGATCACTTTCTTCTGTTTGCTCCCGAGCGCTTTCGAAACTAAAGCCACGATGCCAGAGCCCCACAGTGGTTGTTAGTGTGAGATCATTCCGCCCGTTTGTGCGGTTGTATTCGGGGGGACTTCCTTCCTGAAGGGTTGTGAACACCTGCGCTTTAATGAAAACACTGTGCTCTTTATGTCAGAAATGAATCCCTCGTATGTGAATAAATGAAATCTCTTCCAGCTTTTCTCGACTCCTCTCCCGCCGAGGCCATGTTTTCCAAGGCCACTGCCAACTTCGTCCGTCAGGTTGATCCGGAGGGCAGCCTCATCCACGTGTCCCGGGTCAACGACTCCCACAAACTGCTCCCCATGGCCGTTGTGGTCAAGCGCAACCGCCTCTGGGCGTGGCAGAGGCCCAAGTACCAGCCGACTGATTTCACCCTGGGCGATCTGCTGCAGGGCGACGAGGCGCTCCGACCCGGTGGGTGTCACACACACACGAATAGAAGAGGCTGTAGTCTTTTACGGCCTCTGTCAGTTTTTCTTCCGGGATTGCCCTGTATTTCTCGACATCTCTCTTTCCATCGACTCTGGAGACGCTGTCTCTTGGCTTCTCACTCAAGGGGATGGATAGAAACCAAGGGATC
>VMRN01000036.1:4006598-4020799 GCA_010277015.1 Poeciliopsis turrubarensis | reverse complement strand
ACGTTGTCTCTTGGCTTCTCACTCAAGGGGATGGATAGAAACCAAGGCAATCTTACAACTGCTTAATAAAAACTAAAGACCTATCTTCTCAATAGGCTAAGAAGAACGCTTTTTAAATGTCCCAATTGTTCATTTTTAAGTAGAGACTTTAGTGCAGGGGTGCCCAAAGTGGAGGGCCGGCATCCTGCACCATTCAGTTCTCTCCCTCTTGTACCAACAACCTTCTCCAGGACCCACTTTGGGCACCTCTGCTTTAGTGCATGAAGTAATTTTTTAACACCCGATACTAATCTGGTGTCACTTGTTTTTTCTTTTGCAGGAGTTTCCGAGACAGAATTCCTGACCTACAAGGGGACGTACCGGGACGATCACTCCGGGAAGCTGGACACCGAGGCCGGTCCCGTCAATGTCGGTCTGGAGGGCCTGGGTTCGTCCAAGCTGGAGTCGTGTTTCGGAAAGCTGAAGAAAGAGGAGCTGGATGTCAAGAAGCTGTTGAAGGACTCCGACGGCAGGTTTCGGCCGGTCTTTTCCGAATTGTTCATTCTGCGTCGGGTCCGACGCAAGGAAGGGAGGAAGGTGTCTGGACGTAAAAACTGAGAGAAGGGCTTTGGTGTGACCGATTTTGTCTGCCTCAGGTTGGTGGACATGCAGCACGTCCTGGTGCAGCAGCTGGAGAAGCGCGCCGAGGTTCTGACGGTGGTGAAGGAGCGCATCCTCACCACCAACTCGTGCTCCGTCACCATGACGAAGAAGCAGCAGTGCATCTTCCAGGGCGTGCTGGGCCTGATGGGCCTGCTGGGGGGCTCCGTGAAGGTTCGGCCCAGCAGCTTTTCGCGTTTATGTGACGCTTTGTGTACCGTTACCTCCATAAAATAATGGACCAAGTCAGTTTTTGCTGAAAAAAAAAAGAAAAAAAAAGACAAGGCCATTATTTTAGGAGGGCGACTCCATGCGTGTTTAACGTGTGTTTGTTGGTGCTTGGAAAGGATGTGAACAATATTGAGGTGGACAGCGACGTCTCCTTGGAGATTCCCTCTGGCACCGTGATCGCGTACAGCATTATGGAGCTGGAGATCAAAAAGAACGGACACTACGGTGAGGATGAGTCCAAAACAAAAAAAAAAAAAAAAAAGAGTTAAAACTGGGAAGGAGATGATTCCTTCATCTCTTCTGTTCCTGCTACTTTGCTTTCAGTTCTTATATTTGATGTTTCGGGGTTTTCCTCGGTGTGTTTATCTTTGCTGCTGCTGGAATTGTTTTCAGGCATATGCCTGCGACCCAGCGCTATCGGAGGTTTCGAGAGCGACTCCATCCCTTTCGACGGCTCGCTGGACGCAGTGGACGGCAGTTTGGACGGCCGCGGGGCTCGGGGAGACGCTCCTTTCTCCGTTTTTCACAGCGGTAATTCACAATTTGTCTTCCATGGTTTCGAAAGACTTAAGCAGTTGACATGAGGAAGTGAAACACACTGCTGACATGTTGGCAAAGACCAAAGTTCCCTTTCCTTAAGCCAAGATTTAGAATGATTTACAAGCCAAGAAATCTCCTTCCTACTAGACTAATGCAAAGAGTCAAATCTGCTGCGTCAGCTCTAAACCTGAAAAAAGTTGTGTTTTTAAATTTGAAGTTGTGGTGACGAAGATGGTACCTTGCAGGATGGCCGGATATGGACCTTTCTCCTCTGGCGGACCTCCCCAGGTCAACTCGACGAGAGCTGATGGACAAGCTCCAAGAGGCTCTTCGGGACAGATTTGCTCTGTCCTACCTCCAGAGTGAGGTGAGGGTCACGCTAACTTGACGCACACCAAAGCTAGCATCTGACGACTTTTGATTTGAAATCGAGAGCAGTTGCGCAACAAGGGATTTGCCAAAATATTTCTAAACTTTTTTTATATATATAAATGAAGTACACTTCAGAAAAAAAATCTGCAATCTTTTTCCCTTTTCCCATCTGAACGATTCTTTTTGTCAGCTGGAGAAGTTGTGCGATTGCGAAACAGCGGAGACGCCCATCATTGGTGAGAAGGAGACAATTCCTACAAGTTCAGGTGTCCCTGAATGTGTCCCGACTGGCTTCTCGCCACACCTGCCCTCAGCTTACCTGCTGGTCAGTGCCATGGAGGGTAAGAGAAACCTTGACAATGTTTGAACCAGGGGATAAATCAGTCCAGCCTCGGTTAACGTCTCAATTTTTAACCCTGTCTCATGTCTTTGCTTTCAGAGCTGCCTGATGAGACGCTGAACATTTTGAGCGACAGTCGACCTGATTTTCTGTCAGCGTTTGATGTGCTGGTCTGTCGATTTCATTTGCCTTAAGCTTATATCCTCGTTTATACGTGCTTTCTATCTGGAAGACTTAATGAGACACAGCTCATTCAGAGTGTCATAGATCTGTCTGTTTTCTGTCTCCATAACTATCGGTTATGCAGGGCGGCCATGTTGGATATCGAGGCTGCTGAGAAACATCCAACTTTCCCATTCAGATTCCCTCTTGTGGGAAACGTGTTTATTTTCCGAACCTTTCAAATGAAAAATGAAACGCAGCCAAATCTCTCAAACGGCCAATCAGTCCCGCTGTCGTCGTGTTTGTGACACGGCAGAGCAAAATGTGGGAAGTTTAAGTCCAGTTGCAATGCTGTTTTCAATTTGCCTGTCAGGATGACGGCGCTCGGGAAGTCGAGTGTTTCCTCAGGTGGTACTTGTTAGGAAAAAGCCTCAGAACGCTTGCAGTAAGACAAATGGCCGTCAAACCAAATGTATTCCTTAGGGAACGTAAGCAGTGGCTTTCAATAAATCACGGTGTTTTTGAAAAGTTCATTTATTCACTCAATTCACTTGAAGCAGATAATATGCATTAAATACACACACACTGATTTGTGCAGTTATTTCTGTTAGCGATGCTACAAAGCTGGTCAACGTTTATGTGCTTTGGTAAAAGCATGAATTTCCTTTCTTTCTTGTTCCACTGAATGAAGATATTTTAAAAACTATCAATCCATCAAACACATCCATCAGTCCGTTAGTACAGAGGGAAGTGTGTGTTTGTCCTTTTGTCTAAAGGTAACAAAATCCCATCGCAGAATTTACAGCTCACTGAACACGTACAGCTTCCTGTCCAGCTCAACCCCGTCTGTTTTCTGCTTGCGTCTCGGCAGATGTGCGGGTTAAAGGGCAGCGGTGGGAGTCTGTCCATCCTGCCCGTTCCTGCGCCGCTGCAGGACAACCAGGTCTTCCAGCAGGCAGAGCAGCTGCTGGGCTCCGTCAGAGCGACGCTGAGGAGAGACGCCGATCAGCTCCGGGTGGAGACGGAAGACGCGGACGGGGCTCTGGCTCTGCTCCTCGGCCTCAGCGTTCACGGCCTGGCCTTGCTCTGCACCGACATGCGTTAGCTACGCCGTCTGCGTCTTTGTTGTTACATTTATCCCGTATAAGCTTTTCATATCCCGGTGCTTGACGTCGTCATATTATCTTTGCTCCACACTCAGTTTTCCAATCTGTGTTATTTATCCCACATAAATATATTATTATTTAAATAAACCGTTTGCGTTTTTGTACAAAAATTTTGAATCTGGATGGAGGTTTTGAGCAACATTGGCAATTTACAGTCAATCCAGTTGTTTCGGCTCACAATAACTATTATCCTCAGTTATTGGTAAATCCTGAAAAACTTTTTGTATTTCAGTAAATACACATTGACTAAAAGTTCTTGTGGGACTTGTCATAGTTTGAACAGAATTTGAGAATTGACTGATTTCTGACAAAACACAAGGTGACGAAGCTTCAAGCAGTTTGTTTTGTCTCGTCAGGAACTTTGGCTCAAAAGCTGCTTTAGAAGATCTTCTCTTTTTAAAAAGAAAAATATATTTTTATAATAATTAGCACATGCATATATATGTATATATATAAATGTTTCGCATTCCCTGAATTACTGGTATTGTATTAGACCATCAAAAGCTATGCAGTCTATTTTGGTTATTTTTCCTTTTCCATAAGCTAAAAGCAAGATCATACTTTCATGTTTAATGACATAATTTCATTGTCTGAAGACTTTTTTAAAAGTTTCCTTTTATCGCAAATGTAACACTTTTTTTTTTTTACGTTTCCAGTACAGTGCATATGGTTTTAAAATGTGGAAGACTGTTTTTTTTTTTTTTTACGCTGGTTATTTATTTTTCTTTTTTGTGTGTTGTTTTACTAAATTTGAAGGTTTGAAATGTTTTGTGGATTTGGTTTTCCTGGAAGAATCTAAAAAGTTGTCGCAGTTGTGATGAACCATTTCGTGCAGCGTTGAACCGGCAGATCGTGTTGAAGCTGTCACAGTAATAGACCAAAGGTGATAAATTAAAAAGGATTATGTGATGTAGTGAGAAGAAACTTTGCTGGCAGGAAGTGGTAGTTCTTCACTTCTTCATTCATCAAAGCACACAACAATCCCATTATTCATATACGTTGTTCATTGTGTAACCTATATTGAATAAAGCTTGTTCAGGTACATCATCTGTGTTCACAAAGCATTCATAATCCAAAGGTTTTTTTTTTTTTTAACAGAAATTCCAATTTAAACTTTAGCCAGGATTTATTGTTGCATTCAAATTGGTCTTTTTTTTTTTAATTGTCACACAGTCTGCAAAGGTTTAGTTTAGCTCCTTAAATGTTGAAAAAAGGAGGGTTAACAGCAGACACGTGGGTTTAAGTTTGAGAGACCGATTCAGACGTTGATATTTGTGCTACTTTTCCAAAGACGTTTATTGTGATGAAAAGCAAAGCGTTGGCCAAATCCTGCGTATTGTATATTTGCCCTACTAATATATATCAGTATATCAGAAACATCAGTAGAAACAGAAAATGACAAACAGCAGCATAAGCACAGACAGATTAAAAATAAACCAGTCTAAGTCTGAAGATTTTCTTTATAAGTTCTCAAAATATCAAACTGCACACATACACACACATATATACATTATTATTATTTTATTGTGACCTTTATTTATTTGGTGAAATATTCATAGCCTATTCATTAATAACGGCATTTATTTATTCATTTATTTCATTTTGAAAGAAACAGCTTTCTAATTTTCCTTGCCCTTTTCCCGCCGTCAAAAACCTGAGCAGATGTCTTAAGACGAAGCTGCCACACGAGGTCGCTGTGAGTGAGCGCTGACCCGGCGCGTAATAATGACGTAGATCTCGCGCGACCTGTTTTTCGTAAACAGACCGAAACTGTGCTTCTCCGCGCCGCAACGCAGCGCGTTCAAAAATGGTCGTGTGTAACTTTTTCCTCCAGGGCCGGTGTCGGTACGGAGACAAATGCTGGAATGAGCACCCGAGAAGCGGAAGCAGAGGAGGGGGAGGTTATAATGACGGCTACGGCCGCTCCGGTGGTCAGCAGCAGCCCAGAGGAGGAGGAGGAGGAGGTAACGTGACACTGAAACCTTCATCTGCCAAATTATCGCCATTTGCTGTTCTATAAAACGCCTGCAGGGACATTTCGCATGGGTTTTACTTGCATAATTTTGTCTTGTTCTTTAGAGGCCACGTTTTCTTAGAGTTTCAGTCTGTGTTTTGTTGCTTGGAGTCATAAGGGGGTTTCTTTAATAAATGTCTCCCTGCTATTTGAAACCATTTGGATGTGTGGTAAACAAGCATCTGCTACAAAGCTTTAAAAGAGCAGGGCTTATAAATGAAGAAAGTGCAGACTAGCTTTTGGAATACGAAAAGTCCTGTGTTACGTTTTGCCATCACAAAACTCTGCTTAACAATGATAATGTAAGTTAGATTTCCAGTTGAATAGAGTTGTCATGTTCTCCCTGTGCATGTTCGGGTTTTCTATAGCTTTTGTCCTCGACATGTTGGGTTAATCTCCTCCGTTTTGCTTCCAGGTTATGGGAACAGAGTTTGGGTGAATCCCTCCCAGCAAAGAGGAGGATATATTCAGCCGTCATCCTTCTCCTCGCAGGGAAGCAGTGATTGGGGTTCAGGAGGAGGGGGTGGAGGAGGTGGAGGAGGGAGAAGGGAAAACTTGAAGAGCTCTGATTTCAGCTTCTCGTCTTCGAATCGATTTTCTGCTCTCGATGCCTCCAATGCCTTCGACAAGGGAGGAAGAGGAGCAGTAGCAGGCTTAGGAACTGCTGGGGATGAAGACGACGATAAGAAACTGTGAGTGTGCTTGTGTTTGAACAAACCGCTTTAGGCTTCTTGTAAGGTTTTCATTAATGTTCTTATCCGACACTTTATCAGTGAAGTCATTCAGGCGGACGTGGACGCCTGGGAGAGTTCAGGACAGTGGGGCTTCTCGTGCTACTCTAGCTTTAAGACGCCCATATCAGGTCCGTGTCTGGTTTATTCTGTGCGTTTCAGGGCTCATTTGTGAATGGGCAGTTTTAAAACTTGAACATGAAACTCCCATTATTTTGCCCGCAGGCTTCACTGATCTGTCTCCAGAGGAGCTCAGGCTGGAGTACTACTCCACCAGAGCGTCAGGGGATCTGCAGGGCTACGTAGGTGCTCGCCTCCTTCCTAATATTAGTCTGCGTTTGTTTTCATTTTGTGTCGTGGAGCAGTTGTAATGACTCTCAGTTCTGTGCTTTTTGTTTTTTTTTTTTTTAGCAAAATGGTGTAAACCAGCTGCTCAGTCAGTGGAAAAGCAGAGTCCAGGAGCTGAAGATTATGAGTCCGTCCACACGTCTGGCACTGGTAAGACACAGATACACACACACAAATCAATGTCAAAAAATTTTCATCCGTCCACTTGAGGAACGTTTTGAAGGTTCGGTGAGCAGGTTTAGATGATGCCGTGTTTTCTTTGCGCACAGCTCGCCGAGTTAAAAGGAACAGCTCCGCAGTCGTCTTCGAGTGGCTTCGGTTCGACAGCGACGACAGGGTTTGGATCCTCCACATCCAGCTTTGGCAGCAAAGGTCAATAAGTATTACTGTATGGCAATGGATCGACTGTTACAATGGGAAACACATTTGGAAACACTGCAAGTCAGTCAATAATGGTGTTCATATTGAGATTTTATGTATCAACAGCAATTAGAACACATCACTGTGTAAATGGAAAGAAAAGGATATGTGGTTTCTGAAATGTTGACATTTTTTTTGATAATTTTTCTTTGCAAAACAACTCAAGCTCAGCCCGATGAAATGGATATTAATACTTGAGACACAGATTCTCAATTCTATTATAACAATAAGCTGTGCTATAAAATAAGAGAAACAAATGTTCACCATTAGCTTGTTTAATGAACAGAAGAAGTTCCTATTTGTCCCTCTTAAACCAAATATCTTCAGCTATTCATTCTCCATCACGCCTTTGCTAATTCTGATCACTCTGACCACGCAGGCTTCGGTGCACCAGCCCAGTCCGTCAACTTCGGTTTCCCAGCTCTGAGTTCTGGATTCGGTTCTTCTACATCTTCGCCTTCAACTGGGTTTGGTAGCCTTGTAACAGCTCCAGCACAACCTCCGTCTGGGTTCGGCTCTTCCTCCGTGCCCTCTGCTTCGACCTTCTCATTCGCCGCCCCGAGCGCAGACAAGCCGCCGCCGCCGCCGCCAGCGGCCTCTTCGGGGTTCGGATCGGCCTCTGGGTTCAGCTTCTCCTCCACGACAGCAACCCCCACCGGGGGAGGGTTTGGGAGCGCCTTCGGGGGGCCGGCAGCCTCACTTGGAGCCGGGGTGGTGGGAGAGGCCGCAGACGGTCTATTCTCACCCGAGAGCAAACTCTCTCAGGAAGAACTGAATCAGTTTAAAGCCAAAAGGTTCACTTTGGGACAGATTCCACTCAAACCGCCACCTGCAAACATGCTGGTGGTCTGACTCTGTGGAAAAAGCTAACGGTCATGCATTGATTCAGTCCAACCAAAGAAGATTTTTCACTAATATTTAGATGCACAGCAAACAATATGCACAGATTTCCACTTGGGACTCAGTTTGAATGACATCTTTTGCACCATAAAATGCTGACTTCGGATTTTTAAATGTGGCTGATATTTTTTCTTTTTTTTTTTTTTTTTGTAGAACATTCTGTTTGTTATGGCGAATATTTATCTGTGAACGATGAAGAACAGCGACTCCAACTAATCATTGACGATCAATTGCACTTCTATATAGGTCACAGTAAGCTGCATTTACTGGCGTCAGTCATAAGAGGGCGCCATGATAAAAGCTCGAGTGTTTCTCACTCTCTCTGCCTTTGCGTCCCTGGTGACCAACTGGATTAATACGAGCAGTCGCTGTAAAGATTGGAATTTTTTTTTTGCCCGACGTTGAAACAATAAATGACGATCAGTGAGTGCAAAGCCGTTCGCCCACAGCTTTCTGTTCTGCACCACCACAGGAGGGAACACAGATAAGCGACGCGTGAATGCAGCCTGAGTTTATTAGACGCCGAGCACCAGCGGGACTACAAGGGGAGTAATACAGAGCACAGCAATAAGCAGTTTTACTACAGAGGCCACCGCGCTGCTGACTGGTGCATATTTTCAGCTGACGAGGAGCTCCTCGTGTTGTCAGCAGAGAGGTGAAAGGGAGCCGAGTGAAGCGTTTTGCCGTGTCAAAAGGTAGATGAGGCTAAAGCAATTAGAAGCATCCCTGCAAGTAGTCGTGGGACATGAAGCGCAAGCAGACAGAGTGCCTTTTTCTCTCCCACCTCTCAGACTGTCAGCGGTCCACCCCTCCTCATCCGCCCGTCTCCTCCTGCCAGCAGATAATGCATAAATAATTCAACAGATTAAAAAGGGGCTATCTCATGAAAAAGGCACTCTCATTTCACTGGAACTCATTTAATTTGCAGCTCCATCAAATTGCCAGTCTGCCCGTGTTGATGTGTGTGTGCGTGTGTGTGTGCGTGCACGAGCGGAGAGCAGATCAGAGCTGTATGTTACATGCAGTGAAGAAGGTCACGGGTGTTTGCATACACACACGTGGTTTATTTTTCCTCCTTTTGTTGCCCCTCCGCAGCAGCCTTCACGTTTATTTGCACACCTGGTAAATGATGTATAAAAAGCATGAAAAAAAAAAAATCTGTCAACTTATATTGCAGTGGCATCGTCTCATAATAAATGTCTTGTTTAATTTGAGTTCAGGTTTGTTTCAGCGGGACAGAGTCCTACATTGGGAAATGGTTGTTTTGTTAAAATTAAAATGTAAAAAAAGGCTCCATTTCTCTTTGCCACACTTCAAAATTTGAAACGCAAAAATCCACGCCATTCAAGTGAGCCAGATGCCTTTTGAGTCCTTTTTAGCCCAATTTTTTCCATTAACATTGATTTTCCTGAAGTTTAAAGCTTTTAAAACGAACATTTTTTTTTGTATTAATTTAATTAAAACGATAATTCAGTACTCACCGATCTCAATACTTCAGCATATGAAGACATTTTGGAAAAGTGTGATACTCTCAACTTTGTGGGAACTATTTGGTGATGGCTCTTTGTGTTGCAAGGTCAGTGAGGAAGGAAGGACCAGGAAGTTTCCTGATCCTCAACCCGACAGACAACCACACACATTGTGTGTCCATCGTTGTCTGATCTTAGAATAGCAAAAACAAATGTCGGGTCAACATCAAATCAAACCCTACGGATTAGGATAGAGATATCGCTCTGTGAAGACAGATGAGCAAACGCTTCCTTCAATATCACACTCCCTCCAGCAGATCACAGCCTCTTCCTCTACCTGCTGTATATGTGCTTCATCTCTAAATGTTCGCCGTTGCTCATCCAGTGTGAGCTGAATGAAGATGAAACCACCGGAGGCTTTCCTCTGACATGCTAACCAAGTGATTTGGACGCAGAGCTCGCCTTGTCGATGTTCGTTGGGAGCTGATCCCGGTCGAACCTCCTTGCCTTCACAGCACAGAACAAGGGTTACTAATTGGAACAATGAATCCCGCGGTGGAATTGATTGGGTTCAGCCGGGGCAGTTTGTCTACGGGAAACGGTTGCATTGATTCCCGGCGCTGTGATTCATGCCGGTTTGAGCGGCCTCCCTCATGGGTGACTGAGCGGCACATAATTCACCTGCAGACGTTGGATTAGAGGAGTCTGTGCAACGCTTATGACTCTTTTTGGTCAAATTGTCTTTATTCATTCAGCACAACCTGGGACACCGCATGGCACCGGTACTGGTTCGATTCCCGGCCTCCTTCCCTCTCTGTCCTTCATCTTGTCAAGCTACTATTAAATAAAAGAATACCTTTTAAAATAAATATAAAGCATGATCTGTGATTACAGAGAAAAGCAAACAGTGGTTTTTCATGTCTTTTTCTGTCGATCAACTTTTGAGGAAAAATACCTGGCTGTTGTGCTCCATCCCTCCCAGGTACGGCGCAGTTTCTTGGGCTGGTTCAGGCAAAGTGTCTGCATGCTCAGCTGTGTCCTGGCACCCGTTGGTGTTCTCTGAGCCAGCTCTGGCCCATAAATTGTTGTCAAAATTTGTCAATGTTTTGGGTATGTGGATCTGGGCCAGTTCGGACTGAGAGCTGGCACCTTCCGCTGCTTGAGGACTAACAGAGGACCAAAACGTTTTTGTTGACCTAAATTTTAGGGGGCATACGTTTCCAGGGCGCCTGACTCCGTGTTTGGGTTGGCTTTGACGGCGTCTTCTTCTCATGGTTTCAAGAGCTGCGGCTTTCTTCTTCTCACCTGACTCTGCTTGTCTTCAGCCATTTTGAATTCACTGCAATGTCCTGCATATGTGTACAGATCCACTGATTTTCACATATTCTTTTCACTTTGCCGTTACGAACCTTAATGTATTTTACTTGGGTTTTGCTAGAGACCAACAGTGCTGTGAAAGTGGGAATCAGAAGGAAAAGTATGCATGCAGCCCGAGTTGTGATACCCTTATACAAAATCCAGTTCCACTAACGTACAGTTTGTCAACATGTGGAACCGTTTTCACAAGTCAAGTGAAATTAAAGTAGATTTTGATCCATTTCCTAAACTGTAAACATGCAAAATCTTACCAATTTTTTTTTTTTTGTGCAGATTCTAGTATAAATATGTTAGTACAATTGAAATAAAAATAAAACTAGCATATAAATAAGTTTTCACTAAGATATTTTAAGTAAATAATTCCTTAATATTGATTTAAAATGTAAGAAAAAAATACTTTGTTGAACTGGTAGATTTTTTTCACTCATAACAAAATGTTTTCCCATATTATAAGTGAAAAAAAGAAAATTGCCAGTGGAACCACTTCTTTGTTTTTGCCATGGTTCAGATTAAAACATGTTCACTTTTTGTGTCTGGGTGCTCAGTTGTTACAGACACGGCCTATAAAGACTTGATTAAAAAAACCAAATAGGGTGTTTAAAATTCTGTGGCTGTAAGGTGACAAAAACGTGCAAAGGCTCAATATGCGTCAATGTTGCTGCAAAGCTCTCCACGTCCGCTCCGACTCCCTTGGCACAGTCCGCAAGGTTTCTCGTTCCAAGGTTTATTCAGAAGGGATGTTCAGTCATTAAATCAATGCGTTTTGGATTATTTTCTCCTCAAGTTAGAGATCATGGAGTACCTCTCTTCCTCTCAGTGCATGCCAGCCAGTCTCGATCTGTGCAGCTCTTTGTCCGAATCTGTTTTTTTTTTTGTTTTTTTTCATATGACCTGTAAAAATGCTGTGCTAAAGAAATACAAATATGGTGCTGAGAAGCAGGCGGACTTCAAAAAAATAATTTTTGAAGCATCTCTTAATGGATTCGCCAACATTCCACATGTAAAATACCGTGTATACACGCCTCTAATGATATTTGCATTTAGTCATGTAAAGATTTAATTTGAACAAAATCACGAGTGCACAAATAGTGGCACCAACAGCAATTCTTTGAAGAGGAATTTCAATGAACTTTCCACAACTTTCCAATATATACATAAAAAATGTTCTGATCAAGTCAAGTTTTCTGATTAGTGTGTCTTGCTGGAATTATGTTTCATGAGAAGGTATATGTTTTGAATTGCTTATGATGCTCCAAAAACTTGCAGAATACTCAGATTTTTTTTTTTTGCTTTAGTCAGATAAGTCCAAAACAGTTTTTTGTTTTTAGCAACTTGTAAAATACTATGCGTTGAAACTTGATGGTGGCAGAGTCATGCTGAGGGAATGTTTTCCTTCAGTCATTGAATCAATAATTTCACAAACTGTATTAACTCCTCACTTTTGAAATCAGTTTTCCCATCACATAATGAAATGATAAGAAAAGATTTGTCCATGTCCTGTTTTTCACCTGTTGAAATAAAATGCACACACAAATGAAATTCGAAAACTGCGACAACGATACAATAAAACAAGACAAAAGTTCCTGGTGTAGCTATAATAATATAAAACAGTCACATCTTGATTGTATTGACTGCACCGATAAATACATTTGCAATTCAGTAGCATTTTAACATGCTACTGACCCAATGTTGTGCTGTGACCATGTTTACATCAGTATTTAAAGCTGAAAAGGTGTAGCTCCATATCAAGAGACTTTGGTGTAGTTTAAAGTGAATTGAGCAAACATGATTTTATTTTTTTTTTATTTTTCCTTTTTCAAAAAAAAAAAAAAAGAAAATCCTTATTTAGTTATTTGCAGTTCCCAAAGGCGGCCCCAAGTGGTCGCTGTTTGTCCAAAACACTTTCCAGGCAGCTTCACTGCAACGCATCCCTCTCCCTGCCCCCTCCTTCACGCTCTGCTCTCCTCCCAGCTCCGCTGCGCTCCGCTCCGCTCAGCAGTGCGTCCCTCACCTCCTCGGAGTCCGTGTGACCAGCAGCCCTGAGCGGACAGCAGCCGCCCGTCCCGCAAACCAGCACAGCCACCATAAAACCCGAACGATGACATTCTTACAGCAGCGACAGGGGCTGACATTTATTTGACAACTTCCTCTCCCGCACCTTGCCTCCGCCGCTCCTTTGCTGTTAAGTGGTGAGTCCCTTTTAAAATCTGCAGAATCTTTTTTTTTTTTTTTTTTTTTTTTTTTGAAGTGACGTTCTGCTATACAATCATGTGGGTTTGCTTTCATAAAACCTACTGTCTTGTCATCTTCCTGCTACTGTTGCATGCACCTTTTGTCATTCGGCCACGCAAACTGCTTGAAGGGGTTATTACAGTCACACAGTCATACCAGACGGAGATGATTGGATTATGCACATTATTAAAGCTGCAGCAGAGATAGCGGTGCTGTTTTATTTACTTTCAACAGAATGCTGCCCCTGATGCATGTGGAGCTGCTTATCAAATCAACAGCGGAAGAAGCAGGGGTCTTGCTGAGGTCAGTCATGCCCCTCTGGTTCTCAGGAGATGCCCTGCATATGGGGGGGAGAGGGGGGTCATATGCAGGGGAGGTCAAAGTCATAAATCCACCTCAGGAAGGACAAATCATTCAAGCATCGCCGCCTCTTGTTGTTTAATGCATGTGACTCTCGGTGTGACAGGTGGGTGGGGGAGGGCGAGCGCCAGCACATTTTAAAGATGCTTCTGCAAGCATTCAGCCCCGGGCCAAGAGCATGCACGCTGAGGTGTGAGGTAGTATCAGATGGCGGCACACACACACGCACACACACACACACACACACGCACACACACTGGCTCGTAAAACGTACTTCATTCCCCGGGAGCACAAAACAGACCCCTTACGAATGAAAATCTGAAAAGTGCGTCCTGCGTGTTCTTGTATGCTTGTCAGAATCTCCTGTTTCACTGTTACAATAACGCAGGTCGCAGCGCTGGCGCTCTTTTCGGAAAACGGCCTGTGAAGGACAATTTTCAGTTCGGACTTGTGTCTGGTGCAGGTTTCTGTGAGGTCGGCCAGAACATTCGTCACATCAACTTTATAAAAGCTTCCCTGGCCCTTCTGTAGAAAAAGCCTCTCATCTGGCAAGTTTTGCAGTGCAGATGGTGTTTTCTGGATGACCCGCTGTGTTCATTTGTGATCACATGTATGGAGTTTTTGCCTCTCGGCCATAAAGTCTAGCTTTTGTCTGATCTGATTAATTCTTTGTCCTGTTGAGTAATTCTCCCCCCCACCCCTCCTGAGCGGTGGAACCACGATAGCTCCTCCAAAGCTATTGTGGTTTTTTTATTGACGCTCTCCTTTTTCAACATGCTGGTGTCCAGGCTACTCTCCCTCAACTTTAACATGTTGCATAGCACATGAAATGTATTAGCTTCGGAAATATTGCATGCCTTAGGAGATGTTTAAATTTTGGGATATTTGTTTGTGAAAATG
>VMRN01000036.1:3960229-4006198 GCA_010277015.1 Poeciliopsis turrubarensis | reverse complement strand
TAAAAACAAACAAATCAATGTAAATCGATAACAAAAAGCAACAAAATAAGCATATCTGTGACAGACTGGCAACCTGTCCAGGGTGAAACCCCCCCCCTATCGACCAAAACGTTCACTGGAATAATGGGAGGTCCGTTATTCTTTCTTGGGAATAATGGACCTTAAGAGAACATTGAAATCATTGCTCTAAAAATTTGAACCCAGTTTCGCCATTTTGGATTTTCGTTATTTTTGTAGCCTACAGACAATAAGACATGAATACTGTTGAAAGAAGTTCAAAGTTAACTGCACTAATGTGGCTGTTTCGGTTAGTAACTAGGTGATTTATGAGGACTACTGTTGGATGGGACTTTATTTCATTTGTGTCTGAGCAAAGTTGGGAGGGAAAATGGAAATGCACGGCACAATTTTCACATTTTCATTTCTAAAAACCTTTCCAAAAATGTGTATGACGTTAGAGATACCTTCTCAAGACACTCATGAACGTCAGTGCTAACATTGTAGTGATCTGGGTAAGAATCAAGAGATTGGAAATAAATACCAGGCCTCTTAAAGACCATGCGTGATTGTTTCTTTCCGAAGCGTGTAAAGCAAGCAAATGCTAAGTGCTTTGACTGTCGTGAAAAGAGCGCCGCACGTTTCAAGCAGAATATGAATAATTACTCATGTGACTCACTCTTGATCTGCTGAGTAATCCAGCGAGACACAATTGAGGCTTGCGCATTTCGTCTGAACGTTTTAAGTGGAGTTTAGATTCACCGGAGTGAACTGTTAGGCGTTGCGTGCGTTTTTGAGGCCGAGTTGCGGTCGGGGGGACGGAGCTCGATGCGTCGCATGCTATCAGATAATCTGGCTTCTCAAAAGGCCAGGCTGTGCACTCGCTCATCCTCCATCAAAACACGCATGCAGCAGGCAAACTCTTCAAAAAAAAAAAAAAATAAATAAACAAAGAAAAGGAAAAGCAGTTGGAAAGGTTAGCACACTCTCATTCAGTCATATTACTCATAAGTGCAGTGGCACATCTGACCGCTCTTCACATCCGTTTCTGGTCCTCGTGCTCTTTGAAATGAAAATCAAATGAAAACAAACCGAGGGGCTGAGCGGACACTTATCATAATAACGAGAGAGCCTCTGCTCGTGTACCTGCTTGCATCTCAATGCGCGTGTTGTTGCACAGCGTGCTGCTGCGTGCACCGTTGGACGACCATCTGTAAGGCATAATTTGCTGGCTCAGGGGATGTGTGTCATCGCGGAGTGCGGCCGTGATTGGTGGATCGTGAGTGGTCGGTTGGTGCTGCTTTGGACGGGGGGGGGGGGGGTTTAATGACTCACCGTTAGATTGCTTCGCCTGCTCAGACTAAAACCGTTTTAACATAAATGAGGGGGACTGTGAAATCTGTTAGAGAATATGGCAATGATCGCAGTTTAAACATAGGCGGTAGTAGTCTCACAGTGAATCATCCAGCACCCTGAATACTTTTAGCAAACATGGCCTGCAGCAGCCTCAATAAGATTAAAAATTAAAAAAATTAAACAACTGTTTATTAACATCTGTAGCAATTCCTATAAAATAAACAGATTTTTTTAAATGTGTATGAAGGAGCGTTGCTAAAATATCCATCTCCTTGTTTATTCAACAGAGAATGTAGGTCCTTACCGTGTATCGCCAAGAGGCAGCCATTTTCAAATCGGTTCGTCTTTGTGAGAACCGGGTTTGAAATCTTAAAAAGAAAGAGACATCAATAAAATAAAGTAAAATGACATTTGTTTTCCCCTTTTTAGCCTTCCTATTGACTGCTCAAAGTCCCGCTCTCGATCCTTTGAGTTTTCTTCACACAATAACAACATCCACATTGAAGAGTGTTCCGGTCCCTGTTAGTTTCCAGTCACTTCTCAGGCAAAGATTGACTTTTCCGTTTCTAACTTAATATTACCGATTTTTGCCTGTCAAGTAATGACTCTTTCTCTCTCTCTCTTTTTTTTTTTTTTTTTTGTACCATAACTCAAATTGTCTATTTAAAAATAAAATCTTTATGCAGTGAGCCCGGAGAGGACAATCTGGCACTAAATGTCAAATTGAATTAAATAATTCTGCATCTTTCATGTTTCCTATTGTCTTGCTGTCATTGAATATCATAGGACTAACATGCATTTTTTCATAATCTGACCATCTAAGCATACAGTAACGACAAACCATGTTCCTGTGAACACACTCCTCGACTTGTTATCAATTTCCCCTCAGCTGTGATGAGACCAGTGCTGCCAGGGCTTTGGCTACTTTGAGATAATTGCACGCCAGATTTCCTGTTAATGTGGCATGTGCAAAGATAATTACTTCTCTGGGACATTTGCAACAAATAATTTGGGGAAAAATCATTTAGAAAGAAAAACATTAGCAAGAAACTGAGTGGAGTGCAACGCCTAAGATGAGACATACAGTAGCCTCCGAAAGATGAAGACGAAAGTGAGCGGCAGCGAAGCCGAAGAAATACGATCGGAGTGTTGCCTGATTGGCTTGGGAGATCCATTCATCCTGCGCATATTTTCCATAGATAAAACTAAACATTTCAGCTTGAAATACATAAGGATTCACTGGTGCTGAACACGGACCCAAAAGATTTCTCAAGCAGCAAGTTTCCACAAGAAAAGTTTACTTTGCACTAAATGTCAGAGAAAAAAAAGCGTCTGTTTGCCTTTTGATGCAGTTAAAAATAGATTGTTTCAAATTTAAAATAATTATTAAGCATAACAACTCCATAATGTAGAGTATAATTTTTTTTTTTTTAAATCAAAGCAATATTAGTCATGTTAGTCATATTTGTTGAAATGTTTCACATGTTTCTGTGAAGTTTTGGCATTTTCACCAAGGTTATAATATCGTGAGAATTTCATACTGGCCCACGCCTCACCAGTTATGGAGCCGGGCCCCTTTTGAGCCTAATTGGCCGAGACTGCTGACCGACTGTTTCCGTTTTGGTTATATCTGATTCCCTGCTGGTCAAATTTACATGCTTTGGTTCCCCGGGTGATTGGTGTCGTGCGTACAGTGACACGGGAGCTAATGGGCAAGGAGGATACAAGTTTCATAATTTGTTCTGTCTTCTAGATCATTAACGAAGCATTGGGTGGATTTGTGTCAAGCAAATCAACAACTCAAAGATGACATGTTGCCAACTAGGATTCCTGCTCGTCATTCTTTTACTTTTCGAGACTTGCGTTTCCAAACTTCTCTCTCCTTTTATCCCATTTTTAAAGAAATACAAAATTCACCATGGATCCTGCAAAAAAAACCCAAAAACAAACAAACAAACAAAACAAAGAAAGGGAGGAAAAATGGGGGGAAGAAACAAAGGAAAAGGTGCACAATACAGAAACAACCGAATGGAATTAAGGAGGAAAAAAGACTAAAGGGACGTCAGGAGGAAGCGGAGAAGAAAGTAGTGAAGGAACCATGAAGCTAAGAAAACAATCAAAAGTGTTTTTCTTTTCTCCACGCTGCGTAGTGTAATCCTGGTTAAAATATAAACTAGTTTTTGTGTAAAGCAGGACTCTCTTTGCACCAGATTCTGGGTGTGTCGTCACCCACGAATCGACGCGTACCGCCTGGCGGACGGGTGGGGGAACTGTGCGAGAGCATCGGGGGTGTCGAGCGAACGGCGGTGCTGGGACCGTCGCGGTTGCCAATGGGCCTGAGCGGCGCTGAGCTGCGAGGGTCATTCGAGGCTGCTTGCTGCTTTGATATTGATTTGTAATTCAAAATTCAACAAATTTGGGATGCCATTTTTACTTTGGTTAAGTCTTACTTGGTTGATGAAAACTAAAACAGACAGGTCTGACTCTTAAAAGAGCTGAGAATCGACTGAAGGATTCGGTAACACTGAACGTTATTGGTTAAAAGATGGTATTCGTCAATCTGTAAGTAAAAGAAGTGGCATGAAAAAAACAGGGTACGCTTTAAAAGGAGTGCGGTAGAAAGCCTCCAAAAGAAGACTTTTGAGAGACGAGATAAATATGCATCTTTTTCTCTGGATTCCTGCAGGGTTCTGAAGAATTTTGCTCGATCGGGGGAATAGACATTTTAAGTGGGGTGAGATCCTCTTTAGATCCAGGATTACACGAGCCGGCCAACAGTATCCCAGTAGGGGTGGAGTGATGGTGGAGTGAGAGGTAGGGGGTTACAGAGAGAGGGATGTCACTGACCACATTAGTCACCAAAGAAAGCAGACCATGAGTTAGGAAAGCTCCCAGTCTCATCCATCATGCCCCTCTTAACCCACTTTTCTTCCAGCCAAGCCGCTCTGACTTTTTGTCTATTTTCTGCTGGCTCTTCACCATCATCTCCCCTCCCCCTTCGCTGCTGACGGAGGAACTTTGCTATCCTACTTTTCACGGCACAAGACGAAACAGAAATCGCTCTGTAGTGCTGCGCAGATTGCAGGTTGAAACCGAGCAGACATTCATCACGCGGTGGAGGGCATCCATCAACGAGCCGCTTTACGAGTAAATACAGTAATTAAAGGGAGTTTGTTTAGCCAGTCGTTGTGAGGAAAAGAAAATATCATCATAGTGATGTGGAGAAAGGGACCTCATAAGCGTCAGACTTCGGTTGTATTTTATGAGTGGTCTCACGTCTCCAAAAGGCCACTGGCTCAGTTCCTGGTAACAGGGCATAGCTGACTTACTGCTGCAATGAAAACATGACATGCTCAGCTTTGGTCGGATTAGCCTGGAAAATGGGAGAAACTTGGGAGAAGTGGATGAACATTTCTAGGAATACGACGCAGTGATTTCAGGGTTGTCACTGCTACAAAGGAAACATTTTTTTCCAGAAAGCAATGCAGCTATCAATGATAGGATAAACACGCACTTTTATGAAGCATGTTCTGTAGCCACAAGGCAGACACCAGTGTCAAAGTTTGACGTTGCAAAAGGATACATGAATAAATACAAGAAAAATACTAGTTTAAAAGGAAACTGCTACAATTGCTACAAAAATAATTAACAGTGGTTCTGATTTTCTTCTGGTAGAAATGCACAGTTGGAGCATTTTCTCTAATAGCAGCAATTAGCTTGATTAGCATTGCCAATGAGTAATACATTTCCAAAATGCTGTGTGTATTCCCAAACACTATATGTTTGATTGACATGTAGCGCGTCCATTTGTCCATTGCTAAAACACAAACCACCTTAATTATGTGCACAGAAATTTTCCCGTTGGACTTCAACCTCTGGTCTTTTACTGACAATGTCGCAGACCAGCGCACACCTTGGATGCTTTTAGCAGCTTAAGTTGGATCAGAAGCGTTTTAAATGCAGATTTGCAGCATAGATTACTGAGAATTTTCCAAATTTCTGTCTTCTTACGGTGAGAAGATGAAAAACCTTAAAAAGGGTTCGTACAATACCAATAAATATGGAAATACCTATAAAGTGCAACGTCTAATCAAAGAGTGGACAATGTAAGAATGTCATGGTCATACAAAGGCCTTTGTTTATCTAAACATAAATACCTTTTTATATTTCTTATTGTGTAAATACTGTTAATCGGTTAAAACATTTCAATATAAGTGCATTTGTATACATTTCTTATGGAGTAAATATTACTGGTTAAATAGATTTCTTTTACGCATCTTGAGTTTTTAAGTCAATTGTTTAAAAATCCTAAAGAACACATGTTAATGTAGATGTGAAAATGTTTATTTCGCGCACTAGAGACTTAAGACTTAATTTGAAAATGATTTGTAAACATCTTCGTCAACGCACGGAAATAAGAGCTGCGCCGAGAGGCGTCTCTGGGTGCCAACTCACAGAAGATGCTCGGCAGCCAGCTGCCTCAGGTGAGGGTTGTCGCGATTGAATTAATACAGATATTGTTTTGATGGCTGTCATCCAGCACCAGCGTTTTTCTTTTTTTTTGCCCGTTTCGCCCCTCGTCTCTCACACACCCTGCGAGCTCCCAGCATTTTTTTCCCTTCTTGTTTAATTAAAGTTTTTATTATTTTTCAGAACGTATTCGGGCAGCCGCGACTTTCCCCACCTGCAGTAGTGTTTTGACATATTAGGCATCACTGTTTGATACCCCGACAAGTATCCACTTTCCAATGTGTTGTAATACTGCTTTCCAGAATGGGGAAATGGATTTACGTTCCCATATTGCATGTATAAAAGTTCCTGATCCCGTTTTGCGTTTCAAGCATAGGTTATTGGCGAGCAGGCCCATTCTATGGAGTCTGGACGGGGTGAAATAAAATCTATGTACTACCTTATAGTGCGTAAATTTCCCTCTAGAATCTTTAACATATTTAATATAAAATGTGGATGCCTTATATTTAATTTTACTTGAGCCCATCAATTCCTGTATTGGATTATCTTTCTGAATGAAATTGTCTTTTATAGTACAGTCTCTAATGTCTTTTTCAAATGTCATGCTGAAATATTATATCAAAATATCTACAAACCCCATCTGTATACAAATCATCCACAATACGTATTCCCCTCACAAGCCATTGTTCCCAGTAAACGGTTTCTCTTCCAATACAGATGGATGGAATAAACCACAGTGAAGAGTACAATTGTTTTAAATGTGACATCCCACATATTTTATGCATCTCCTTCCATCGTAATTTAGAATGTGCTAATATTGGATTTGTGGGAAGTGGTTGTCTGTCATCCATTTTACCATAGGAAAGGATATGTATTGATCTTAAAGGGTTCACTAATTCTTCTTCAATATTCATCCAAATCAGCTTTGTTTCTCCCTTTTCAAAATATTTGGACAACCTAGGCATCTCAAATGCGAGATTATATAGCCTTACGTTACGGAGAGCCATGCCCCCCACGTCCCTTGCACACCAAATTTTCTTAATGCTAATTCTGGGTTTCTTCTTGTCCCAAAGGAAGTCCTTAACATAAGTCTCATTCTGTTTGTAAACCTGGGAAGGGATGTCAACAGGCACCATCATGGAGACATCTGCTGTAACAGCTAAGATGTCATCTGCATACATAAGCAACTTGTGCTTTTTTCCTCCTGCATCAATTCCTTTAATTCTTGTGTTGACTCTTATCGCTACTGCTAATGGTTCCACAACCAGTGTGAAAAGCAATTGGGACAAGGCATAGCCTTGCTGCTTTTGGTTTAGAATATAATATTTCCACCCATTTTCCCAGAATGTCTTCCTTTCTCCCTTCCAAGTGAAGAGGAGCGTCGTTGGGAATAGCAGTCGGTGTTTCACCTCCATTTCCCGGAGGCGTTTCTTTACAGTGTTGAAAGCTCTTCTTTTCTCCACAAACTCCTTTGACAGGTCCTCAAAGAAAGGCAACTTGCAGCCTTCCCAAACATGTCTCAAACATTAGGATGTCATATGATGGAGCACATTGTTCTTTCTTAAACCATAATTTTTAAACCTGCATGTCTATCCTGAAATTAGAAATTGCGCAGTGTATTCTGTTGTTTACCGTCTTTCAACGATTCTATTAGAATTCTGAACAACCTCAGACAGGTCAATTTGACCTGTAAACGCCACTAATTGGGGAAAATCTAAACATTCGCTTCCTTGTCACAGACAATTTGATATGATTCGGGCTGTTTATGGGAAAGCAAAGTGTGACGGATCATATTTATGCGCGCCGTCATGAAGCGATGCCGAGGGAGCGACTCAGCGACTTACCTTATTAAAGATTTTATTGGATAAAAAAAAAAAAAATTGACAGGGCAGGCTTCTTATCGACTCCTTTGTATGTTCCTTTCACAGGTCCGCTCTGTTTCGGTTTGTAGAAACTGGATGTTAGCGGAGATCCAGTTGGACTTTTCTTCCATTCTGAGCGGAATTAAATCTGTTTCTTAGATAAATATTTTGGAGGAGACTTGGATGTTAATTCGGGTCCATCGGCCAAGGCATCAACGCCCTCTGTCATCCGATATCTTGGCTCATGTCTCCTGCCGCTCTGGCACGTATTATTCATTACAGCATGTGTGTATTTGCACCACTCCGGGTTTCTCAGTGTGGGATTTTGTGCAGGATCCACTTGGCTCCTGGTTTTCCCGCAACCTGGCACTCTGACTCTGAGGGTGTGTTTGTGTGTGTAACTGTAAATCCATCCTTCTGCCTTCTCGCCTTATAGAGCCCTTACGATCAGAGAGATACACCAGCCACTCACTCACACACGCACACACACGCACATGCATGCGCACACACACACACACACACACATCACCAGGCCAAGCACAAAGGCAGCAGGCGCCGGACCGAATGGCACAGCCGGGGGACGTTTCCATGGTAGCCTTAACAGGAAGTGCATTAGACCTCCTGCGTGCCCTGCTGATGTGATTTTTAGAGGATTTTATTTCTGTGCTTCTTAAACAGTTTGTCACATTTACATATTCTTGATGTTAAAGCTTAATACCAGTTATTGCATTGAGTGTGTAGCTCTGATTCAACACCAGCAATTAAGAGATTCATTCAGCCGAGAGATCTTTTATTAAATTCTGAGTCACACGCAAGCTGTTTGTGGTTAACGCCTCCCTTACAAACATCAATAGTACAAGACTTTTGGATCGACTGGAACTGAAGTGGTCGATGACTTTTAATTGATATCAGATGACCAATTGAGCTTCCTTTAGTGATATACTGCATTTGATCTGGTACCCTTTACTCTTTTCTGTGCCGTCACAGAGAAAGCAGCTTGGAACTTTCCCAGAGAAATTCAATGCACGTAAGAAGACTGAAATGACAAGACGGTTAGAACTACAGTGCCTCCTTAACAATCATATCAATTACGGCGTCGCAGGTTAATTAAACGTCCAGCATTGGCAGAGCGGTTTGTGAAACAGAGCGATCTCAGAGTGATATTTAATGGATCAGTCAGCCTCTTGTAATTACAAGGCTGTGGTGCTCGTGTTCACATGTGTGGTTGATTCACAACATCGTTCATTTGATAGCCCTTATAAAAGGACAAATATAAGAGAGGAAATTATCACAGGATGAAATCAGTGTGCTTTCACTTACTCTTGTATTGAGTGTAGAGAAGAAGAACGCATAAATCTCTTCTCATACAACTCTCAACCTTTCTAACTGCAAGTCATTGATGCCATATTTTTTTAGACAAAATCAAGTATTTCACATTACAGTTATTTAACAATATTTAGACATTTCACTCTGAATTTTTAAAGTGATGTTTTTATGGTATGGTCAGAACTAAATTAATTTAGCACAGGTGTCAAACTCCAGTCCTTAAGAGCCGGTGTCCTGCACGTTTTAGACGTGCCGCAGGTACAAAACACTGGAATGCAATGACTTAATTTCCTCCTTCTTGTGTAGAGAAGTTCTCCAGAGCCTTCATGATCTAATTATTCTATTCAGGTGTGGTGCAGCAGAGGCACATCTAAAAGTTGCAGGACAGTGGCCCTTGGGGACTGGAATTTGACACCCCGGATCTAGATCTTATAGGGCCACACAAATAGAACTTTGAAGATAAGAGTTGTTTGCTTAAGTATTTTATCAGTCAAATTAAAGCAGTTTTTAAATGGATAATGCCAAACTACATAAACAACAAAAGATGTTCAATTTTATTTAACTTTAAGAAGTAGCAATCAAATCCAGAGAACGCTGTTTATTTTTATTTCAGCCGTTTGTTAACAGGCAGATTTATCAATCCGTAAACCGGCCCCTTAAAAGCGTTCACGGTCTTGATTCCTCTCAGGCCTTCACAGAAAAGCTGTCTGCATCCTGAGATTAAATTACACAAAGATGGGCTCTGATGTTCTAATGAGGTGGCACTGGATAAAATTTAGGGGTGTTGCAGTAAAGGGGGGCTCACTACAGATGGATAAAACACTTTAGATTTTTAGTTGTGCAATGCAGCTGCAAAGCCCTGAGTCTGTTAATGGAGGAATTTTACTTTTAGACCACTTCAACCTAAATATATGTATATCTTGAACATATAACCCTAATGTTTTGGATCGAGGTAACATAATATAAGCTGTAAAAAAATAGTGACATTTTTATATTTTCTTGCAAGGATAAAGGTTTGGCATATGAATAGTGGCTAGTGGATGCACACTGTGTTGAGAGAAGCACTGGGAGTTGAGCTGTTTGCTGACAGAGGGAGAAATAGATGAGCTCTTGGATGAGAAGCTAAAAAGCAGAGACGTTTGATGAGGGTGGCCTGTCTGGCGCGGGAATGAAGATGGATGGGTGGCGGATCCGCCTTAAGGTCTGCCCTGCAGGTCCAGTGTAAAGTCGGGTGCACGTTGGCATGTGCTGTCAGGGCCACTGTGTTGATGATGGCGAGATCAGAGGGTTTTCTTCTGCGTTTCTGCATGAATATGGAATGAATTAATGAAAAAAAAAAAAGTTTCCTCTTACACTGATGCAGCAACTACTTGCCCCACTTTAGAAGGAAGCTTTTTGTTGCTTAATTCATGAGGTGTGGAGTTAACATAGCACTCAACTCTGTATGTAAAAAAAAATATATAAAAAAATACAGGGCTCGAAAAGCAATTTAAATATGAAAGCTGTGCTTGTAGAGTCAAGAGAACAGATCTGCAGAAACTCTTTATCGCCACATAATTGCAATTTTTACAGAGTAGCCAAACCAGAAAGTAATGTGCTGTAAAAAAAAAATATATGATTTTGCTTTTTTTGTTCCAGATAAATATTTCAGATCGACAAAGAAAACCTGAAAGCAAGATACAAATTTTAAATCAATGTTTCATTCATGTAAGTGAAATTGCTCTCCAGAAAACCTACTTGAACGAGTAATCAAAATAATTTAGATATTCAGAATTTATATATAAATATATATATACTTCTAAGTAAAAAATAAGAGACGTCTGGAAAATAGTACATAATTTCTCTTATTTTACTTTTCATAGGTATATGTTTGAGTGAAATGAACATTGTTCTTTTATTCTATGAACTACTGACAACATGCATCTGAAATTCCAAGCAAAGATTTGGTATTCATTTGCAGAAAATCAGAAATGGTCAAAATAAAGAAAAAAGATGCAGCGCTTTCAGACCCGAATCTAATGCAAAGAAAATAAGTTCATACTCATTTAGTAGCAACGATTCTAATGTTTTAACTTCAAGAAGAGTTCAGAAATCAATATTTGGTGGAATAACCATCAAGTTTTCAGTTTGGTTCGTTGCAGTGGTCACCTACTTTTTTTCCAGAGCTGCAAATAGATATATATAAACTAGAGTTAGAGCCATGTAGTCAGCATATCATATTGTTCTCAGTCTCCTGCTCTTGCCTCCAGCCCTGTGTTTCCCACAGATCTGGCCACTGCTTCCTGCAGTGTCTCTCTCCCCGTCCATTTATTATCATGCATGTCCTCCTACCACGTTTCTCTCCTCCTGTTATTCTTCTCCCTTCACTCGTTTTTTTTTCTCTTTTTTTTTTTTCTCCCCCTCCCCATCCCGTCCTCCAGCTCTTCTCCGAAACCCAAATTATTCCGTGTATCCTTTTGGAGCCCTCTCTATCCCTCTCATCTGTTTATTTTTCTCCCCTTGCGTTGCTCGCTGTGTGTTCAAAAGCAGAGATCTTCCCCCCCAGCCAATCCCCCCGCCCAGGCAGCCAAAGAACAGCACACGATAGCCAGAACAAGGAAGAAAGGAGAGATTTAGGACTTGCATGCTTACCTAAATTTACACTTTAAAATCCTCACATTCTTCCTCCTGATTATGAATTTCATTAAAAATGTCAAAATGCTTCTTGAGCCTCTTCCAAAGAAGACGATTACTCCTCTGATGCGCCCGTTTCAGGTATTCTGTAAACAGTAATGGCACCGCTGTGACAATCATGGTCAGCAGGGCTGAGGAGGTGATTTAAGGAGACACTTGAAATGCACCACATTTGCATTTTGGGTCTCTCTGCCAGAGATTTAAAAGTAAAATCACCACACCGTATGCACAATTTGCATTATTTATGATTTTCATTTTGTGTTGATGCCTTGTAAGTCTCTCTTTCTCTCTCTTTTTTCTTTTTTTTCAGTTTGTTGTATTTCTGCACGCATCTCTCCATCACCGACTGGGTGAGCTAAAAACCCGCCCCCCCAAAAAACAAACAAAAAAACCCGAATGTCTTTCAGACTTCCAAAAAGTCTGGAAATGAGAATATCACATGTCCTTTTTCTTTTTTGGCCACAGACATTTGATAGATTACCACGAAGTAGTGTTCTGACACTCAAAGCACTCGGATAATGAATCCTGCAGATGTTGGCGCGGGCCGCAGACTTTTCTTTCAGCGCCACCGTGAGGGTTTACAGTTATTGCTTTTAGTGAGCCTCCTGAAAGGCTATCGCATTTAAAGATACGGAATGAAATTGGCTCATGCTGATTGTGGTCGTTGTAGAATCAGCAGTGACTATTTTGACCTGTGATAAAAAAATTAAGTTGAAAAATGTGGACGAACACCACGTTTTATTGAAGAGGATTTGTTCAGCTGGCAGAAAATATCCAGTGTTAAGCAACACAAAAAAACATTTATGTGTTTTTTTTTATTGTTATTGTATTTTTTCTATTTTTTTTTATACTGAACAGTCGACTTTTGTTCTTTTTATTTTTCCTTGTGAAAAATAAAAAAAAATCGTTTTATGGAGCTCTCCATATGTTTTATGACATAACATCTACAAAATTGGAAAAAAAAGGTACATGCCATTTAAGAATGACAAACGTGTTAATCTTTCTATCTTTTAATGGTCAAAAGAGAGCAGCTGAACACCTGGATTTCTCCACATGTACAGCCATCCAGAGGATGGATGAAAAGGTTGGAAAAGTGGCAAAAAAGGCCAGCCAGAGACACAAGCTTATATTTTCACATACAGAAGAAAATACGTTAAAAAACTCCAAAGCTTAGTGCCGCAGCAGATTTCAAAATGTGAGTTGTTTTTTTTTTTGCAAGAAGAGTCAAATATCAACTTATTTTAAGGATTTTTGCACAAATTTACCACGGGGTTCTTCATTTAGTGCCCATATCATCACGTTAGAATGCTAACGTTAGCATTCAGCTACAGGTATTTGCTTGTGTCCAAGCAAAGTCTCTCAATTCTTTTGCTCGCTCCATCCTCTCATACATTTAAGTGTGTCAGTGTGTTGAGGTAGATAAATTTTGCAAGGCTTCTATTAATAGGTTGATGAAACCCAGTGCAGCTGCTGCTACTTGGTGTTTAAAATAACAAAGGGGAGACAAATCTGGGCTTGAGGAGCAACAATAAATTGTCATGAGGAAGACGAGCAGCAACGACGAAGAAATAATATTAAAAGGCTCACAGCGTCTACATATTTAATTTGCCCAATGGCTGTCAGTTTAGCCTAATCCCTGCGATGCTGTGGGAGAGAAAGGAAAACAGATAGCAGATGAGTTCGAAGGCAAGATAAATCAAGAAGGTTTAGCGGCATTGCTCAGAGATAAAGCGCTTTTATCACCGAAGATGTTTTAATTTCCTTTTGGGGAACACACAAGTAACCAATTATTGAACCATGATTTAATTTAATAGAGCGATTAGACTATTAGGGTCATGGTAAAAAACAAACAAAAAAAACAAAACAAGGGTAAGACGTACAGATGCACTGATCAGAGTTTTGTAAAGCCTTCCCTGCCAATAGCGATTATTATTATCTACCGTAGTGAAAATATGTTTTATGGCATTTCTTAGTCATTTAAGGATGTACATGTTATGCAGTATTAACTGTAAATCAGAGTTTATGTGAGTATTGATACTTTTAATTGACTCTGATATTTTCAAACGGCTAACAACATTTTCAAATCCAGAATCCATGATAGATACAAGTCGAAGGCTCAAAAATGGCAAAGATCTTGGTTTGGGAAATTCATGTTCCTTTAAGTAGCTTCCTACAGCTTTTGTGCATTGGCCCTTGGAAAAAGCTAACTTTTTGTTGTCTTCCCTCCTTACCGACCTCCACACCAAAGAGTGTTATTGCTAATGTGACCTGGGAGTGCTTAGGCGAAATGCTTTCACAGATTAGCTAAAAATATATATATTTTTGAGTTATTGACAGGCATGTCAAACTAAAAATCATCCAATTATTATTATTATTTACAGGTTGTCATACGGAAGAAGAGCAGCGACGACAAAAAATAATATTAAAAGGGTCACAGCGTCTGCATATTTAATTTGCAGAGTGGCTGTGAGTTTAGCCTAATCCCTGCCATACTGTGAGAGTTTTATGGGAGTGGGAGTTTTGGCAGGCTTGTTTTTCTGCCAAAACAAGTCATAAAACTAGTATCTCGAAAACTTAGATTGCATGCAGTTTCAACTATTTAAAAGTTTCACACATCTGTTAGCACATGGTCACAGGGTCCATCTGCTGTAGAGATGACTCAAGTTTACAATGTGAACGTTGCAGAGTCTGAAAAATAAGATTTAAAAAGGGGGAAAAAAAACACAAACAAGACAAATACCATCTGACAGGGTCACCCCTGCACAGCAGGCCGGCCTTGACATTTAGTGTCTGTGTGTGTTTGTAGGAGTGGCTTTTTTTTTTTTTTTTATCAAGAAAACAGCCTGCATCCATCTGTACTGTCCTCTCCTGCTGACCTTTGTGTTCTTAGTTTCCCAAACTTCTGAATATCACAAAGACTCAGTCCTTCCACCTTCTGTGTCATGGCTAAACTTCCACCCTCACCTTGTTGTTGCTCTGTCTTTAGCCCTGTTCCAGCTGTCCTGTCCCCTCCCCACCCTTCGGACTCTCCGGTTCAGCGGGACCATGATGCTCAGCAGCTCCGTGGAGGTGCCCAGCCCGGGCGGGATAAGCGGCCTCGGCGGGCTGAGCGCGGCGGCACGGAACGTGGTGCGCTCCTCCAGCATCTCGGGGACCATGTACAGCCTGGAAAAGAGCCCCACCAACGGGGGTCCGGACTCGGCGTCGTTGACAGGCAACAAGAAGCGGCGCTCCAGTCTGGGCGCCAAGATGGTGGCCATTGTGGGGTTGTCACAGTGGAGCAGAAGCACACAGCAACTTAACCAGCAAGGTCAGTATACTGGTGGATTATTTTTTATAAACTAGAGGGTCTGAAGGTCATGCTGTGTGTTTTAAAGGCAAAATTTCCAATGCGCTCCTCTTTGTCAACCTTTGAAATTGGTCTTTTCTTGATTTCTCTATTATCATATTGGAATTAAGGTAGAGTTAGATATTAATCAACTCTACAGAGGTTAATCACCTGGATAAAGCAGTACAAAATACAACTTGATCATATATCGCCGTCGTTTATAGTAAAACTGGTGCTTTAGGAACACCCCAATAGAGGCCTAATGCACCATGAAGTGTATTTATTGGTTCACTGTTATAATAGGAGCATATATCTGACTCAACAAGCTTTCAGTGGCTTTGTAAGAAACTGCAGGTCGACTGTGTGCACTGCTGTGCTCTGATCTCTGCAGTGGGTTTGCATTGGTTGCGGTAAGGACGCATTGTGACCGTGGCTCCATGTGCTAATATGTCCCCTATAGCATGTAATTACAGATCCCGTGAAGCTGCGATAAACGTGCTTCTTGGTTTGTGCGTGTGTGTGGTGGAAACAAGGCCGTTTGTTCCTGTTATGTGAAGGGATAACATGTCACACAGTTGGAGAGGCTGGGCCAATACGGGGAGGGTATCCTGTGGTGTGACATGCTGTTTTGTTGTTTTTTTTTCTTCCAATGTGTTAATAAAAAAGAAAAAAAAAACTATTCATGTTGCGCTCCTTCCTAGTGCGTTATGTTTCTGCTATGAATACAGTGGCCAGCAACCTGAACAGAACAGTGTGTATCTGTCTCTGCTGCTTGTCTGCAAACATTAGCAGACTAACACTCCTTTCAGACATGTACTGCTTTCGTGTTAACTGGCCGGGCTATAAATATGTCCGTGTAAAGGCTCAATTTCTGATCAATTTCTGTTACAGCGTCATGGTATCTGCACCAAAATGTGAAACAAATGAATAACATAAACAGGAAAGGAGGAATTATCCATCTTAATTACTGAAGCTATTATCACAGCGACATACTTGTTAGATTTTGATATGCAAACTTTAGAAAATAATAATAATAAAAAAAAACACTCCATACAACCTGCAGATTAATTGATGCTGTTTGTATCCTGCTGTTAGTTTTTATATATGCGCTTCTAGAAAAAACAAACAGAATTCCTTTTGTGATCATTTTCCTTTTTCTGTTTTTAAACGCTGTGAATATTCAGAATAAAATGAACTTTCAACTGATGTTTCTCTTCATCGTTATGCTGATTAAATACCCAAGTTACTGGAGCAGCGAATTGATTTGTACATTAGACAGATGTTCTGACTCAAGCTCACTCTCACTAAAAGTCTTCAAGGACATCTTTAAGTTGTGTCCTACCTTTTTATGCATCTATTTTCAAAGTTTTCTCTGTGAGTGGCAGGCTAGTTGCTGTCTTGCTAGATAGACATATTACCCCAATGCTCTGCCTTGTGCTTTAAATTTAATTTAATTTTCATTGTGACAATTCAGGAAACAGATAAAAAAAAAAATACATAAGTGTCATTATAATGTCTTAAGAAAATCTTAACACCCTTTCTACCTTAATAGATTTATGATTTTGTGCATGATTTCCAAAAAGAATCCACTCTAAGCAGTGGATCTATCACAGAACTTTACATACTGAAGGGACTCAAGAGCTGCATCCAAACCCGGCCAACTTGTATTAGTCACACTCGTTTGTACCATAAAATTTACTTCAGGTATCTTATGAAGCATTGGAATCAACCTCTCTTGACACTCAGGCTATTTATTCTCTGACTACAGCATCAAGATTATCTTTCAAAATAGCTTTCACTTGAGTTTTTAGTGCATTCCTTGTATTGAGGCACATTTATATAAATCCCATTGCCCTTTATGAACAAGCTATATTGTCTGCTTCTGAAAACGCCATTTCCCAATATAGATTCATGCACACATAGAAAGACCCCGCTCCGCTCAGGCACAGCTAACTCTGGTCTGACGCAGACAAAGCTGTCGATATTTTCACCACAGGGGCTTCTGTGTCTCTGTGTTTGTGGTGCTGAGGAGAGCTCATAGGAGGGGAAAGTGTGGAAGAGGAGGCAAGGAGAAGCTAAAGGATGTAGAAAAGAGGAAGGGACGTGTATCTAAATTTAGATGTTCTCAACAGAAGAACACATCAGGCCTGGAACTAAATCACAGCGTCACAGCACCATTCTTCTTTCTTCTCCGTGTTGTCAACAGGTTGTTACATAAATGTCAAAAGTTATTTCAGCAATTTGAGAAAATATAATTGTTCCTCTGACCGAAATTACTGTTGTTAGTGAATTTGGTTAAACTCGAGTTTACAGAAAATGATGCACACTCCTTTGAGTCTTTCACAGTGCCGTTGTACAACCACAATTAAACTTTGGTGTGTTTTATTGGGGGTTTATGTTATTTACCTAGGCAAAGTATTGCGGAATTGTGAAGTGGAAGGGAAAATATTCATGGGTTTAAAAAAATCATGAGGTCTTGTTTGTAGTTCTCTGCCAGGTAGGGAACATAGACATGTGGAAGAAGCTGCTCTGGCCCACTGAAACCCAAATTGAATTATTGAATTATTTGGCCTACAATCAAAATTGCATGAAGCTAGTCAGAGTTAATGGGAAGATACATGGAGCTAGCTACAATGAAAAGCAAGGCTGTTTTACTGATGCAGCTCATATAAATCATTCAGTGCTTTATATTCGTGGTCCCAAAACCTGGTCCTGAAGGCCCACCGTCCTGCATATTTTAGGATTCATTCTTTAATAAAACTCAAATTCGTTTTCCTAGAAAGTCTTATTTCATTTGGGGAGATGTGAATGCACAATCAGACCAAAAAAAATGAACTTTGGTCCTCTGAAAAACCTGGGCGTGGTTCAATTGTAGTGAACTCTGGTGCGGTTCGAATGCATACGTGAATGCCAAACCGACTGAAGACCGCTCCAAATGAACTGAAGTGTAGGACATTCTGGATAAATACAACAATAAGAAATGCTCTTGTTTAGCAGTAGGGGACATGACTCTACTGCCAAAAAACAAAAGAAAAAATTCTTACAACCACAAATCCTATAACTACAAAATGTAACAAAAACAATGTGTTTGTGCTAGGCGTCTTCTTCAAAAGTTTTTTGCTCTTATTTCCCTCAGTGGTTCTTGGTGTAGCACCCCCACAGACAAAGTTGTGAGTAAGTATTTGAAAGGTTTTGGACTGTTTGATGCAGTACTTTCTGAAAGTGAACGGCACCAGCTGAAATTGTAACAAATGTAGCAGTTCTGGTCCACAACTGAACTGAGTCTACCAGACTATCAGGAGTGAAAACACTCTCAGATATCCCTATTCATGGACAACGGATTTATAGAATTAAATCATTGGGCCACTCACTACTTCATTAGCGCCAAAGAAAAAAAATATTCTCGTATTGGTAATTGTTTGCAGGAAATACCCTAAAACCTCCAAAAACAAAGGAATCAGTGTATCCTGAAAAGAAAATTCTATTGAGGCTTGCAGGGTCAAGGTCCCAATTGATTTAGCTTCAAATTGAATCAAGTAAAAGGGTTTTTGCGTAACATCTGTCCAGCCAGATGATGTAACTGCTCTTCTAGGAATCTTCTCAAGCAAAGTTGCAAGTCTGATACTGATAATCTAGAGGAAAAACAATCTTGTTTACTCAATGAAGGCTGGATTTGGGTCTTGTTTTCCAATTACTGCCTCCTTATTTGGTTTGCATAGATGCCAAAGTAAAGTAAACTACCTATGTGAGCCGCTGAGACTGGGTGATAGAGAAGCAATGTGTCTTAAATGCTCGGGCTAGTTGTGTCTCCTTTCAGGTTTTGCCCTGGCAGTCATTAACAGCTCCGTCCAGTCAGCTGCTGGAACTCCATGTTCCGACTGACACGTGCTGATTGGTCAGTGGGCTAGGTCGACCCAGCAGTCTGCTCCTTGCTCCGCTCAGTCGGTCAGCCAATAAGCCCCGGACTGATTTACTCGGGATAGAAGAGCAAGACGGAGGAAATTTGCTTTCCATGTGTAGCAACAGTGGAAGATCTCCAGTAACATTCAGATCTGGTTCAGTTTAATCTTATGTAAAAATCTACAATTTTTCTCAGTAAACAATGAAAAGCATACAATTATATTAATGCTTTAACCAGCAAGGGAGACACTTCGATGTGAAAAAGACAAAGTGGTCAAAAACAATTGGAGAACATGCCACCATGTCGCCATTACACCATAACGAGGTTATTGTGCTGTTATTGTGTCAGTTTCTGGAGGCTATGCGCTAGCCTGGCTCCATTTGTGGAATTGGACTGGGTCAATTTTCAGAAACACTTTTTATCATCTTATATAAGCAAGTTCATTGTTTTAAAGATGTGTCTTAGATGTGTTCTGAGAGGATTTGTGGAGAAACGTTTACCTTTTGCATTTGTCATGATTTGGGCTGTAAAGGTCGCAGTGCGTAAAAACGCAGAATTCCGAGTAAGATCACAAATTAAGTTGGAAATATCAGTGTGGTGCCATTGGCCGTTGCTTCAATTTAATCTGCCCTAATTAAAATCATTCAGGAAGCATTACAGTAACTCAGCATTGTGCCTGTTTAATTAAGTTGGACAAATTTACACAATGCTGAAAACTGCAGCTAGGTTAAAAACAGACTACTTTGGGTTTGGTTTATTTAGCTAACCCATTCCTGGAGTAACTACAGAGTGATCAACTATGAGGTGGTGCAGCACAACAGAGTTGTTTTATGTATTTGGCCTTGTCTGTTAGGTTAGGCTAGGTTTTCAATTCTATGAAGTATGGTAGAGCTCCTTGTGGTATCCTCTCTAACCTAATAAACTGGGTCACACATTTTGACTGACTGGGTAGAACTGCTCGATGTCTCTCACAAAATAAACAAAACATTTGTCGTAAAATATCCTACTTTTCACATAAAATAATCAATACTTATCCCTAAAACATTCAGTTTTGAAAACCAACAGTATGCAGTCATGCTTTCAAATTCCCACGAAGCGTACTCGGCTTCCACCAAAAGCCGACTAGGGACACAGCATTTAAGGAACCGAACGCCACCGTTTGGTTGGAAGGCATAAATTATTTTAATTGGCTCTTGTGGTCTTTTTGTAGCTGGCAGCATGTCACAGCTATGCTCTGGAATGACAAATGTGCAAATATTTATTATCTCATCTGCTATTGGTCAGTCTTTCTCTAATTCTAGCATTGCTGTGGCCTAATCTTATTATGTGGTAAAGCACAATGCCAAGCCGCTAGGACTTTTAAAAGTTAGCAGTAAAACGTTAAACTGAATTCTGGAGTTAGTAGGAAATGAGTGCATGTCACAATTCTGTCTTTTTTTTGGGGGGGTTGATTATGTTTGTAGCCTTTTTCAGTTTATTCCTTTGTATTTAGACTTGTTCTTGATATTATTTCTGCACTGGAGTTTTGATTAGTGTTTCCATCCCCAGCTATTAGCTCCAGCTAAAATCTTAATAAACATTAATATCAGTCACAAGCCCAGGTAATTTTTTAGAATTGTGTATGAAATGCACGTTAAAGTTTGATTTTCATGTTCATGTTCTAAAACTGCACATTTTTTACTGCAGTGCAGCGAAGCTCAGCAGTTTTGTTGTATAAGCAGATGTTTTATTTATTACTCCTCACCCATTTTAGCCTGTTTTCATACATTCTTACATCCATAAGTTTTTCTATCGATATATTTCCTTTCATTTTTCCATGCTATTCCACACGTCTCTCCAGTTTGCAAAGTGTGTAATACCGGCATCTCATTATTCTCGCCTTTGTAACTGGCAAACCACAGTGATGGCATTTTGGTTTTGTCTGTGCTTTTTTTATTACCTGCTATTATTAGGATCGGTAAGGAGAAGGAACACACACACGCACACACACACGACACAGTTTCCCAGGTTTAACGGGTGAGTCACTTCTTTACCGAACAAGCTCTTATCTCCTAAGCAGGTTTTATCCATGACTGAGAGCCAGCAGATCAGCTCTCAGTTCACCGTCGACCCTCACACAGAGGAAGATACCCCTGATAGGAACCTATGGAGCGGTCAGATTAAAACCAACATACACAGGAAACCAGATGTTTGTATCCAAAGCTTGCACCTTATATATTCTTTATCTCATCAACATTAAATGAAACCTCTGAACACAAATTTAAGTTGTTCCAACCTGCAGCTTGTATCCTAGGCATCTGTATTTGAAAACATGTGTCTACACTGAAAATAATGACAATTGAGGAAACTCATTCCAACCCAACCACCCACAAACATCAGTCAAAATGAGCCATTTTTAATGTAACAGACTGATTGATCCTATACTGGAAGATAAACTAAAACATAAAACAACGTAAATGCGCTACTTTAGCTGTCCTTCTCAATGAAATAAAGTTCTCTTACAAATAACATCCTTTACAGAAAATAAAATATTTTATTTAACTCACAAAGTCAACTTTTCTCTTATCTTTTTCCTCTATCACAGTACAACTCGTTTAGCTTCTTCGTTCTTCTTCCAGCGCCAGAGAACGCAGCAACCCGGTTGGCTGGAGCTGGTCACGTGGTCCACACGTCAATGTGACCCTTCAGAATAAGAGATTTTTCTCACGCTTGACCGTTTTAGCTGCTGACTAAATAAATCTCTGTTTTATACTGTTTTAAACTAAATAAAATATCGTAACATGAAATACAGCATTTATAATGTTAGTAATTATTACTTTTTATATTTTTAACTATTTTAAGACCTATTTGTTCTCGATTCATTTATTTATTTTCTACTTATCCATTTTATAGCTATTTTTTATGAAAAGGTTTATATTTAGTGAGGGCTATGTTAACCTGGGTTACATGAGGAAAAAAACAGTCATTCCTCCGTCAGACTTTTTACATTTTTCTGCAAATACGTTCGACTTGTGCAAATTCCTTTGCGATCGCCTCCCTCTTTCATTTCTTTGTCCCCCTCCCCCAACTCATTCAACAGCCAAACTCATCTTTTTGTAAACCTCAAGTCCTTTAAATATTCTTTATTTAAATCTTCCGTCCGTGTGTTTGCTTTTGCCGCTCTGCTGCTACGGCTGGAAATCCTTCAGAGACAAAGACAAGAAGCAGAGACGACAACGGAAGAGTTACTTAAGGATACTTGTTAACTTTCTTATTAAACTGAGTCCAAGTTTACTCTGAGAACAGCAGCAAGTGTCTCCCGTGCTGGGCATTTGTCACAAAAATAAATGACTTCCAGTCAGTCAGCACAAAATATGTGTGTGCTGACTGACTGGAAGTCCTGTTCCAGCTTCAGAATAAAGTGATGGGAAGTAGTTGAGATAATTGCCAGTCAAGTTATTTCTCACTCTCGCAGTGGAATGCTGTCATTTTCAGCATGAGGACAAGGCAAAAGAAAATTTCACCTTGTGCACCTGCTGCAAATATTTGCCATTTTCCAATACTTTTAGCTTCTTTTTACATTTATGATTTGCATTTTGTGGTGAATGATTGTTAACTGGAGGGAAAATAATGTTTAAACTTTAAAAAAAAAACAAATCAATAACATGCACATTTAAGTCCATCTTACCTTGCTTTTGTTAAATCAACTAAAGTGCAACTCTGCGTCTTCAGAAGTCTTGCAATAGAAAAAGCGTGTGTAATTTAATCTTTGCATAAATACAGCTGTTCTATGAAAGTTTTAGCATCCATTCTTGGCGGTGGGAAAACTGAAGGACAAGTTGTTGATCTTTCAGGAGCTACGTTTCCATCCACTTGTCATGCGAATTTTGAGTGAACTTTTAAAAACATTGCAAAAAGGAAAAACAAAGAAAATGTTGAGTAGCATGTGTTTCCCTCAACCACGCTATGCAGGACATAATTTTGTTAGACGTAAACATTGCTTTTTCATACAGCAATGCCGATTAGATTGCTTAAACAAACAGGAAGTGCATGAAGTAGACGTTTGGTTTGACAAACATATTTCCATCTCTTCTCTAGTGCATTAACTCTTATTTGGAGAAGCCAAAAACCGAGCATAAAAATAATTTTTGCAAAACTGAGAAAGGTTGACGTATGCCATTTCCTTCAACATTCTCTGAAGTTATATTTCCAAACGTGGATGGAAATGCTAATGTAGCTGATGCTGGAACTATCAGAATAGATAAGAAAAGGAAGCCGGACAAACAACAAAACCATAATAAGTTAACTTTTTCGATTGACTGACTCATTCAGTTGATTGATTGACTGTCTTCAGCTGGAAAGTTTGCAGCCTACTTGTTCATAACAGCAATATTCAGACAGGCATATTGCACACTAGGCAATAGGTAACAGAAATACCCTTTAAACGTGACATTTCCTCTTTGACCCAAAAGAAATGAATACGTAAAATAAAATAAAAATATTGAACAGAGTAAATCCAACCTGAAAATATCTCTTTTTCTTGAAGGAAATCAGTAGACCTATAAATATGTATATTTGTAAATATGTAAATTTAACCGACAATTGTTCACTGTCCATTCTAACAATGAAAACTCCAATGTAAATATAAAATGACAGAGTCCCTGAAATGTTGAGTCAAAAACGTCAAAATTACAAAGTTATCGACACAAACTGTTCCCTCAGGTTCTGTTTGAGGTTTCAGGAACAGATATGACAGCTGCAGACTATCTTCCTCCTTTTGGTCGACAACTGAAGGAAAAATGTTCCACTCAGCTGAAAAACAAGAACCACAGCTTCATTGTACTGGGATTGTTTTTCCAGACCTGTGGCAGACAAAAAGAAAGAATAAAAAAGAAAAAAAAAAAAAAGGAAAAATCTCTGTAGATGTTTGAACTTGAAATACAGTTCTCCCCAACACTCAGATGGCTTCGCCTTACCGGACGTATTTTTCGGTAATCTGAAATCTTTTCCAATGATTATCTCCCTTTTTTTAGTCATTTTTAATCGGTGGTGGTTTCGACTCGACTCGCTCGTGGCCTACTTTTAGCTTCGCCTCTGAGTCACAGTTGGGAAACGCATTTCAAGTCATTTTTGTGGCAACGTTTTGGAACGCCCGCTGTAATCAGATCCTTCCTGAAAAGAGCTACTGGAACTTTGCTGCTGCTTTGAAAAGACCGAGCGAGGCGAGCGGCGCTGAATAAAAAGCAGTGAATTGTCATGATGAGGAAAGTTGTTGTGGTAGCACTCTAACTGCCTTTCTACAATCATAGTAATTTCTCTCGATGAGTGCACACGACTGCTATTCATTCTCCGGGTGAGTCACTGAAAAAAAAATGATGCTATTTCAGGTGAGACTAATGCTTTGTTGTAGGTACACAGCACCTCCTCCTGTTCTACCACCTCCCTTTTCCTTTCAAGCCTGTTGGGATTTTTTTATTTTATTTTTTTTCTTTCTTTTGCTTTGGTGCTGCAGACGCTCTGAAACTTCAGTCATGTCTCTAAAAGCTTTCTCCTCCACACCGAGGCTGTTGGTAGTTACCAGGCCTCTGCCAGGACGGCTGCTGCTGGTCACTTTCCACCGACTCGTCCTGTCTGTCATGTCACCACTCACCGTTCTCCCTTGCTGTCCTGTCTGTGTTTGATCTGGCTGCTGGAACCTTCATTTCCCCCCTTCTCTCCTTCATCTCTCTGTGTCAGTCCCCGTCTCTTTAGCTCCCAGTTTCACTCAGACATCTGTCACGTTTTCCTGATCATGCCCACCAGCTCGTCCGTGTTTCTATTCTTAGCTAGACAGTCTGAACAATTCAACTGTTTTTTTTTTCTTTTTTTTTTTTTTCCGGGGGGGGTTTCAAGGGTGCTGCTCTGGGATTTGTGTCTAGATTCTGCACGTTGCACCGCTGGATCTCCATAAGGTCCTTTTTTGACGTTGCATGTCCGGAGCAAAGCCAACTGATGACTATCGTTTTGTGTATCGACCGTTATAAAAATTGTGACATTTTTGTGTAAATTTGTTTAATCCCTGCCATATCAACCCCCCCCCGGGTTGCTTCTGGTCGGGTGCAGTGGCTGAACGCCCCACAAACTCCTGCTCTTTTTTTTTCCTCTAACAAAATTGAAAATAAAATGATATGTTGTCAATAGCTATTAAATCCTCTTTCTCCGAACTTGTAATAGTCTTTCCTCTCGGCCGTCATCGCTGTGTTTATTACAATGTTATATACCACACATATGGCAAAACGCCACAAGGTTTCCTGCATCGGGGATTCGGCTCGGTGTGTCTTTTTGGACTGAGAAAGGTGTGTGTGTGTCGTAAAACAGCCTCCCCCAAAGCACTCGGCCGCGCGTTGTCGGTTCGACGTCAGTCAGACCTTGCCTAACCCTTAAATGCGGTGGAGGTACACTGAGGTGGAGGTCATGTTCATGAGTTCGAGCACAAACAAGGAAGTTGTTGTTTCCGTGCCCGCTCAACATGAAGGCTGGAAATGTTGTAATTTTGTGCCACTTTGTGGTCGTCCCCCAGGTCATTATGTCAGTGAGGACAGCGAGTCCAGGCATTTGGACACACTGTTCTAACTACTTCTCTGAAAAGAAACCCACCACAGAGGTCAGGCAAAGGGCAGAAGGAGAACATGAATCCACGCCATCTAAAGGGAATTTTGCTCTAAAGAACAAATAAAGAGAAACTTTGCGGGAAACACATCTCCAACTGAGTTGTCTGCGCTGGTAAGGTTCAAATCGGTGAAGGTATGTGTGGATGTCGAAACTGTGTTGCCTCGCATTTAGTTTTTAAGAAAGATTTTGAATTCCGAGCATCGTTCTTTTATCTTTACATATTGTTCTACCATATTGCAAATGCTCACTTGGTCATCAGGCGTTGAGTTGAGTAATCATGAGGAAATTACATCAAAATTAGATTACTCTTTTCCTCATTGTAATTAATTGGCATTAGATTAGAGCCAGTGGGGCATATTCACGCATCGACAGACATCCTGCCACACATGAAGACTTTCGATTTCAAGGAACCATTTCCTATGGATTATGGCTCTAAACGACTAATTTCTTCTCCCAGTCCCAATACCTTCTACTGCATCCTCGTTTATTACCTCACAGAACGGCCTGCTTTACACACAGGGACAGCGCAGGAGATTAGATTTGTTTAATGCCTCTGTATAATCATTAAACAGAAAACAACACTTGGATTATTGGATTATACTTCAGTGTCTGTCACATTGTGCTCTCTCCGTATGCTTCAGGGAGTATAAATAACTAAACGGGAACAGATTTTTGCTTTTTTTTTTTTTTTTTTTTTTTTGTTTGTTCCCAATGATAATTTTGTCATTGTTATTTAACCATAAGCTCCAAGTTTTTGAGGTTGGAATGCCTCCTACCCATGGCCTTAATCGTTAGCTCCCTGCTAAGAGCCTCCATCGGATTCATGTCGGCACGCTGGCTGGGCCACCAGGAGGCGGTAATAATCCCTCTAGTCAGAACACACACACGTTGGGATCGCTTTAAATCTACGCCTGACAGAAGTTTTTCTTCACAAACGCTTACTGTAATCTGAAAAGATGGATGCACCCGTTCGCCCACATTTTTTCCATTTTCGTTCCTTTCTTTGAAGTCGACACATCAGAGAAAATTTCACCTTCAACAACTTTTGATGGGTCCATCTGCGTTAGCGTCAATTACAGTCATAGACCACGCAGTTATAAAGAGCCACAAAAGTTATTGATTTGCACGGAAGTTTGTTTTTACCCGACATGATATAAAGTGAAATAAAAATAACACCCCCCTTGCAGCCAGTTCAGTGAATTGGAAGTTAAAGCTGACTCTTCGACTCTGGGTGTGCGGTGAGTGCATCTGGCTCTGACAGCATCACACACACAGACACACATGCACACGCACACACCCCCACGCACACACAGCCCTGAACACTCTGCTGTCTTTCAGAGACTTCCACGGTCAGTCTCCCAGTGGTCCAAATTTAACAGGACTCGGCGGTAAAGACACCACGGTGGGTCTTTCATGTCCAACACCCTTCCTTGGTTATTGTTGCTATGCATGGCGGCTCGTTGCCGTCACCGGTGCATCCAATAGGCATGTCGGCGCGGTCGGGGGAGTCTAAAAACAGCATTCTATATTACAGCATATAATGAGAGAGGCTTCATCAGTGTTCTCTCCAAATGTCAGAGCAGCTTTAATGATCTGCTAAACACACACGCACACGCACACGCACACACACGCACATGCACACTGAAGCTGTGTGCATGCTATCTCAATGTGTGAGGCTCTGTAATCCCACCCATCTTTATTCCTTATCTATGATTATATATTTGTTTCTTCATGCAGCATCTGCCTTGTCTTGTTACTTTCATGGCTGCCATAAAAAAATAAAATAAAATAAAAAAATTTGCTTTTCCACTTGAAAAGAAAGTTCTCCACATCTGTTCACAAGTTAGAAATTAGCAGTTTTTTTTTGGTTTTTTTTTGGTTTCGTTTTTCTCTCTTTCGATATTATTATGAAGAAAGGATACATTAAGGGTTCTGCTGAACACAGAGACCCAGAAAAATCCCTTCTCCAGATAATCTTAGACACTCGAAAGACGTCGAACCTCCGTTCCTCCAGGATGTGTCTGTGCGGGTTTGATATTAATACCAGTGAGTCGGTTCACATGCAGGGCAGGAGAAAATACGTTGAATTATGTACGGCGAGAGACGAGCAGATGACATATAGATCGGAGCCCAGAGGTAAAGATGGATGGAAGCAGAAAAACTAAAAGAAAAAAAAAAACAGGACATAATGGAGAAGCTGGAAAAAAAAAACCAAAGAAAAAAAAAAGAAGCATTTAATGGAAGGAAGCAGAATGAAGAATGTGTTGCTGGAACAGACATAGAAAGCAGAAGGCAGACTGAAGATTAAGAGTTGTGGAGAGGACAATACAACCTAAGAGAAAGAGACAGAGTAAGAGGAAAGGCTTAGGAGTGAACATGCCGGCCAGGGCTCTTGGTGCATTGCAGAAGGCATTGCCATGGAAACGAATGGGGGGAAAGCACAGGCGAGGAGGAGGGGATTAACTAGGAAGGAAGAGATCACTGCTTCACACTATTGAAGCTGGGAGGGAGGGGGCTCTGATGAGAAAGGAGGGGCATGCAGGCAAATATCGGGACATGAAGTCGAGATGAATAGCCTCTTAATACTTTACCATGAAGAATGTTTCAGAGTGGTGTATAAATTCATATTCAACAGTCCTTTGTCCGATCAGAAACACACTTGATGGGTCCATCTGCGATCATGAAACAGACTTTTATGATGACGATGATGACGATGATCAATCAGTAAAATGGTTTATTTACGATTGAATTCTTCCTTCTTAGCTGTCAGTGATGCAACCACCAAGATGACGTTAAAGGTTTCATAACATATTTCTGCTTACATTACATGCCCTGAAAGAAGACGAAAGTTGTTGAGTAAAAGTGAAAAGAGAAAGACCGTAAAAAGGAGCAGATTTGCAAATCAACTTACAGCAGATGGCCAAAGTTAACCCCAAAAGTACTTCAGAGTGAAACTGCTTTCCCCTCAGCAACTGGCTGCTGCCAACAAAGACGAACGTTGATTCTCCCAATAAATTTTACTACTCGTCAAGTTTAGAGTCTCCATCTCCAAGTAAAAGATTAAATTAAAACATATGTCATAATAAATATTTTGTAATGCAAAAAACATGTTGATTTTGTTTTTGTTTGTTTTTACTTTTTTGGAGACAAAAAAAAAAATGAATATGGAAAAGGTTTCTAATAGGTTCAGTGCCTTGGAAAAGCATTAAACGTATTAATATCCCTTGAACTTTTTCACACTTTGACACATCAGTGAGAGTTTAGTAGAGTAAAGGTTTTAGGCTACAGACCAACAGAATGTTTCCCTCCAGAGTTCAATTCAATTCAAAAATACGTTATGGGACCTAAGGTAAAACAAATGTTGTTAAATTCAATTTTTCTCAATTTGTTGTTGTAGATGGTGATGGCTCTGGGCAACATGTAGCAGTCGGTATTACAGCAGATCTGAAGAAGCCTCTAATGGAAGACACTCTGTTGTTGTAAGAGACTGCTCAGAGTTGTCCATAATGTTCTTCGTTTTTATAAAAAATCGTTCTTTGCACAATCGTCTTCAGAGGAAGCGAACCAGCTTTCCTCATCAGCTTGTTAAACTTTTTGTAAGTCAACAACTGCCCCAACAGATGATGATAGAGGAGATTACACAGCAAAAGAGGTTTATAGGAAATATTCATCATCTTGCTGCAAACATTGAAAAACGTAAGTACTTCAAAATATACTTAAGTCTGAATTTGTGTGTTTAGTCTAAACTGTTGTTCAAGCAATCACTAAGATATTTATACTCCTCCGCCACCTCCACCTCCAATGATGGAAACAGTGTTTGACCTGTCTACTTTAAGGTCAAATTCAAGAAAAGATGATTGTGAGAGTGCAATCTATCAATCATCCGTGGTGCTCCGGGTGCTGCTGGCATGCAACCTGTAAGTTTCACAAACTGTGGTCTGTTTGTTAGGTAATCACCAATCAGTGAGCCAGGTGATTGTCGAGACATCCACCTGTGTCTTGTTTAGTTTCTCACTAAATAAATCAGGCTGAAGACACTTCAACCTTCTCCAGGGTCGGCCTGAGGTTAAAGAGGTGCTGCAGAATCCCGTGGAGTTGCATCATTGGTTTTCCTTTGTCTTCCCAGTTCTTCTCGTAGGACTGCATTCACACAGTAAAACATGGCGACAGTAGCATCAGGCGGTGGGATTCTTAACTGTGAGATTCCTGGTTGGTTTGCAGTTGTGCAACATTTCTTTGGTTTTCGGATCATAGAGTGCTCTGTGTAATGTTAAAATGTTAAGACTGAGTTACCAAGAACAGCATTTAGGGTTGCATGTTGTTTTAAAATCTTTATTTAGGAGAAACGAAGTGCCGGGGGCTGAGTACAAATGCATGCCACACTTTTCAGGTTTTTGTTTTGTAAACTACACAGCTCCCCTTCCACTTTGTGTTGGTCCATAACATAAAATACTAATCAAATTTACTAACGTTTGTTGTCGTAGCTAATACATTTGCAACAATTTGCATGTAGAATCACAAATTGATATTTTATGATGCTCCAACGTTTTGTTTCTTTTGTTTCTTTATGTCCGGGCTTTCATTATCAACTCATATAATTTTCAATTTGAACAACAACTCTTAGCGCTTAGTTAAACCTGTGTGATTTGATTGTGAGCCTCGTTGCTGTGAGGAGCCTAGTTAAAGTGCCAGGGAGCTAAATAAGTGTTGCCTCAATAACATAATAATAATGATAATAACAATAATAATAACAACAACAACAACAATAATAATAATAGTAATAATAATAAGTGACATGAGATGAGCCGGTTGTCTCGGGTGGCATTGTCTGGGTCCACATCCGAGGGCGAGGTTGTCATGGCAGCAGAAGTGCGCATGGAGTTTGTCTAGGTGTCATGCTATTAAGACATGCACACACACACACACACGCACACGCACGCACACACGTATATACACGTGGCTGTTGGAAATATTCTTGACTGCAGGATTATAAATAGAAAGCATCAGAAGACAGTCGCCCCCCGTGGGACTCCATCCTTCTCATCTTCGTCCTCCCTCCTCTCCTCATCGGTGCCGCTCCTCGTCGCTGACTCGAGCCCCCCCGATCCCTGAAGTCTCATCGAGGGGGGCTCTGTTTGCCTTTGTTTATCTCCATAGCGATAGTGACGATGCTGGGTGTCGGTGGTTGTCATGGCGATGAGACGGGGATGGCAGGGGTGCTTAATGAGACTGGAGTTGCTCGGGCTAATGAGGTGGGACGGCTGTGGCTGGGTGTGTTCTTCGACTGCGACGACGGGCAAGCGGCTTGTTAAGGGTCCTTCCCTTATTTCCTGCGTTTTCTGAGCCGTCTGGGCTCCTATAGAACACCACGTTCTGCCTGTACCACGGCTGCAAGCCCTAACGAGCTGCACGGAGCCAGTGTTTGTCCGGTTGATCACATTTTGTTCATGCTGTCATGAGAAGTGGGTTTGACGCGATATTGGCAAGTTGAAAAAGGGCAGAAAATCTTTGAGCTAAAACGTGAACTCAGACAGAAGATCCCGCAATAAGAGACTTATTCCTCTGCAGCAATAAGTCTTTTGAAAAAAGTAAATATTTCTGCTGCCCGATTCTTTATCAAGAAGTATCCTTCTTGGGATTCCTCTAATCTGAACCACACCTAAATAGAACTGTAAAGGTGTTTTAAGAAGTCCAGGTGTTGGACCGATGCGCCAGCTTTACTGTTCTTTGTAGGTCAAAAGATCAGTGTCTTCAAAGTTGGTTGATACCGTCACCTTCTTGTTGCATAGATTAAGTCTCCTGTGAAAGTTTTGTGATGTAAGAATATTCACCCCGAGTACTCCTTGGCGTGACTGTGCGAAATGCACGGGAGCAGCGATGTGGAACGTGTGCAAGGGTAAGAGAACTCATATCACTGGAGTTAACCCAATATGCACATTTTTCATCATCAGGTGCAAAAATAGTCCAGGGGAGATTTAAACCGGAACCCTGCTCACAAGACTAATTAAGATGTATTTACGTGGTATTAACACTAACCCTAAACCTAGCCTTTAGAGATCATTTACTTTCATAGAATGAAACTAAGCCATAACCACGAGCGTTAAAAATCTGCTGAAACATGGATTGTGTCTGCAAGGTGTTCGAGAGGCCAAGAATGCACTCTGCTCATTCCACGTGAGGAAGTTTGAGAGTTTTCCATCTTGTTTGTAACGTGCCATGTTATCACTGTGAGATTGTGATAGAGAGACCAACATCGAAGCTGTCCGCCTCGGACGTCATCCTTCTCCTTACTCATTCAAAGAAGGCCAGACTTGAGTGCATGAATAAGGCTTGTTCTATGTCTTGAGGTTTCCACCTGAACTGTGGATATTTACAGTTCCTCTAAAGTCACAGTGGCTCCACTGACTAATGGCCTTTCGGCCCAGCTTGTGGGTTTAGGTGGAAAGCCGTGTTGATGCCACTCACCCCAAACGCTATGTATTGTGCTCGGTTACTAGTGGGACTATCTGTGAAAACCTCTTCACCGCTTGAAAACTTATTGCCTCCAGTCACCAGAGCAGCTGCCAAATGACCTGTGTGTGTGTTTAAAATGGACTGTAGTAATATCTGAAAAGTGGAGAGAACTCTTTTCAACAGAGCAGGGACATCCCAAAGGATATTAGGTAAGATTGGCTCCTCGCCCGAGTGAGCTTGCTTCAAAATAAATAGCACAGAAACGGCCGATCTCAAGGTGAATTTAAATTCCTCCACAGTGGAAAGAATTTGGTTTTGAAAAGGCAGAAAATAGAGTTTTATGATCACATATTCACAGTTGGTTCGGGATACGTGTGTGTAAGGGTTTAGTTTTTTGTTTTTTTCCTTCAGATGGTGGAATGAAGAAGCTCCGCAGTACAATCCGAAGGAGCACAGAGACTGGCATAGCAGTGGAGATGAGGAACCGGGTGACACGGCAGGGCAGCAAAGACTCCACCGATGGCAGCACCAACTCCAACAGCTCCGAAGGAACGTATGTGTCCGAGCGGTGATCTCAACATCCGTCCATCTCCGATTGTCTGAGAGTCCATCGTGATCTCTGTTGTTCTCCTTTAGGTTTGTCTTTCCTACCACTCGCCTGGGGCCAGAGAGTCAGTTCAGCGACTTTCTTGATGGTCTAGGCCCTGCCCAGATCGTAGGACGGCAAACACTAGCCACACCCCCCATGGGTAAGGCTCTAGTAAAACCCATATTTTGCTGGAGATGTCCACTGTGGTGGGTTGCACAAATGTTCTGCATGCAATATCTTTATAATAATGGAGGCATAATCTTGTTTAGGAATGATGTGATGGAGCTGTTTCATTTGACTTTGTTATTGGACTTAAATGGTCCACAGATCTCTATCTTTTATTATTATTATTATTATTATTATTATTATTGTTTATTTATTTTTTTTAGAATTTTTGAATGGTGGAAGGAAGAGGCACAGTAACCTGGTTCTGTTTTCGGTACATTTTAGTTAGATAAATGTTTTATGATGAAGAAAGTTTACTTTAAACCCAGTTTAAAAAAAAGGTACTTCCCTATGTTGCAGTTCTTTGGAAGAAATAGGTCTTAGTTAAATCTGCAGGTCAGAGATTGAATAAAACGTGAAATTTGACTTTTGAAACATGCCTTTTTTTCTCTTCTTGTTTTTTGAAGACGCAACAGATTACATGTAAACAAATGCATGTTAATTTTTGTCAGTTTTCCATTTGCAAATATGTATGTGCTTCTTTATACTCACAAATGTTTTTGATATACACACACACACACACACACACACCACACCACACACACGCACACACAGCAGGCTGCTCCCTCTCACTTGATGGTTAAAACAATCCACCAGATCTTTGTCGCCCTCTGCTGTTACACCCCATCTTCTGCAGTTTTAAGATGGAATTTTAATTCCATGTCTAAAGTGCATCCATTTATTTGCTGCTGGTTTGTTCCCTCTCTTTAGGGGATGTCCATGTAGGCATGGTAGACAGAGGAGGGCAGCTGGAGGTGGAAGTGAACCAGGCCAGAGGGTTGACCCCAAAACCAGGCTCCAAGAACATACCAGGTACTGACGCCACCGGCTAAATGTGCAACAGGTGACCATACAGAAGGCTCACCACAAATCATCTCTCTTAGCAACCTACGTGAAGGTGTATGTCCTGGAGAACGGCGTGTGCTTGGCCAAGAAGAAAACCAAAGTAGTAAAGAAGACTCTGGATCCCACCTACCAGCAGGCTTTGTTGTTTGATGAAAGTCCTCAGGGCAAAGTCCTACAGGTAACTGGTCTCTAGTTTTCTGATTATACACAAAAATTTAAGTAAAGCAAATAATGTGTCAAGATCATCTTTGCCCTACATTAAGAGCGTCATATGGTCTCCAGGATCTCCATGACCTCCATGACCCTTTTAACCAAACAGTGAAAACAGAATGTGACGAGAGAATAGAGTGCAACAGTTTTCCAGTTTTCACTGCTGGTCTCTTTCCACTATGATTCTGCTACAGTGAAGCATCTTTGCTAAGCTCCTTCCTCAAAATATTTTGAATTTCCCATTAAATATGTTGCAACTCCACCATCAGTTTCAGCCATGCTTTAGAGGTGTCAACATTATCAGTACATTGTCATCAACTTATTATAACCAATCCATCTGTGCAAGATGCCTGATGAAGGATTTTTATTCTTTTAATAACATATAACATTTTGGAGCATTATTTCAATGAAAGATATGCAGACATGAGGTTTACTTACATCTATTTCCCATAGCTCTTGTGCACATGAAGATGTCACTGACAGCAATTTGATTTACTGTTATTTCTCCTCCAGGTAATAGTCTGGGGGGATTACGGACGTATGGACCACAAGTGCTTCATGGGAATGGCTCAGATCCTCCTGGAGGACCTAGACCTGTCCGCCACCGTCGGCGGCTGGTACAAGCTGTTCCCTACCTCCTCTCTGGCAGACCCCAGCATCGGACCCCTCACCAGACGCCTCTCCCAGTCTTCCCTGGAGAGCGCCACCAGCCCCACGTGCACCTAGACACCCAGCAGACGTCCCGCAGAGCGCAGACACCGCCACGCGTACTGTATATACACGACGACTGTACCTGAAGCGCGTCGCAGATAGGCATACACATCCCAGGTTCCATAGGCATCGACGGCCACACTTTCCTCCATCGCCCATCACGACTCACCAGCCAAACCTAACCCGACGTAGACACAAGCGACGTGAACATGTAGCGATTGTCATTTCACCACAGCCACCACGCCAGGCGCCACGCCCCGCATTCCGAAGTCGTCAAACCTCCGCGGCGCGTCTCATCCCGGGGTCCATCCCGATCCAACCCAGTTTCTAATCTCTCTATGCCAAACTAAGAAGAAAAAAAAAACTTTATTTTTTAAAACCAAAGCAATTGTTATTGTTGTTCTTATTATTCCTATAAGTAGTAGGTGAAACTAGTATACAATATAAAGTATGGATATGTAGCAGACTCGATGACTTAGATGTAATGCAAAAAAAAAAGGAAAAAAAAAAAAAAGAAGATATATTCTACATACACACACAGAGAAGTTAAGAGCGGGATGTCAAACACACAGACCTGGCTCGGATGTTCACATAATGGCTGTTATGTGAGGTAGCAACACTGCTATATCCTATGATTTTCACAGGGCAGAGTTTATACATGAATATCTAAATATATATGAAATAGATAGCTAAATACTTATTTGTCTTTCTATATGTATCGGCTGCATTCTGCATGTTTGCTTGCGAGACATTTTGGAGTGCTTCAAAGTCTTTTTATTTAGCTTGCCTTGACCAATGTAAACAGTGCCGCTGCTTTTGTTTTGCCGATATGTCCCGACGAAAAGGAGCACCGAGTGAGAGCAAAGGACGTGACTGTCATCGCTGTTTGCAGAAGAGGAAAATGAATTAGCCACACACTCGCTGCTGACTTTCAGTCCCTTCCTTCACCTTAGGTGTTTCTGATCCACTTCTGCACCGTGGTTGGGTTTGGGGTTGGGGTTCGGGCTGGAAGTGTTCTCACATGTTTGGACTGCCACTTCATTTCCTTTGTTCTGATGTCCCGAATTCTTCTTCCTGCTCAATGAGATGGGAAGCATCAGCAGCAGCCCTTTGCTTGCCATGGCCACTCGTTTGTCCCTCTGAACCTGCTGTAAATATGTAAACCTGTATATAATTTCAGAGGACTTTTTTTTCCCTTTTTTGGGGGGGGGGACATTACAATAGCATTATAGGTGCAGCCACAAATATTAAAATAACATTGATAAGTAAATGTATTTCCTCAGTTCAGTTCAGAGTGAAAGTCATATATTGTGTAAACTTTTTTTTCTTTTACCACACTTTTTCCTTCCACTAAACCTTTCATTAATATGCAGCTGACTTGACAGTTTTTCACCAGTTGTAACCAAGATAGATTAGTTCATAACATTATATCTCAGATATTAAATTAGGGACTTTAATAATACTAAACATTTTTTTAATTTATCTTGAAATAGAGTAAATGAATTTGTTTATTTATGGGTTTTCATTAGTTGTAAAGTATTACTGTCACAATTACTGTGAAGAATCGACAGTATCCAATAAATGATTTTCACTTTTGAAGTGAATTTATAAAAATCATAAACTTTTTGATGATATTCTAATGTACTGGCACAAACATTTACTTTACTAGCACTTACAGTAACCAGCCTTGTTCTGGTAGTTGAACTTGTTTCAGGTGCAATATGTTACTAACACAACCTTCAGCATTCCGGTTTTGTATTTCCTGTTTGTCAGTATGTTTATGTTTTTTGGATAGCACTTTATTGTCAATTTTTTTGTATTATTTTTCAATTTTAAGTCCAGGCGGTGGTGAACCACCTCTATTTTTCTGTATACTATGATGACAATTATTATGAGTAATATTATTATCAATGTTGTCACATAAGTACTGGAGTTTAAATACTCGGAAGTTCATTGCACATTTCTAAATCTTTGAATTTCAGAAGAGACGTGAAACCAGAGTGTATTTTTTATTGAAATTATGGAGACGCACTGGAGCGACTGAGACTGGTTCTGGTTTTAGACTTGCATCGAAGCACTTATCTATAATATTTAAGACCAAAATAATTTTTTTTGTTCACCTTGGACTCTATAGAAAGAAAATTTAGTACATGACGAAAGTTAGAAGATTTGTCACTAAAGTCATAGACCCTGAAATTGCTTACATTTTTTATTTTTGCAAAAATATATTACATTTTATGCAACGTGGTACTAGGCATGGGCCGGGATTAAAAACATAAAGAAAAATCGCATAATTAAATCATTCAAATTTTCTCACTGCATAATCAAGACATTGACAGCCCATAATTTTAGTTCTTTCTCTCTCTACTCTTTATAGACAAAAACAAGATATTATTGGAACAGCCTGTGCTGGCCGGATATGCTGCCCGTAGCTTTCTAAATGTCGTTTTCTACAGCATTACCAAAAACAAAAAGAAAATTAGATCATCAAGTTTGTCTGTTCTGTAAATGTGTAGCAGCCTGTTTCCAGCCATCTGACCAGCAGTGTGCAGCAAAAGGTGGGAGAGGGGCAGAACTACATTACTCTTTGCTGCATATAGTAACAGAAAACTCTTAATTTTTTTTTTTTTTTTTTTTTAAGTAAGCATAGAAGCACAGTGGCTTCATTTAAGTCAGCTGACCTGCAGCACTAGGTGGGGGAGGGGCAGACCTTTGCTACTCTGGAGTCGTTCTCAAGAGATGGCAGAGAGAGTGAATGAAACACAAACTGTGTAGACAATTTGAGGAATTCAAATTTTTTTTCTGTGATTTTGAGTCACTTCCTGTTTAAAAACTCGTCATGCCTTGGTACCAGAAATCGGCCCGTGCCCACCAACTCATACTACATCGAACTTTATGAATCGAACAGATTTGGGGGAGGGAAGGGCAAAATGGGACCTATCAGCTGTTCTAGTGGAGCGTGCAATGTTTGAGTTTTCACCATCTCTTTGTCGTCACCAGAGTCACTTTATTGGCTTGTTATAATTAAGAATATTCTTCAGTCAACCTTGTATATAGATAGTTTTCACCTGAGCGTTAACACCGTTAACCTCTAAGGCCTGTATGTTGATAAATGTCACTTTGGTTCCGTTGTTGTCTGTCACCAAAGAGCTTCTTTTTCTCGTCATCTTTCACCTTAGAAGGGAAAAATTGATAAGCTGAGTCTTCTCAGTGCCCATTTTAGCCCTTCTTTGAACTTCACATTCATTTATCTCGGTTATTTTCAGATCCCGTGGATGTTTTAACCCTGCTAGTAATGTACTTACACCTCTATTTTAGAAGTAGCTTCAAATCAGGGCTCTATTTTCAAGCTGTTTCTTGTTAGAAACGGCACCGTAACCAGTTGCAATCTAAGGTAATCTTCTGGATCTTACATTGTTTGTATGTGATTTTCCTGGATAGCTGGCATGATGTGCAAAAACACTCAAAGCATCTGCACACATGCTTTGAGTGTGACAAAGAAAACCACACCCACAATTGATCTCTCTCTTTCTTATTTATGCTTTTTGCAGTAATTCCATAATTTAAATATGTGTCGAAGTGTTGCTCTGCCATGCCAACTGATTGAAAGCAACTATTGGTTTTGTAAATGTCTGTCAAAACAGAAAGCAATGGGATTTCTGCAACCAAAAGAAATGGTTAGCGTGTGCCCTTCCTTTAAAGCGCAGCATCTTTGCGTAAGCTTTATTGAACAAGTGCATTCGATGCACTGCGTGTTGCATCATGTGTGGCAGGCCAGTGACTGACGTTATCTGGATGATGAATAGTTGGAAAGTTTGGAGGAGGTTTCTCCAAACTTTTTGCAGCCTTTATGGTCCCCTTACCAGGGATTTTAAACTGTGTAATACAGATTTCTAATTCAAACGTGAAAAGACGATGTGAGCAAATATAAATGAATTCATTGCAAAAAAAAAAAATGCTATTCAAAGCAATTTGACCCCGTGCACAAAACTAAGTTTAAATCTAATGAAAAACAATTTTTTACTTAAATTTTTTTTTTTTTTTTTTTTACGTGACAAAAAAAAAGCTAAATTGGGGGAAATTACCTTTTTATAGCACTGTACTGTCTTTAAAAAGTGTCGGTGAAGCTGAACTCTGGGGGAGTTTTGTGGAGCTGAAATCTAGAAAGGCCTTTCTGTTTGCTGGAGAGTCATAGAGCAGGGCTGAGTGGGAAGCGCGTCGCTCTCGGTCCGTTTTGGTTCCTCCGGCTTGAATTTCACATTGATTGTACAGCTGTGGTTGTTCAGAATGTCAGATCCACTTGCTTCATGTGCGTAAGCGCGTCATGCTCATCCTCTCCCGTGTCGAGTGCTGCGCTTAAAACTTATTTTATTTTTGTAAGGACAGAGATTTTATTGAGAGCAGGAGTCGGAAAGGCGAGGTCGGGCAAAACCTGCCTTTGGGTTTTTGCAAAAAAACAAAACAAAAAACAAACAAACAAAACGAGGGCTTGATCAGTTTACAATGGCCTTATTTTGTGTGGGAGACGTTGCTTTGCTGTTGTAGCACACACAACTGAAAGTTTTTTGTAAAAAAAAATAATAAAAAAAATATTTTGTTTGAAATAATGTACCGAAGTTCTATATGTGTATAGTTTTATGAATGTATTTCTAATTTGTGCACTTTTTTTGTCATCCTGTTTGCTATATTCTCTATCCGAAGAACTTTACAGCCCCCTCTCTTCTACTGTACTGTATTATCTACGTCTTATTATTTGTATCATGAGAAAGGAGCATGAATTCTGTCTGGCAAAAGGCATTTTGATTCATATAAGTCGCCACAATGACTGTTGAGCTGAAACGATTGCTCCCCTTACACCCTCTGCATTCCTGTCCCTGCAATGTCCCCACTTTATCAAAGTCATACTTTTGAATGAGGTGATGTTTGCTGCACGGTGTTTATGACAGTTTCTTCTTTTTTTTCTTTGGTCTGATTCTTCAAGGCGCAGTGAAGGGGTTTCCATTAGGCAACTCACACATATGCAAGAGAGTTGTCTAAACGCTGTACCTTTACGTAGCAAGGCTTCGGCCTGATGTTTTCCTCGACACGTCTCCAGGCAATAACCATTTAGCTGTAGCCTGTTCCTCAGTTATCAGAGCTGGTCCCGCGGTTACTGCGCCACCACGAATAAAATACATTTGAACCACTGTCCGAGCACTAAAAAGTTAAGAATACTCAACCTAGCATGCTCTGCATTGTGAATACACGTTAGGACGGCTTTTGTGAAAAACGAGGTTCGTTTTGTCTTCGAGCAAGAACGCATTGCACGTACCGCTGACACCTAATGGCACCACTGGTGAAGATGTGGTAAAATGCCTCAATTAATTCATTAAAATCCTGATATATGACAAACGCAAGCTGCCACAGTAGACATTTTTAAGCTGGTCAGAGTTAGTAGTCTTTGTTGTCATGGAGTATAAAAATCCCAGGACATTGAGGCCATCTCACAGTATAGCCAATAGGTTTGATAAGAACGTAAAGAAGGCAAAACTACCACAAAGAATTGCACTTTGGAGCCAAAAAGCCTCGATATTAGCTACAAAGTCTTGTCTTTCCCACCATCACATTCATAAACTCGTGTAGTTTGTGTTCACGCTCATATTTGTGTCATTTCGTAATTATTTCATTTTGACACGGAGCTCTTCCAAATGGCAGGTATTTCGCACATTTTCAGCAGGAGTCCTATTATGTGTGGAAGGTGCCTGAGTCGCAACTATCAACATGAACAGGACAGACATCACAGCTGAGCTTTTTTTTTTTTTATGGGCAAGTTTAAGCGTTTCTGCTGGATCCTTTTCATCTGTTGTCTATAACCATCAGCCATCACAGCACAAGCTTTAGTAGTCACATTTTCTTTTTTTTTTTTTTTTTTTTTTTTGTCTGTCAGGCTATTACAAGGCCCAGGTGTCTCTCAGCCTCTTCATCTCGCCAAGCCCCTAAAAGCACAGAACGCAACCTGAACTCAACAGCTCCAAGAGTCAAAATTACACCCGTGTTCAGATTTATTTTTGCCGGAATCTGTGCTATTCCTAGCAGATCTAGACGTGAAACATATAAAGACTGAACAACTCTTTCGTGGTTGTCTTCAGCGTTCCCGTCCCGAGGAGTGCTGGCAGCGCAAACAGGGCCGCGATGACGTGTGTGATGAGGGTTTGCGGGTTGAGAGGAACAAAAAAGGGAGCTGTAATTTTATACCTGTGCTTTGTAAATGTTTTCTATGTGCAGTATTTGATAATGTAAAACTGGTATTTTTGTGGTTTGTACGCTGCAAAATTGATTACTTAAGGTGCACGTAGTTTTGTAATAAAAAAAAAGGAAAAAACAAACAAACAATAGAGCCAAACGGAGGGGGAAAAAAAATTGAAAACAATTTGGGATTCTGTAGCCTGTACTTGCATGCCCTTTGACATCTGGACGCTGAAATAAATAAAGTTCATTTGAATCACTGTGTGTTGTATGTCATTGCTACTAAGATTGTTGTCGTTTCTGGCCACTAGAGGGCAGCAAAAACACCGCAACAAGTTTGTGGTCATAATGTTTCTTTCACAGATGTTTTAATTTTATGCATGTTTTCTTTATGCAAAAGTTTAAGAAACCTTTTTTTGAAAAGAGAATTTATTTAGGCAATGTTATTTTTCTCTCAATAGCAGGGACAACATGTTTTTAATCAAACTTTTATTGATTGATTTTATGAAGACATAAAACTAAAGGGGGCAAAGAATGTGGAAAAAAAAAGCGGAGCTAATATACAGAACGTCTCCATCGATCTTGTTCATGAATGTAATGTACAGATACCCTAATAAAGAATGAAACCTCACTACATATTGACATGACAAAAAAGGTACATTCCTTCATTTTCTTTCATTTCCCAGGAAATGTAACAGAGACAAAAGATAAAGGACTGGACACAAAACAACGTTTTCCGTCAGTCCTCAGCGTTCTCCAACAAAATTCAATATTACAGTGTACAATCTTAGCAGAGAAATGTCGGTGTCTGCTGAGCCAGCAATTTTAGTCACGTGGCCCCCAAATTTAGCCCAACTGGAAAAAAAAAGAAAAAAAAAAAGAGAAGAATATACCTTTAAAGAACAGAGCTGTGAAAGTTGCGGTGTGTGCAGATATAAGCCTCCCACTTTAAGCATCAAAAGCAGTGACTTAAGAACCAAAACCGGTTAAACATCAGATAACCAAGTGTGGAAAAACCGAGAGAGTTTTCAGCAAAGGCTTCATGCATTTCAAAGGAAGAGCGACTCCAAACGGCAAAGATGGAGACGAGGTTCTCGGATGTTTCTGCGAGGTGGTAGATTTGTGTATGCACATTCTCTTTTCCACTTCACATTGTACGTTGGCCAGACTGTAAGTGTTCCTGAATCACCTGGGAAAAAAACAACAACAACAACAAAAAAAAGACTAAATCAGTCTGATCACAGTTTGCTCCCAACATGGCGGCCGAATAACGACGGAACAGAACCTGACGGAAAGGCGTTCCACCACAGGACATTCGAAAGACAAGTGCGCACCGTTGGACGCATTCAAATCATAGTAAAATAAAAAAACCACAATAGTCAAGTCTGTGTACCCATTACAATCAGGAGAACATTCATGACACACATTCATTGATAGTTTTGTTAGTCTTGGTCACAGACTGATTAGAATATACAGTAGATAGAAACATCTGGTAATCTGAAAACGTACAGTACGCACAGTCGATGGTGGATAAGCATTCTTTTCATGCAGTTCTGTGGAAGTATCTGAAACGTGACTGAGAATCACCCCCTCCTTGGTTTCGCGCTCGCTTTCGGGACATTCAACGTTGTTTGAGGCCACGATTGTACAAGGTGGACAGTCAGCTTAAGGTGTTTGAGCAGTTACAGGACGACAAAAACATGCGATCTTTTGAGAGCGTCCCACCCTTTCTGAGGCAATAGCACAGTGAAGTGTGACAGCAGGTATTCCCGAAGACACGGCTCGAAGGCTGCGGTCATTTTCATACTAGTCACTAGCTAGGTGGCAATTTGAGAAAAGAAAAAAAATTAAATAAAATACTGTACAGTTTTAGTAAAGCTAGTGCTAATCTTTGGTCTGCAAAAATCCAGTATAGGACTTTTTTTTTTTTGACACTTTATTAATAATTTGAATGAAGCCCTCAGTATTTTGAAAAGCCGACATCATGTAGAAATGTTTAGGTAGGCTTTGTTGCAGTTCTAGGTTTCAAAACAATGTTGCTCTAGGAACTCAAGACGCTTAAAGGGATTTTTTTTTTAGCAAAAAAAAAATATTTTCACTTGGGACCCTTTTTCTTTTATACCTTTTACAGAAGCAAAAGAAACAAAGAGCGTTAAATCCATCCAAATGATTTTAAACTTTTATATATAATTGCTCATATATAGCTCATTTTAGCATACTATTGGAAAAGGAAAAATTAGCCTAGCCTGCTTTAAATCATGGATTGACATTGGAAACGAGATTAGAAAATACACTTTAAATAGGACTCTCTCCTAATAAAGCTTGTTTCAGCTCAGTTTTAGGAGAATGTGCTTTATACGCGACACTTTGTTCAAAACATTTGGCATATTATGATGTCCTGTAAACTGGACATCATAATATTCTTTACTTACCATTTGTTTAATAGAGGACATTTGCCAAACATTTGGAAAATCGGTTTCTTTTGGTGTTTTTTTTTCTATCCTATGCACAAAAAAAGGAGAAATCCTAAGCACATTTTAGTATCCTAATCCTAAAAAAGGATCAGCATCGTCTGTTTTAAGTTTACTTTTAGTTGATCATATAAAACAGTTAGCAGCAGTTTCTTTCACTATTTACAAAAAGTCATTTGTGACCATTTGGACATATTATTCTTATTTATTTGCTATCCTGCACACTGAAAAAAAGCTAAATTTTAGTATCCTAATGGAAAAGGAGGATTAGCCTAGCATATTTTAGCTTTATTTCTGTCTGTTCCCATAAAATATATTCCATTTCTCTTGTAAGGGTAATATCCTGTAAATAGGAAATGAACTTTTCAGTCGTCTGTGTTATTCTGGAAGTTACGTGAATATATTGTGTGGCCTTATGCACCTAAAAACACATTTTGAGCAAACCTTAGCATACCACTAAAAAAAGGGAAATTAGCCTCACTATTTTTCCATGGATTCTCAGGTGGAGTAATTCTTCTACTTGCCAGAAAGCATACATTAAATGGACATGGGTTTCCATCAGAGTAATTTGTGATAGTTTAAAAATCTCGACTAAGAATATTTTTGCTACCTACAAGAATGGGGAGAATTAGCCTAGCTTGAATTAGCTCGTTTAACCATTCACAATATGGTGGATGTTACATCACTGTTTATTTTAGCCTAGTCAATTTTTATTTTACGTGTTTAGAACTGTTTACTAACACCTGTAAAAAATGTACTTTAAGCTGGATTCTGCACTCAGTTTTAGTATTGATAACAAACCGTTTGCTATTGTAGCCACTGCTTTACACATGTCCATTTGAATGAGCTTGCATCAGGAAACCCTGACGGTGCATAGATTACAAACAAATCCCACAAGGTGCCTAATATTTTCTTCGTCTTGTCTCAATAAATTTGACTTTTAGGATAGGCGAATCTCTGTGCTCAACCTCAGGGTAATAAAAAAATAAAAAAAAAAAAAAAAAACAAAGAAATTTTCCAAAAGCAAAAGCAGCTTCTTCACACCTACTGAATACACATGTGGGGATATGGAGATACTCTCATATAACGATTAGATACAAATAAAGATGTGAATGCCTAAGCAACGGTCTCCGAACCCTGTTGTCTTGGTACCAAAATGTCCTGAAGGCAAACATGGAAATTTGCAGAACATGGCTATGAATGGGACAGCGAGAGGAGGCTTAGGTAGAGAGGAGAGAGAGACAGAGGTAGTAATCATTTCCCAAAATCTTCTTCACTCCCGTCTTCTCCTCCTCCTGTTGTCTTGGGTTTCACAATGTTTCACGTTGTTCCCAATCCGTCCGTTGCTCTCATCTTGAAGATGCTCCTTCAGCTTTTAGGTGTATAAAATCACTTCCAGACGTGGGTCGTCATGTGCGCCGAGCTCGGAGCTGCTGAGCTTCCTGTGTGTTGGCTCCCGTATCCTGCCATGCCGTTGGTGCTGTAGAGATTCATGCCAGCTACTTGCTGAGTCATCTAAAAGAAAGCGAAACGCACTTTAGAAACCACGAGGATTTTTACATTTTTTTTTCGACTGAAAACGCTCCAAAACGATTATACACACACCTGAGCCATGTTCCACTGAAGCTGCTGGCCTTGTTGCACTCCGTACATTTGCTGGTGAGGTAACGGGGCCATGCCTCCAACCTGCTGCTGTCCCATCATCCTACTCTGCTGCGGAGCCAACACTCCACTCTGCTGCTGTCCCATCATTCCCTGGCCCATTCCTGTCATGTAAGGTGTTGACACGACGCCGCTCGGCTGAGCCATGACGCCCTGACCGCCCATTAATCCGTTCTGCTGCCCCATCATGCAATTCTGCTGGGCTCCGATCATGCTGTTCTGGTGAACCCCCATTAAGCCACTCTGCTGCTGACCCACCATGGCCATTTGTGACGTCATCATGGCTCCTCCCATCCCCCCAACCTGGGCTAAAGAATGGTACGGGCCGTAAGGATGCGTCGGGAATCCCATTCTGTTCATATATAAGCCTGGTGAAAACAAACAGGAAGGACAAACAATACTCATTAAAATGAGCTAACCATGAAGGTATTATAAGACCTGAGGGAAATCTACGCAGATCTCACCGTGTGTGGCCATACCACTGGCGTGCAGCGAAGGCGTGGAGGCGTAGAGGGACAGGATGGAGTCCTTGGACAGCTTCTTGACGGCACCTTCCTCTGCTTTGGGTTTTGGATCCATGAACAAGCTGAGGTTTTCAGGCACTGAGGCGGTCACTCTGCTTTGAGGCAAGGAGCTGGACGCAGGCTGGGCAGAGAGAAACGCCATCAGAATGCACAAGTACAAAATAGAAGAACTGACATTGGGAACTCCGCAATGCAGAAACACTCATGTATTTGGATTTAGGGTTTGCGCATTTTTTTTATTTGATTTTAGCACAAACCCTAGATACACAGAGCACACAACCAACTTAATAGGTAAAAAAAGAAAAAAAAAAAGAAAAGTTGATTTTTAATTGATGAACATTTTCCAGTGTTACTTGAAATTCCACGTTTGAAATCGGAATAATGGTCAAGTTCTGTTAGCGGGATGGTTGTCAAATTCCAGTGGACGTTTCTGAGAACTGATTATGCATATCATGGAAGCATGATAATAATAATAATAATAATAATAATAATAATAATAATAATAATAAT
>VMRN01000036.1:3894102-3957619 GCA_010277015.1 Poeciliopsis turrubarensis | reverse complement strand
CAGAGTGAGAGCGCAGAGTGAGAGCACAGAGTGAGAGCGCAGAGTGAAAGCGCAGAGTGAGAGCACAGAGTGAGAGCGCAGAGTGAGAGCGCAGAGTGAGAGCGCAGAGTGAGAGCGCAGAGTGAGAGTGAGAGCGCAGAGTGAGAGCGCAGAGTGAGAGCGCAGAGTGAGAGCACAGAGTGAGAGCGCAGAGTGAGAGCGCAGAGTGAGAGCGCAGAGTGAGAGCGCAGAGTGAGAGCACAGAGTAATAACCCTGCCGGAACACGGTGCGTTAAGTAATAAAAAAAAAGATAACGAAGCTTCGAGGCAGATACATTTCCCTCGAGGAATTTTAAGAATCGAGATACTTGAATCACTCGGGGAATTATTTCAGCCCTAATTTTAATAATTAAGTGCATTTAGTATTTGTCATTGATAAACGTCACACATGACAACCATCATAACCTTTATTGTTATTGTTTTAAAACAGTGTTTAGAATGGGGATGCTTCTTTTTGGTTTCCAAACTAAACTGTCTGCATTTACTGTAGCTGATTAAGTTGTTCAAAACTAAAGTTTTTGAATTGTGCCGGCAAAGAGCCCACTGATAATTTGTGCAGACTGTGTTCTCCTTATTGAGAGCACGAAAGCATCAATGATAGCTCATGAATCAACAATTAAGATGTATCCAGCATGTAGCCAGGGAGTCAACTGAATACCGGTGACTATCAAAGAGACAAAAGCTATTTTATTGATCTTCAAAGCAAGCTATGACATGACGATGCTGGTGTATTTTGAAGCCTTTGTCAATCTATCGCTTTAGCATACGGAGAGTTCGGGCCTCTGACCTGGACCTGCTCCTGTGTCCACTGGTCCAAGTTGACAGACTTGACCTTTGAGATGTGGACCCCGAGGTTTCGATGAATCCCAGCACAGCGAATGCAAATGAAGATGCCTAAATTCCAGGAAGCCCATCTTGGACCTGGGACAGACGGAGGGGGAGAGGATGAAGAACACAGAGCATCGTCTCCAGGAGAGAGGGTAATGAGTCTATCTAGTGGGATAGCAGAGTGCCAGATCGTGTGGGAGTGAGTTCAATAATACATGCCGAGTCTGAAAGCTCAATTATGAGTTTGAATTCAGCAGGGAACACAACAAGTAATCTTCTGCAAGTCATCTGGTTTGCTAATAGATAACAGCGTTGAATAGATGCGCTTGTCTGCATGACTGAGAAGACAGGGAGAGCACAAAAAACAACTAACACACACACACACACACACACATAAACGCTCTCCGTCTGGATACCTGCAGGGATGATTACTCATTTGGTCATGAGCCTGCATGTGTGGGAGCAATGTTATCTGAACACGGCATTATGTTCACAACACTGCCATATGCAGCTAAACGGATCCATCTGATGTTTAAATCACCCTCTTTGCGCTGCATACACGTGGAGAAGATGTCATTCCAGGTTTGGTGCCTCCACTTAAATTTTGCTAATTACATTTTATTTGTATCTATGTCAAGCTTTACATTTTTCTATTCTACTCTTAGTGCCTTTAATATACTTTCACACCTGCTTTTCAGGGCAGTGACGCATTCTAATCACATAAGGACACCTTACAAGGCAATGAAGCTACGGAGCAAAAATGACACAAAATAAACCAGGAAAATGTGATTATAGAGATGATGCTACCTATAGCAGGGGCAATTTTGAGTCTGGATCTGAACGGAGGGAGAGAATCAATATTTGGACTGTCTGGTGGGAGTGAATGCCTGAGTCGGGCAGCGTAGGAGCTGAAAGCTCTGCTCCCCAGGGTGCTAAGGTGGGTGCAGGGTGTAGCGAGTCGGGAAGTCTGTGGATGGCGTTGAACGTGGCAACGACGAGATTTATGCCTGTTGTGAATTTGATGCGCAGTGCAATTGCTATAAAACTTAAATGACGTGGTGATAAAACGAAGCTGCATTCCTTGACCATCCGAAGCTTATGGAGAGATTTTGAGAGAGACCACAGAGGAGAGAGTTACTATAGTCGATCGGTGAAGTGATGAGGACAGATAAAAATAAAGCACGGCAGACATAATGCCAGAATACAAATCCTATTTGGCTGCACTCAAACTCTTGACCTGAGGAGAAGGGGAAACAGAAAAACAGCTCATTGGGACGGAAAAACTGGCCACTATAATAAATTTAGATTCAGTTCCAAGAAGAACAACCTCTGTTTAATCACAGGCCGACCTTAGAAAGTCAGACCAAGACTTTATTTTAGATACGCGGGTGATATGAAAGGAGAGGGAGAGAAATTGATTTATTTCAATAGAAAAGTGGAGTTGGGTGTTATCAGGAAAAATAACATCAAATTGGTTGAAAATATCTTTAATGGCAAATAGGTAAGCGATAGAGAAAAGGGTGACCTATAGGAAACGTGGAAAAGGTCAGATCTGAGTTCAGAGTGAAATCAGCCAAGAGGGACATTTAAGATGCCAATTTAGAACAGAATCTATTAAGAAAATAGCACGAGAAATTGTATGAAAGGCTGCCTTCTGACCAAGGAGGATGACAAATAACGAGACCACAATTAGCTGTCATGAGGAAATCCTCGTTTTACCTTTTATTATGAATAGATGTGTGATTTACGGCTGCATCTAACGATTATATTAGTAATCCAACTACTCTCTCGATTATTCTGATGATTCATCGATTAATCGGATATATGACACGTTTTGCAGATGTTTTATTTAACCACTTAAGCTTTTTTCCACATAGAGCCTGTGTACTCCAGTTAATTATTTAAAAATTATTTAGTTGATGATTATTTCAATAATTGATTAATTGCATTAAACAAAAATTTATTAATCATTTCAGCCCTGGTGTATTTTTTATTTATTCTCCATTTTTTTTTCTTATCTTGTGGTGAAGATTGACACATATTTTTGTTCTCTTCTTAAAAAAAGAGAAAAATGTGCACAATTTCCATGATTTTACACAGTTTATGTCTGTCTCTGATCTTTTCTCAGTACAGCCTGGATGACGTTTTCTTCCAGTTCTACAATATTTATCATCATTCCTTTGAAACTAAAGCATTTTCAATATTCATTGTTTCCTTGTGCTCTATAAATAAAGCCTGGCGGGTTGAAATTTGACTTACACCCTTGCTACAAGTCGATGCACTGTGGCCCCTTCCCACTAGGTGGCAGAACAGCTTTGGGTTTGGATCCCTATCTCCTGTCAGATGAGAAGTCACTGTGCAGAGTGGAGGAAAGGGCCATTCTATGCAAATAAAAGTAGATGCTGATTTTCAGGACGAAAATCCTGCAAAGCCTTCCCCTTTGTGGGAGCCGCGGAAACCGAGTGTCAGGGTCCAAGAATAGCCTTTTGTCTCCATCGCAAGAGGGCTGCAATATTCTTTTACCGAGACTAATCAGGAGAATCACTTTTAAAAACAAAAAGCGGAGCAACAATGAATGTTTATCATCAGCACGGAGAGGAAACCAGTAAATGCAAACCACAGGATCATCAGCTGGACGGCCTATCTGTCAGCCTGACAGCGAAGCTGCAGCATTAGCTCTCATGCCAGCTAATAATAGTAGAATTACTCCGCAAAGCCTGCTTAACCGCTGTAAACACTGGCACTGACACAGAGGCACTGTCAATTGTATTGAGCTTCCTGTAAAAGAGGAATTTGGTAATCCTTCATTCTTGTTCACAACTCCCTCAGTTTCTGGCCACGGCTTTATCTTGATTTTATCCCATTTGTTCCCCGCTGCCTCTTCGTACATCGACATCTCTCTCACACAATCAAATTGATGATTTTCTATAAATATCTGCACCCTCTTTCTTTTTACCCCCAGAGTTGTACTCGTTTTACAACATTTTCCAAAATTGCAGTAACAATGGCACTGTTACTGTCACTGTGTCAACAGCAGTAACAGTGATATCATCCTGGACTGTCTGAAAAAACACTGCTGACAATTATGCGTTCGGACTTATGCAATGAGCAGGAGTAGAGCGTTAAATTAAGACGTATTCTCCAGGAGAGATTTAGCGAGAAGGCAAATGTAAACGATCGCAGAAAACCTTGCAGCAAACTGAAGATGGCACATGACTGCTGAACTCTGGACGATGGTGTCAACATCTTGTGGCATTTTGTCTTGGAATGCTAAAAGATCTTGATATTTTGGGTCTAACTAAAGTGCGTGCATCTTACAATGCACAAAAAGGGAGCAGTTCTTGACCTGGATCCTCATGTGGACCGAGAGGTCTGACACGTGTCGGTTTGACCGTTCGCTAACTGGACTATCTCAGACTGCCACCCTTCACACAATGAAACGTTGCCATTTTCACTCAAGGCGACATGCATGTCACATCGCTTTGTCATGTTTGTCAAATCTGTTTCTCAGCAGATATCGCTCTATCTAGACTTGGGCAGGGCAGGCCCGACGCAGTTGTTCTGGATAAGAAAAAAAACAAAACAAAATAGATTACAAGCTAACAGTTTTATCGTGAAGCTTGCAAACTGCCTTTGTGTCAGCGTGCTATAGTGACAGAGTAATCAGTTTTCATTTGTGGCATAAAACCTTGTTGTTTTCAGTCAAGGTTAGGCTATGCTAACATGTTGATGAATGCTTATGTGGATTTGCTAACAGCTAGCATAGCTACTGCATTTGGTTTTTGGAACTGTAGCCTGATGGATGTTATGATTTGTACTTCAGGTATTTACAAGAATCAATTGATCCCACGAGAATTTAAAGAAAAGAAACAACCACAGACATTTTAAAGTGAACTATGGCCACACACAGGGTTGCAGCACCTGATTTAGCTCGAATCAGTGCAGTGGTTGAGTAAGAACTCATGATAAAGTATGTTCAGCAAACACACACCTCCAGGTACTTCTAACAGCTATGGCTGAAAGAGTGTAGGAGGAACAGATATCTAAAAAAAGGAAGGAGAGACTGAGCAAACACTTCAAAAGGAGCGACGCGGCGATGCTGAGCGCGCGGCAGTTTTCTGTATAAGCAAAGGTCATGAATACTGGAGTGGTGAGAGTGTGACAATTAAATTAAATGCGACTAAAGTTTTGAAAAGGTGAGGTGCCCAAAAGCAGAGAGGGTTGCTGGTGGATGAATCATCCTGGCAAAAAAAGAAAAAAAAAAAAAAAAAAAGTGAACGTGGTCGTGTGTGTCAAACATCTAAGCTGGAGCACACGAGGAGCGGAGAAGGCGAAGGCAAACAGGACAAGATTATCTTAGTCATCAAACGGTGGACTTTGGTTGTTTGATGATGTGCCTGAATGTGTACAGGGAGTTTGGACCAAAGTGAACACGAACCGAGATTTAAAATCAAAGCCACGTCACAACAAGTTCTAAACAATTCAATTTTGAGAGACGCCGTGTTCGGCTAGTTTCTAATTAAAATACAGAATAGATAATGAGGTGTTTAAATGTTTTGTGCTGTTCTGAGTGTGCTTTAGAAAGTACCTTTGGACACACATCATTTAGCTTGCAGGTAAACTGCTCGAGCAGGTGCACATACCTCATTAGCCTACATCCCACAAGGATAAATGGTGCTCTCTGCAAGCACCGAGTTAATCCTGCAGAGCCTCGGTTATCAGGGGGTAGAGCACACTCCTCCTCCTCCTCTTCCTCCTCCTTCTCATCGTTCTCCTTCTTCTCCTTCGCCTCCATGCAAACATAGACGCGCTTGTTTCATCCTCCAGTCCTCTAGCGTGAAACCCCCACCGGAAACCCTTAAGCCATCCTTCAACCCGATCTCAATCTGAGCGAGGCAGATGGGCTCGCATTTAAAATTGACCAAATTCACACCCACCATCTGTGTTAAGTTTTGTTACTGTGTCTGCACTCAACAACGCAAGAAAAAAAACAAACTTCTAGCTTGTTTTATTTAAAAATCTCTTCTGGTTTCCATCCAGCCGGTTGTAAATAGCACACAAGAACTGATTTTAAGGGCAATAAAGTCGATTAGAGATGTCCCCAGAAACGGGTCGTTGGTTGGAATCGTTTCATATGATTGCCTTTCAGCATAGGCAACACATGGAGTGCTACCAGGCTGTGCTGACAAAATCAATAGAAGAATATCTTTGGTGTGGGTCTTGTGACTGAGGGAGGAACACTTGAAACTTTCCATTTCTGGGAAGGAGTTCAAAGGAAGTCAGAGGAGGCAGATGTGAGAAACCACCTGTTTTCTATAAAAACGTTGAGACGCGATCGCCGTTCTTTCAGAGAGCAAGAGAGAACAAGATTTTCACAGACAACACAAAGTGCAAAATGAGGAACGGTTGATTGCTCGCTCTTTCCGTCTCATAGTTTAGTTGACAGGGAACAGGTTTGAACTTTAAAATATGGATCAAAAAGAAGGTAACCATTGCCTCCATGGCGACATATGGCACTCTAAAACATGTTTAATTATTTAGTATTTTACCCGTAATGAAAACAGCAAACTGAAAGCCTGGGGCGGAACATGAAAGGCAGGAATGCTAATTAACAAACTTCAAACTGAATTCAAGGATTATGGCTGATTTGGAGTCTTTGCATACAAATTTGTATACAACGTTCTTTGCAACTGTGCCGACGCAGACTCTCCTTGGTGCTATACCTTCGTGTCTTCCAGAGGGCATAGGTAACCTTGTTTGACTGGAAATCCCTGCTGGCTTTTGATTGGATGAGATTAAAGGCTGCAAAGGCTGGGGGGTGGAGGGGTGCTGAGAGCTTGTGGCGGAGGTGGTGATGGCGGTGGGGGAGCATGACATAGCCAGGTGATATCTCCACAGCAACCTGGGCCTCGCCTGCGTGTAAACACGAGCACGTTGGAGAGAGAGAGAGAAAAAAAAACCCCAACACTCTTGAGACTGGAGCCGGAAATATTGACTACGTTAAACACCTGCAGCTTTCCTTTGCCACTATTTCCTGGCGGCGCTGGAGGTTTTACAGTATCTGTGTCACTTTGTGTGGAAGTGGTTTTGAAAAAAATAAATAAATAAAAACTGAAAAATGAACTTACATAATGTCAGGGAGAAGAGAGCATGGGACTGGCAGGAAGTTGGCTTGCACAGCGATACGACTCAACAAACAGAGGTCTTGTTTTTATGGCTGCCGTGTTTGTATAGTAAGACTGCATGGGGGAGGGGGAGACGGGGGGAGACGGCCGGGCAGGAGTGTTGTTTTGCTTTTTCACACCACTTCCTGTACAATCACCCACAAGGGTGGGAGGTAAATCTGTCCATGTCAATGCAAACGAGATTACATCAAACGTCATTGTGAGCCATATGGCGAAAACCGCGACTTTACAGCTCATGCTTGGGGAGTTGCGGGGGGTCGAAGGCAAGGGTGCGGATGGGCAGACAGAAGGCAAACTGCAACCAGGATTATATCATCAGCACACTTCATCCCACAAAGTGGGGAAGCTTCATCCCACAAAGTGGGGAATTAGCCTAATGTGTGACCTTTTAAATCAGTGTGCAGCCATAAATGCATGCAAGACTAATGAGGGCAAAGGAGAAAATCTGCTTTAAGTTGTTGCTGAGAAATGCATTTTCACATTGTGTCCAGTCACAAACACAAACTTAAGTGTGTTTTTTTATTTGGATTTGATTTTAAAGTCCAAATTAGGGCATCGTTCTGAAGTGGAAATAAAACCAAATGTGGTTTTCAAATGAAAACCCTGAAAAGCAGTTGAATCTCCAGAGACTTACATCTTTGTCCATCCCTCCTTCACAAAGCAGCTCCAGCTCAGTCTGACTGAACAAAGAGCAGCTGTGAACACTTGTTTTGGATTCTTTCCACAAATTCTCATTTTCAGATTTAGGCCTGGACTTTGACTGGACTGTTCTGACGCATGTGATTTGTATTAGGGGTACGCCGATAAATCAGCCGTGATTTCCTCAATTTAGGAAATCGGTTGGTACTCACACGAGGAGCCGACCTTGTCCACCGATCTTACCTACCGCCGCGGAGGACCGAAAATCAGTCACTGTTCGCTTCTGCTCTGCCGACAGAGACACTACCAGGCCACGTGCGCGGTTAACGATAGTTGGGAACTTAGCGACTTTGTTGCTATAATTAGCAACCTGTCAGACAAAAAAAAAAAATAAATACATCGACATCGGCAAGCCAGGTTTTTTAAAGATCGATGGTCAGCCAGAAAACTGCAATTGGAGCGCCCCGAATTCATATCATTTCATTTTAGCTCCATTTGTCTGTTCAGCGACACGAGGTGCAAGGTGAACCTGTGCCTCAGTCTCAAGCTTATTATAGACTCTAATGTCTCATTTTCACTGAGCGCTGCAGTCCGGTATGTTACAAAGCAATCAATTTCCAACTTATCTGACAAGGAAATCTTTATGTACAAAATTGCTGCGTCCCCATAATGAAATATGGCAAACAATAAACGGAGCTTCTCATAAGCTTCTTCTCATGAGAAATAGATCTGTTATAGGCAGGCAAAGTTGTGGTCATGGCAGGCAAAAAAAAGTTCCAAGTGGCACAAATAACTTTTCAAGCCCTTCCTTCATAAACTAGAGAAAAACAACTTGCATTCAAGTTTTAAATCGGAGCCTAATAATCCTCTGTGTGTCCACGTATGTGTTCCTGCTGCTGCTCTTCCCTTACAGCCTAATCTCATCCACAGTCTAATTATACCAGTCTGCTGCAAATTGTGACCAGTCACGCCAATCAAAAGGGCAAGAGCACAAGCACGCTTCATGAACGTGAAATCAAGCATGCAAAAAAAGTAAAACAACAAGAACGAGAGATGGCCTTAAAAGGCCTTTCTCTTCCAGGAAGGGCTGACTACAAGCCTCATTATTATTTTAAAACCTGCACCTTCTTATTTTGTCTTTGATCGAGTCTCGGAGGAGCCAACTCTTCAGATGAGCTAGAAGAGTCTGATCACAGCTTGGGTTATGTAACCAACTTCGCCTGAAGTGTCTCGACATCTGCATCAGCTCTGATTACTGTGGGTTTTGTTAAGAGACAGGGTCGCCATGACTTCTTTACTGCTGATTCATGAAGCCCAACAACCAGCGGGATAACTTAAAAAGCATGTACTCTTATGCTTCCTAGTTGTAAGGGTGGGTGAGGGGCTGGGTCACAGGAAGTCGCCAATTACAGGATGAAACTAAATGCACCTTCAGTGATTTTGATCATTTCTCCTCTGGGACCGTCACAAATAGATGTAACTAAATTACAAGGTTGCTCTAGTTTTATATATATCAGATGATTCTATCTAAGTTTTTTCATGGCAGATTTTCACAGCCTACATTTGACAGCTACAAACGATGAGCTTTGTCCCAATGTGTCCCGTTTGAAATGCCTGTTTTGCAGCATACCAGCAGCATTAGGTGTCCTGGAATATTCCGTGAAAGAAAAACGGAGCAATGATCGGAGTCGTTCAGAACGTTTTCCTGAACAATCACTCAGTGGCTCTGTCTAAAAGCCCGCGGTAATTTACCGACTTGTGGGTGCGCGGTGTAGGCGTCTCCATTAAATGACAAACCTCTCCGCCGCCGAGGCATTTCTCTGACAAGGCAGGCCGTCTCAGACAACTCAACGCCAAGAGCGAGCTCCGATGACGCTCGCGATGACGGAGGTGGCAGGGTACACACCTTTTCTAATAACACCCAACTATCCTGCAGGCTAAGTTTAATTACAGTCAGATGTTACTGCTCCTCCAAGCCATCAGCATGTCTGGCTTGCGTTGCTCTTGCAGAAGTGTTCACACAGTTTAAATCCTTCCACATTTCGTAAGTGGCAAACACAGACTTTGATGGATTTCATGGGGGTTTTATGATGCGTCAAGCTACAAGTAGAGCACAATTGTGAAATGGAAGAAAAGTTGTTGTCTTTTATGTCTAATATAAAATCTACTATGCTTAGTATCCGTTGTGGTTGCTGTCTGGCTGGAAGCCAGCAACTGTGTAGCCTCAAACAGGTTTTCTTCCAGTTTTGCTATTTATTTAGCTTCATCCATCTTCTCATCAACTCTTAACCAACACCACAAAGTTCTTGGTATCCTTCATTTCTTTTTACAAATAAAAATTGAAAAATGCGCTGTGCATTATTCAGGCCCGTTCACTGGGATGATCTTTGTTTGCTAAATCTAAAAATCTACCGTCTCTTAAGAGAGCCATTAAGGAAAGAACTTCATCAGCCATATAGGGTCAAACAGCAAACAAGTGGAAGAGGACACCAAATTTGGCCAAACGTTTTGGTCTGTGCTCAGTGCTATCTGTGGCACACCATCACACCATTCGTGCAATGAAGCATGGCGGTTGTGGCGTCATGATGTGAAGATCCTTTTCTTTAGCAGAGACATGGAAGCTTGGTCAGAGTTCACGAGAAGATCGACTGAGCTGACCTGTCAGAGTAGAGGCTCCTGAACTTTTCTAGAAATGTAGACAGGTAGACAGTCCGTGACCCTGACTCGTGGTTGATCACATAAGCGTTTACGCTTAGTCAGCTAAAAGGTGGTAGGATGTAAACGCCATCGACATCATCAGCCAATATGCCGACCAAAACATTGTCATGTTCGTCTTATGTCCTCAAGCGTATTGGCAAGACACAATACGTTTTAGAGAATTCAACGATGATTTGGTCCTCGGCGTTGCATACTTGCAACCTCAACATCCATGTTTACCCAACAGGGTGGCAAAACAGGTTCAGCAAACAGCTGATGACATGCAGTTCAAGGCCTCCTGGAGGACACACGCCTTGCAGGGTTAGGAGACAAACACGACCGGCCGCATGTCCCGGTGTGTTTACAAAAATCATACACCGGTTCGGTGGACATTAGGTGCCGTGATCAGAAATCACAGCAGGCAGTCAACATGAGAGGAACTGCAACCCGCTCAAGTAATCTGAGAGGAGCAGCCTCACTTTGTCAGGGCAGTAAAATAATAAATAAATAAATAAAAGTGCCATTTTAATAAAGGGTTTCCTGTGTGCTCCCAGCCTGCAGGAACAATCTGTTCAGGGGTGATCCAGAGTCAGCACAGGTGTTTCCCCAACAAGGTCTCAGTTTCTCCCAATGTCCCTCATTCTATTTGACGCTCCGGTTTGTCACTGTGACTCGCGGACAATTAAGAGGTTTTTATGTGTGCATGAAAACTCTAATCGAGCTGGGAATGTCTTGAGGTATTCTGACATGATGTAACTGCATCCTGCACTTGGGAGGATGTGGCCGAATCTCTTGCGCCATGCACGCCACAACGTACTTGGCAGTAGGTGGGGGGGACAGATACATGCAATGCCGCATTTATCTCCCGGTGTAGCATAAATAGAATAAACTGGAGAGAGATTCGTGCGCATGGGCCGCCTGCAGGCGTGATCAGACACAGGACGAGGTAGAGGGGAAATATGATCCAGGCGATGATGATGGTGGTGATGGTGATGATGACCCACCTTTAGAGTCGCAGTCGGCGCAGTATTTGTTCTCCTCCAGCGCCAGCAGAGAGTTGAGCACCGCCTGGTATCTATCAACGTCTTTCACAGATTTGCCCGTCATCGCTGCGCTCCGAGTCTCGGTCCACTCCTCCTTCCACACAAGAGCCCCCCGATGTTTCTCCCCGTCCGCGCCGGCTCCCGTCAGGGGGTTTGGGGGGTGGGGGGGAAGCTCTAGGAAAATGAAAAGCGGTCCAGGCGGTCGGATTTTCGGGCGATGCGCTCAGTTCCTCCTCCTCCTCCTCCTCCTCCTCCTCCTCCTCCTCCTCCTCCACCTCTTCCTCTTCCCCGGTCTTCCTCCTAAATGTGTGCGGCGCAGTGAGTTCGCTTCAGCGCGATCGCAGGATGAGAGGGAGCCTCTCCCCCGGAGCCCAGCGCAACAGGAAGAAACAGCCACGTGATTTCCAGGACTGAAAACGAGCAGCTCACTTTGAAGCACATCTGTAACCTATCAGAGAGAGACCGCTGCTCGCTCCTCGGAGTGCCCGTCTCTGGAGCCTAATGGAACGCACGCCTATGCCGCCATCTAGTGGTTAAACCAAGGCACTACTGTTGAGGCAAAAATAACTCCATCCGATATTCGGTGTGCTGCAGTTTTTAGACGTGCCGCAGGTACAAAACGCAGGAATTTAATGGCTTAATTTCCTCCTTCTTGTGTAGAGAATTTATCCAGAGACTTCCTATTGACCTAATTATTAAATTCAGGTGTGGTGCAGCAGAGGCACATCTTAAAGTTGCAGGACAGTGGAACCTTTGGGACTGGAGTTTGACACGGTCGCCATGTTGTGACTGGCAATTTGCTTTTTAAAGGTTGTGTTTTCCCCATTACAACAACACCCACCACTTTTAATTATTACTTTTTTTGATGAAGTAACAGTTAGGAATAGCTATTTTGTGTTGGGGTATTTTTTTTTGCCCGGTATATGATGTGAATCCTTTTCTAAATTTGAGTATTCTATGATTTGAAAATGTACAAAATAATTTAGAGTGTAATATTTTTTTTATAACGATAAAAATGTCTTGTTTTAAGTTTCCATAGTAACTATTTTGTTGCCGACTTCAACACTTTTATGTTTCCATCTTCGTATTTTTACTTTTCTCAGAAACTTAATTTTCGTTTTTAATTAAGTGCAGATCATAGTCATGACAGACATCGACAGAAATAAACTCTTAATAATGAATGTGATTTTCAGTTAATTACGTTACGTTTTCAGTTAATTAGAATAATTATTGAATTATTTGAATGCAGGTCTATTCTAATTCATGAGCCTGTATGTAGATGAGAATCTGAGGAGCGCTGTTATCCTCTTGGTCACTAGAGGGCGGTAACTCTACATACTATCGGGGAAAAAAATTGACGAAATACAGGCGCGTTGCTTTCAAAATAAATGTCCCCGTGTGACTTTTCCCAAATTCTGAAAACCACATACTGTGTAGCGTTCTGAAACATAAGCTGTGTCGCTCTCTTATTTATTCAAAATCCTCCTTTAACTTTTTAACTCTTTATGTTGCCTTTCTATTTTACATCCTCGCTCTTTTAAGCTGTTAACTAAACCGGAAACTGATGCTTTTATTTGGCTAACTTTGCATAACAGGAAGTGTGTGACTGAATTTGTGATTACGGAACTAGGTGCTTAGCCAGAATCAAATAAATAAAGGATTAATCTCGAATTACCTCCCGTGTAATCCTGTAACTCTTTCCACGATGTCTCGGCAATCCAACCGAACGACAGACAGCAAGAAAATGGTAGGATTTACGCCATAGGAGCTTGCTAGCTAAGTTGCAAGATGCTAACCTTTGAACAAATATATACTTTAGAACAAACTATTTCATGTCTTCGTCAAAAGAAATGCTTGACAGTCGTGATTTTTCGTTTATGTACTTGTGACAAAACGTATTAAAAACACGAAAACCTGCTACGTTTATGTATCATTTATTGCTGGCTTCTGGGGGAAGTGTAGCTCATATAGCATGTAAGCTAAAAATATAGAGGCTTACATGCAGACATAGTCGGTTGCATTAGTTTTTGGGTGTTCATGTTTCGGTTTTTAATGTTAATGTAGTGGCTATTGTTTGTCAAACACAAACATCCAATAAAAGTTCCACAAAGCCACTATGCGGCACTGGGGTCCAGTTTCTTGACTCAGGCGAAAGACGTTTAAGGTCCAAACTTGTTAATTGTCTTGGTTGCTTTTATTTTGTCTTTTATGCAAGCAATTACAATTATACAACCTTTCTTTGTTCTCCTGACCTCTCTTGCACTGCTCTCTCTCTTGCTCTGCTCTCTCTCTTGCTCTGGTAAAAACCATAGGCCCCAAACCCAAATGCCTTTGCCGGTCCTTTACCACGCCCCTACATTTATAGAATGTGGACTGACCCACCCACTTCCTGTCTAGCTCACAAATAATAAAAAATAGGAAAAAATAAGAAAACAAAACAAATAAATTAACTTATAAATAAACTCTCCTAATAATACAAAAAATAGAAGTTTAAGAATAAACTAACAAAATTCAAATAGATAAAGAAATGAAGAATAAATAGCTCCAACAGTTAATTTGCATTTTTTTTAAAGCAAGTATATTTATAATATATCTTTATAATGTATCTTTTCTTAGTGTTTTACCATTGTTGCCTACCAGGTATTTATATTACTATGTAACTGCATGCTGAGGCATAGTTAAAAAAACAACATATACATTACCAATATAAATATTGAATCAAGCTATTAAAAAGTAAAAATCTACATGAAAGCAATATGTAGCTGCCAGTCACATTATTACGGTTAATGGTTTATAATTTCATCTTGTGGCATGATAGGAGTTTGCCATATATTTTTAAATTTAACAATATATTTCTTGATACATTTATTAAGCACAAAAATGTCCTGATTTGTTATTTTACAAATTTGGATTATTTATTTCTTCCTGTCAAAATTCCTGTCACAGATGAATAATTTCAGTTTCATGGAATCTTCGATCTTTTTTCGTGTAAATGTTTTATTTTACCTTTTTATAGCTATGTTGGTGTACATTAGTTTACCAACCCCTGAGCACTGAAACAGCAAAAACTAAATACATTGCTGTGCTTTTTTCTTTAGAACTCTGAGCTGTTCACATTGACATATGGGGCGCTGGTGACCCAGCTTTGTAAAGACTATGAAAATGATGAGGAAGTAAATAAGCAGCTGGACAAAATGTAAGTACACTTTAAGAAGCATTTGTCACATCCACTGCAGGTTGTAAATGGTGTGAATCTTTGAAGTTAATTGGTATGTTTAGCTTCTATTGTTTGAAGAAAATCTATTTCATTGTTGTTTATGTTCTGGTATTGCAGAATGTGTGCATTGCTTTAATTTTCTGCACCATGACCATATAACCACCAGTTATTTGAATGCTATACTGAAACTATTCCAGTCATTATATTATGGCTTGGTGCTACATTATTGACCATTATTACATTGGCAATTGCTACAAACGTGTTTGAACCGGTAAATGAAAGCGAAGGCATTTCTGGACCAGAAAGAACAAAATTGTATATTTAAGTGTCTTTGGGAAAGATTGTGAACATACTTTCTGCTCAAATGTTACCTGTGGACAGGATGCTCGACGATCAAATTATGCATATTCATTATTAAGTTAATCTGTGCGTTCTAGTGAACACTGCAATACATTGCCTTTCACGTATTTAATAGTATAACACTAAGGTTAGCACTTTACAATATTAATTTTATTATTCCATAACAACGCTTTCTGTGAGATAAACTACATTGTCTGTCATGTGAAAATGTATCTTTGAATACGTAAAAAAGAAACTGTCTGAACTTTGTGCGCTGTTGGTTGCCAGTTCCAAAAGCTTAAGTATAGCTTGGCCATTCTCCTGCTGTAAAATCAGCAACACTGTGGCCTATGTTAAGATTTAATTTCTCACACACATTCATGTGTTGTTAGCCTTTTTTTTTTTTTAGGGAAAAAAGCTTTAGAAGTAGCTAATGTTGAGACTAGTTTTAAAGACAGACCAAACATCTCTTGATGGCCAAGCTGGACACAGTAATCCTGCAGCAAAATAGTTTGGACAAAACCATGGATTTGTAGCCCCAAAAAATTCAAAACATCCCTTCAAGCCGGCAGATCTTTGGACTGAGTGTGCTTTGTTTCTCCGGTTGTATGGCAACCTCGAGCTTAGAGCAGGATTAGACATGTCTCAGCTGCCCAAAGAAGGTAGTAAATGTTCTCTGTCCGCTCTCAAGTTTTCCACCCAACTGGTCAGAGATGGGCTATGTTAGGATAGGGACGCATTAATTGGCTTCCAACTGCAGTCAGGATAAGTTTTCTCGACTTAAGTCACAATTGGCAGCAAGTTCAAGGCTTCAAGTGTGTGAAGCAAAAATGTCTTGAAGGGTAGAATTTCGTATAATTCCTGCCTTTTACACCTCTCTCCTACTGTGGATGCGAGCATTGATATCCGTTGCCTTTCTGTCTGGCTTCCTCTCACTCACAGGGGATACAACATCGGAGTGCGTCTGATTGAGGACTTCTTGGCGCGTTCCAGCATCGGCAGATGTCAGGATTTCCGAGAAACAGCCGACATTATCGCTAAGGTAAGTGGAAGGTTCCAGACCAATTGGAGCGTGATTGCGGACGTCTCCCAAGATTTGGGGTGGGAGGAGGTCTTAAAAATTCAGATTAGAGAGATCAAAATAGCCCAACACATGATGGGTGAAAGAGCAACAGTACAGATGGGAGATCATATGTTTTAGGCCAAGTGGAGGATAAAATCGTAAAGTTTACAGGATAAAGTTATTGGCATTGATTCTAAATGCTAAACTAAGATCACCTGCTGTAGTCATGGCTTTTTCTGACCCAAAATTCTGTATTTAAAACTGCTAAGGTTTAGTAGGCTGCTTATCAGGTGAAAGAGTTTTGCACATGGTGCATGTGCCGCTGGAAGTTTATAAATGTATTCAAATGTTCTTGAAAGTCCTTATGAGTTAATAAAGTCACTGTGTTCCTAATTTGATTTGCATTCCTCCTGCTTTTCTTTGGTGACACATTGTGGCTTTTTTGGACTGAAACCCGATTTTCTTGATGATTTCCCTGACAAGAAAATGGAAGAGCAGCTTTTAGACTTCAGCTGGTTCAGATGTTATTGTTTTGTGCTTGAAGAGATTCAGTGCACAGATGGAGCAACGCTTATTCAGAAAACAGTAGTTTGGACTGGACAATTAATGATTGCCTTGCCTTGGGATATCACTTGGCCCCTCAAATATCATAGAAGTGATTTATTCAGTCAGTTATGCAAGTCGCCATACTTGGTAATAACATTATTCAAGAAGAAGTAAAAAGTACACTTTAGTAGAACTTCCCCTAAAAATAGTTCTTCCCCAAAAATACTACTCTTGTAAATGTAACTAGTTAGTATTACATTGACCTCATGGCTGATCTATTGAATGCTTCGTCATGCTTTTAAAAAGGCACCAATAGTTGGATGGGTTTGTTCAACAACGTTTGACGTTGAAAGGAGCTAAAGACAAAACATGTCCAGCTAAACTTACTGAATAAATGTGCAACAAATAAAAGATTTTCATTCCTATCCATACCCTGATTTGTTTCCCTTTTCTCCCCCCCACTCACCCTTCCCTTCAACATTGTTGTGATCTGTTAGGTTGCATTTAAGACGTACCTGGGAATTACCCCCAGTGTGACCAACTGGAGTCCAGGAGGAGATGAATTTTCTCTCATTCTGGAGAACAACCCGCTGGCTGACTTTGTGGAGCTGCCAGATAACCACAGCACGCTCATTTACTCCAATCTACTGTGTGGTGTCCTCAGAGGAGCCCTGGAGATGGTAAATTCGACCGCTTCATTTTCCCCATTTTGAAAGACTTGGTCAGATGTCATAAAATAACATGGCTGCCATGGTTTAAGATCCTGAATTTGATGCATGTGCAGCTGGAAGTTCAAGAGTGTCCTTGAAAATCCTAATGAGTTCATAAAGTCACTGTGTTTAACAGGATGATATAGACAAAGACAGAGTTCATTGTCTTTCAATTGTATGTTTAAAAATGTACAAATTGAAAGAAATTTCATTGCAAGGCTCCAATAATAATAAATGAATAAATAATTAAAGTATTAATGTAAATATACCTAGTAAAAGATTAAACCAAGGGCAGTTTCGTAGTCTTTTGGCATGAGGAATGCAGCTGTACACATACAGCAAAATAAGTTATATGCAAAATAAATCATTAAAAAAATATATTACAAGTGTATGGTAAATAAATCATTTATATGCAAACTAAAAAATTTTTTTTCTTGCATGTATGTAATCTGCAGATTTCTTTCTTACAGACTCATTTAAAGTATTTTGAAGCTTCATAAAATACTTCAGACTTTTAGTTTGTTATTTAAAACTGGTCTGTTGAAAGAAGAGTTTTTTTTCTTGAAGTGTTTTGAGTCTCGTTTGGACCTAAGCGTATGACATTCTGAATCTGATTTAGGTCCAGATGGCAGTGGATGTGAAGTTTGCCCAGGACAGCCTCAGAGGGGACAACGTTACAGAAATCCGCATGAAGTTCATCAAGAGGATTGAAGAAAACCTCCCAGCCGGAGAGGAGTGACAGAAAAAACAAAGACACTTTTATTTTGTTTAGGTGTATTTTTTTGAGTTGCGTGGCATGTTTCTTAATTTATGTCTATCATTTTTTTCTCAATTAAATCGACATTAATCAGTGCATGTTATGTGATCCTTTTCTCACTGGGAGATTTCAGAACATTTTAACCACAGTTTAATTTGGGACTGGATTATATGAATAGGCTGTTCCAACAGATTTGTATGCTTTGATTTAATCCATTAAAATTTAACTAGGCTGTATATTTAGTGTTGTTTTGCTGAAAGGCGTTCTTCTACTCCAGTCTTATGGAGCTTTAAAGGTCTTTAATACCAGGATTTCCCTGTATTTCTCTCCACCCATTTCTCATCCACTCTGACTAGGTTTAATGTCCCCGCAGAGGGGAAAACATTCCTGCAGCATGATGCAGTCACCACATTTCATGGTGGGCTATGTTTTAAGTGTGATGTGCAATCTTAGGTTTCCAAAACACGTAGCGTTTAGCATGTCCACTGATGGACTTTGGTGTCTTCTGACCAGAGTACAATCATCCAAATATCTGCAGCTGCTCCAGAGTGACCACGGTCTTCTAAAGGCCTGCCTTCACAGTCGTGGCTTTAACCGGTTCTTCCCAGTCAGCCCGGCCAGTTTCTTATCCATTCGCTCATTCAGTGCGGTTCCTTCCTGCTGTTTGGAACCTTGTCAAGGGTGGTACAAGCCAGACCAATCTGAGTATTGCAATTTGAGTGCATTTGTTGATCGGTCTGTGGATTTACGTCACTGGACCAGTGAAGGTGTTACTTGTGAAAGAACACATACAGCCCCACGTAATGAACAGAAATATGAGAGATCTTGTAGAAACTGGTTGTCCAAAGGTACATGTTTAAAATGACGTGATCAGAGTGTCTACCATTTTCCCACATTCCTGCTCGCGTTCTTACGCATATTCATGCCCGCAAAGAGAAGAACAGACACCCAACTTTCCAGAACTGAAACAGACTTTAACCAGCTAGAGAAAGACTTAGCAAAGGAGAAAGGGACATGACAGTTCAGGGGCTGAATATTGAGAATATACTTTGATGAAATATGAAAAGGTTTAAGCCTCATGTTTGGACTTGAGGTCATTTCTTTGACGCACCATAGGTGCTTTGCGAAGTCCAACAGTCCTGGATTTGTTACCAGGCCTGTGTTTGTGCACAGTACACTGAATGAGTCTTGAGTGTGCGTGTCCAGTAAAGCTTGCAAGTGCTCACTTGTGGTTTTCACACCTATGAATGGTTTTACATCACCCAGAAGTAACGAGCAGAACCCCCCAGTTTGTCCCAACACGCACCTCGTCAATAACCCAAGAAACACAGATGGCTTTTCAACTGCCAATGTGCTCACACATACACAAATCATTCCTCCCTTCCCATTTAAAGAAAGAGGGAAAGAAAATCTGGTATGGCTTCCATAAAAACATTAGACATGTTTTTCCTATTGTTCTTCATTGTAACAGAGCAACACTTGTACCAAACTCATGAGACGGCTGAAAGCACTTACGAGGATGAGATTGTCAGATAGGGATTTCCTCTTGGAAAAAACTCTGTCAGCTAATAGCTGCTGGAAACCTCAAGGCTCTACACATCCTATTTTATAGCTGCTGTTACATAAAGCCATGCCTTCTTGTTGGAGCATGGAGCTGATGTGGACTTCCTCCAACAGCCACCAGAGGTTGCTGTTTACATTACGTTCCCTTCCTGAGACCCTCGTCGCTCGGGAGTGTGAGGATAAAACTGGCTGTTTTTGTCCAAAGCTAGGTATTGTTGCAAAAACACATTCCGTTATTTGCAAGAGGAACGCCTGGAGCTGCCAGAAAACATAAATAAACAGGCCCTTTTTTTTTTTTTTTTTTTACTGTATTTTATTTGATGAGGAATATGGAAATACGATCCACTATGGCGGAGCAGAGTGGCCAATGCCAATACAGACTCTGGCTTTGATTTGGCTCAGGATCAGAGAGTGAATTACATCATGCCACCTTTGATCTTTGCAAGATGTATTAGGGAAAGGGCGTCTGATTATTGCCTCTGTCTGCCCTGCTGATTATTTAAAGTGATCACCGCTGAAAAGTGGAAGCACCAAGAGGGCCGGCACTGTGCAATAAACTCTTTGTGTCATGAGGCAAGCTCTCAAAACATTACGAACATATCAATGCACCCTGAATGCCTGGAATGTGTATGTTGGACCTGAACGGGGGCAGGTATCTCCTTTTTTTTCATGATGTAGATTACTTGGCAGGCGTATAGCTGTCTACCTGGAAATGGATGGACGGCTCAGTTTGTGTGCTTGAGAAAAACCCGAATCCCTTCACCATATGCTCGCAAGAGCTTGACAAATGCAGACAAATACACATGCTGTGCGCGGAGGCCAAAACGAGGATGAATTTATTACCATTCCTACACTCACACTCAGGTGTTAATGCACACTGAAATGACCTTTTCCAAGCACGCAATCTTGCTTTGGAGCCCTCAGAGCCATAACTGGGATTCTCACATATTCTATAACAAGTACCGCCTAAGTAAATAGAGCTAGCCAACCAACACCGTCTCTGTGGAGTTTTTCAAACAAGACTCAGGGGTTTTAAGTGGGTACTTTACTGCTTGTTGTTTTCTTGAAATTTTTAGAACGGTCATCACCATTTTAAAAATGGTGATATATCACAATGGTCGTAAACATTGTGATATATTGTGACAGTAAATTGCAATTCGTGTTGAAAATTAGTAGGGGTCCTCTTTTGGAGAAGCGGGCCTGTTCGCCTTTAACCAGCAGCGATTACTTCTCAGTTCAATGGCGGGTCACAAGTGAATGGTGACCCGCCATTCACTTGCTAACATTCTGGAACAAACTCCCAGAAAACTGCAAAACTGCTGAAACACTGCATGCCTTTAAATCTAGACTAAAATCCCACCTGTTTGGAATCGCCTGTAATGTTTCGATTGCAAACATAACTACCTTATGTTTGCATTAATACAAAAAAAAAAATCAGGACAAGTACCACCAGCGGCAGGTGAACCCCACTTTGAGAACCAGGGTTCTACAGTGGGACTCGTGAGAGTTTTTGTTGATGGTTTTAGCAGTTTTTGCCCATTAAACAAAAGGTATGAAGACTTCAAGCTAATGCTCCATTATGACTTCACTCCTCATAAGCGGGCAGATGGGATTTCTATTCCCTTTCCCAAGACTGCAGATGTTGTCGCAGAATAAAAACACTCAAGGGATGGAAAAAAAGGGCTTTTCGAGACACCTAAGTCTTGCTGAGCCGCAGGGAACGACTTGAAGATACTGTTATCATATTTTTCCCCCCTTTCCTTCTCTCTTTCACGTTTGTTTAAATCAGTCTAAGACAACTTGTTCAGTGCCTGAACTCAGCAGGCCTGCTGTTCTCTATTGAAATATCTAATTTTATTAATATTCTTCATAAACGCTGCCTATATTTTTCAGAAAACTTTATTAGGACAGATCTGGAAAACAAGTAGCAAATGTTAAAGGCCCGAGACAGCGTGCGCTGATCTGCTTTAAGCCAGATAAACGTTTCCATGTGCTGTTTATGGAAAACAAATGGTGAAAGGCACGCTGTGACAGCGAAAGCCGAGCACGCAGAGTCAGATTTGACCTGTGCTTATTAAATAAATACCCCATCCCTTTCTTCTACCTCCACCTCATCTATTTTCACCCACCATTACTCACAGTGTCCTTTTCGTTTTCTCAGATCTCCTCATTGGATAAATCACTTTATTTCCCCATTTGCTTTTTTTAAATACTTGTCTGAAGGTTGGGAAATGTCCTGCGTCTGATGGGAAATGTGCTCTAGTCTTCTGAGTGGATGACTGGAGATCCAGTCATCCAGGACTTCCGTCGGTTTTCCGCAATGTATGTTTTTGCATCTGGTCAGCGGAAAAAGCAGCCTTGGCAACCGGGCACTTGGCCTGGATGAATAAAGGGAGGAAAACAAGCCAATAAACAAGTGTGTGTCTGTGGTAAAAATGTTGTGCAGCAACACGAGGCGAAGGTAATTGAACAAGTGTTAAATCGGCCAACGTCGCACACCTAAAATATGCAAACTCAAGCGCCAGAGTCGTCTACTTAAGCACACTGTTTGATTTCAGTGGTTTGACTAGGTGCACTTCTTAGATTTATGTTCACGAGCACCTCAGTGAGCAAATGTGGATGTGGTTTTGAGAGATAATTACTAGTTTATTTGGTATTCAGTCACAGCGTCTGCAAGCCATTTGGATTGTGAGTCATTATTCACTTCCTATAAATCTAATTTGTCATGCTTTGCTCTTCTGTTTATCATCGCTCTGACATCTACAGTGCTTTTTCACATTTTGTCACATTACAACCAATATCTTGCATGTCGTTCATCAGAATTTTATGAAATTGCCTTCGGAAACGTTAGATCTCAGTATAAATCCAGCTGTTATGTGAAGGCTTTTGAACAGTAACTCAATTATAAGTTCAGCAAACTTTGCACACAGGTCAGGGATAATGTGGAGAAGCTTAAAGTACGGATATTATTTTAAGTTGTAAAATAATATCCAAACCATCAACAACTCACAAGCTGTCGGTTGGTTTTATTTAGCTTAGAGGTTCATCTCTGAAGCCATTTCATATTTTGTAAGTTCAGGAGCAGCCAAGAGGAGACGTGGAAAGGAGAGGTTGTTGTTGTTTTGTCCAAATGAAAGAGGTTTGAAAGTTTGTGTGACCTTTGACTTGGAAGAGGAGCAGAGTTGCATGCTACGCCTTACTTGTAAGTTGAAGATCGCTTTTCTTCGTGTCTAAATTCTGGGCAACTGTAAATAAAAATGATCTTTATGTCTGTGATCAGGTAAAGAAATATTGTAGATAATTTTAAGAATTTTTTTTTGTCATCATTTATATGCTAAAACTCTGTTTTTGTTTGCTGCCTCAGGGCGACAAACCCAAATCTTGTTCAGATTGTACGACTGATGTGTAATTAGAGACACCAAGCTACCAAATAATGTGGGAAAAAATGTTTTCCCCCCCAAATGATAAAAAGTCATGGAGTTGCCATGGTTACCTGCCGTTGTCTTTCTGCCTTAACATCAGCTTGCATTCTGGCAAATATTTATCACCAGCCTGCGTTTAAACTATCACTGGTTGCCATGGTGACCCGCCATTCACTTGCTAACATTCTGGAACAAACTCCCAGAAAACTGCAAAACTGCTGAAACACTGCATGCCTTTAAATCTAGACTAAAATCCCACCTGTTTGGAGTCGCCTGTAATGTTTCGATTGTTGATTCTGTGTTGCATGACTGTGTAGAGCACTTTGAGATGCCTTGTTGCTGAAATGTACTATACAAATAAAATTTGATTTATTGATTGTACAGTCGATAATCCAAAAACCCAACTTCATGACACTGAATACAGCAGAGGATCTTGAGTCAGAAGCTTCCTGTGGTGCTGTAATATGAACTATAGGATATCTGTCCGTCCCACAACCAACAGAATCTGCAACCTTGTCCTTGAAGACATTTGCATACGAGTCACAACAACATCTAATTTCTCTCTTAGATTAATAAAGTACTTATGTATTGAATTGAAACTTACATGACATGTGGCATGGGCGTCCACCTAAAGTTTCATACAGTGCTTGTGTGAGAGCGTTGCAAGAGGTTACTTATTATTGGAAAAAAGAAGTAAGACGATAAGGAGTTCAATTTAAGTAGATGCCATTCAGAATCAATAAACTTGGAAAAAACGTGTCAAACCTGTCTGGGCCGCATGCAAACAAAGCACAAGAGAGTATAAACTTCCTCCATTTCCCTAAAATGTGGGTTTCTGCAGGTGTGGAACACACTGAAACACAGAAAAACAAAACCTGGGCCAGAGTCAGGTGACGCAAACAATGTGCGGCTAATCTTGGATCAACTGTTTCTCGTCAGGGTGAAAGTGGTCCAAAGGCCGAGTCGGTCTTCTGCTCCAGCAGTTATCTGTCTGGTCCCATGAGGGGTTCAGACATCCAGACACCGGCTGGGTGATGCAGAGCCATTTAATGCCTTGTTTTCAGTTTTCTGTCTCCCTTTTCTTCCAGGCCTTTTGGAAAGGGAGCTGCTAAGCTGCTTTCGCTCTGCTTTCAATTTCCTCCCGGTCTTTTGTTCTTCCTACTTTCCAAGATCTGATCAGGAGGAGGTTTGCAGACGCTCCTTTTCAAGAACCTTATTTTTCGGGCCTTTTTATCTCACGGTTTTGCATTTTCTTGCCTTGCTTTCCTCTCTTCTTTTTGCAACCCCCCCTTTTTTTTTTTTTTTTTTTTTTTACAGCTGCTCAAGTTGGATTTTATGTAACACTGAGAGAACCTTCCAGCTTGGAACGGCCTCAGATGAAGACAGAGTAGGGCGAGTGAGTGGGAAACAGAGGAAGAGAGAGAAAAAGTGTTACGTAGAATTTTTGCACAGGCTTACCAAGACTGCTCTTGACTTTAGATTTATTGTGTGAGAGTATTTATCCCTGACATTAAAACTTGTAAACCCACGGGTTTTTTTTTTTTTTAAAGTTGATTATTTTTTAGCTTTTGTGTTCACATGTTAACCTCTACCAAAAAGTAAACTCTCTGGATACCCTGGAGGAAAATCAAACCTGGCCTCCTTCAGAGCAGCCAGATTTGCTTGGTGGCTGCACAGCAGCGGCTCTCTGCTGGGAACGGCTGCTCACCACTGACATGCCTGGACTGACCGTGTATGTCTGTGTATGTACTACAATAAAAGTTTGGAGTGACAAAACGCGCACATCACACAGTGATTGGAGCGGCTTGCCTCTGGTGATGCATGTCTCCCCAGCAGGCCATCTATCAAACTTGAAAAGCACAATATCCAACCTAATATCAAGGCATAAATCTAAACACCAGGTCTGAGGCTTTATGTCTTCAACAACTCGTTTATTATACGCCCACCTGAAGCACCTCTCATACAACTCAGTGTGGCTATTACAGCACTGAATGTTCTTTTATATGGACTAAACATGTCAATTCTGCAAGTGTGGCTTTTCAGTTTAATGCCCTGGAGTTTTTACACCAGAGGGAAAGGCTACACTAACTGAGAGAAGATATTAGGTAATATTATGGTGGGGATTGTTGTCATGTAACCCTATAAGGATTCAACGACCCAAACGCACAGTTATTTTTACATTTATATAATGCTTGCCGTTCTTAAATTAGGATGTTGCATTTGGGAGAAAAAGTTGTCAAAAAAGGACCTTGAACACATCATCCTGGCAATGGAACATGACTTTGGCAAGATCATGGAGAGGACTGCAAGGGCGCTAATTTGAGACAAGGTTGAAGATTCACCTTCTCATTTATTCATGCAGCTTCTTTATTTTCTAGCTTCCCCCCTTCTCAGTCACATTTGAGAGAAAAGCTCTTGAAATAATTATTTTATGAAAATGAATCATTTCCCGAGGAGTTCTGAGACACCGTCATTGCATATCAGTGCGGTTCATTTTAGGACTGGGACTAAATGGGAGACAGGTAAAGTCAAATGTATATTTGAATAGCACATTTCAGCAACAGGCTCAAAGTGCTTTGCATAACGGAAACATAATCAGTTATGAAGCAAGCAACAAGGATTAGATTTTATTTAATGCCATCATCAAGAAAATACACTTCAAACATGTTGAACAGTTTTCCACTTTCGACTAATCAAAGGCAGTTCTGAACAGGTGAGTGTTTATTCTTGATCTAAAGCAGTGATAAGACGAAGCTTCGCTGCCACTGTTCTATATTTGAGCATCTTCGCAATGTATTTTCTTTCTGACACATAAGCTTGGACATGACAGTACCTCTATGAACCACCAGACTTAGTGAGATTATTGGCTAATTACTCAGCTTTTTCTTGCAAGTTTTTTTTTTTCCCCAACGAAACTAGATCTCAGGTGTATGTTGACTGGATAGTCTGAGACTCAGTCGCAGTGACTTGCTTGAATGTGTTGAAATTGCTGGGCACATCGTCCAACAAGATTTTCTGTCAGATCACATGCCGAAAACAGATCCGACGTGACGTGGTCTTCAGTGAAACACTTTGTGGGAGCGAAGTACTACCGTCAAATTTCATCCTGAACTCATCCACCCCACTCTGAAAGAGTCACCTGAGACATAGAAGCTGGACAAGATTGATGGGTAAAGCTAAATATTGGTTGTCCCAGAAGTTAGCACATCCACTTTTTACACCAGCTTGAATGTACTCGGTTTTAGGGTTCTTCCATTGAGACCGGTATTTGGTACCAAGTCCTTATTTAGTAATCGAGGTTCCAAGCAATCCAAATCAAGCCGAGAATGCGACACCAGAAGATTGCCCTTCGGCAGTACTGGTTGAGTTACAAGAGTTACTCCGTAACGAGAATCAAACATGGCATTTTTAAAAACTCACAGCGATGCATGAGCGTTTTCTAAGCTAAGGTTTGACATACAAATCCTTTGACATTACTTTTCGACCACCTTGCTATGACAGCCCAGCACACAAGAAAGGGGTACTCAACCCTACATTAATATGGGAGTCAACTTGAGCTGAGTGGGCGCCAATGGAAAAGAACCATAAATTAAGAGCTACAAAATTTCTTGAGACTGGGGTGGAGGTTCAACTTGCATTTCTTTATGGGGATGTCATACTCTGCCTCTTAAGTGAGAACAAATTCTTTGCTTTAGAAGGGGGGTGGGGGGGCTGGGGGGTCTTTCTTTTAATCTTTTAAGCCAGATCTGAGACACTTGTGATTTATGTTAGGATTGAGGGAGCTTTGGAGGTGGAAGCTAAGATATATATTTCTATGTTCAGTTTAACATGAAGGTCCTGTCATTTATAAAGCAATAAACATTCTTCAAATCAAAGTCCTGCACATAGGAGTTTAATACATAGAGTGAATTCCCAAACTCGAAGGCCGTTGCCAAACTTTTCTAGCTGAACATTCAAATGTCCCATTTCCTGATTGAAGTCATTTAGTAACCAGAGCACTGCACAAAAACTGCTTAGTTTTATTAGCCTTAAGAGCATAATATTTTCTTGTGCTTGGGCATGTATGCTTTAGATAATTTATCCCTCAACACTTGTACGTGTGTGCATCGGCTTCACCTGTGTGCCTCCCTTGGCGTGTTCTTCACTTACTCTGTGCGGAGGTGCTGAAAGCTTTCTCTGTGGGCTTCATAAACCTTTTCGTTTTAGCGCGCCTGGTCGGGTTCAGCTGCGCATTAAAAGCACACCACGCTCTGCTCCAGAGGAGGCGAAGAGGGAGAACATTCAGGAAGCCGTGTTCCAGTTTGCTCAATGAACTCCCGGGTTCATCCGCTGGCTGGGGTCTGACCTGTTGAATGTCAGCGCCACCAACGGGTAGCTAATTAAAAGGAAATGAACGGCGTTTAGTGACAGATACAAGACGGATGGACTGGATATTGATTTGTCAGTGGACGCGCTACTCTCACGCACACACCGCTGCTTACATTGACTGTAGTCACATTGAAAACAGCTTGTCTTTGTGTACAAACCAGAAGCTTGCTTTGAGGCACAATAGAGGTCTATTGTTGCCAGTCTGATTGTCACAAATAAAGATTGTCCAAATGTTAGTATTTCCAGGAGTCTGATTTCACAGCTGTATTGTGTTTCACGGCTATTAACTGATTTAGTTGTCAATTTATTGTACGAGTGTGTCATTTTTTTCCCTATTTTCCTTCTTTGTATCCCATCAAAGTGCTTCTTTTATTCAGAAATATGTAGCCTTGCTAATTTAAACCAACATCGTCTCCCATAGAAACAAAGGAAAGTGAAACATCAGGACTGAAAGCAATCTGCTCTCAGAAGACCACATTTGGTTTTTCTTGCAGTCGGTATGCTGCAAATACCATCGGGACGTTTTCAGCCGACATAAAAGCCAGTAAAGTTAAGTGAATGAGACCTGGATGTCCTTCGAGATGTGATCTGGAAGACAAACGCATAGCTGGAGATTTGAGGGAACGTCCAATGATCCAGCTTTCCCTCCTCTCTTCCCTCTGCGTTTTACCTTTTTCTCGGCACAAATAAACAAGTGCAAATGTAAAACGCTGAGAAAAACGCAAAGACATGCATTGGCTGAGGTCAACGTGTTGACAATTCCTTTTAAGCAGCTCACTTTTCTGGCCTGAGTAGACGAAGACATTAGAAACAGGACTGTCTTATTTGTCTGAGGAGTAAAGCTACAGTACTAGATACAGATGAAACCAAATATTTTTTATTGGACATAGACGAGGGTGATGGCAATGCCTAAGCATCGATTTTCTTGCCCTGAAGCCACTTTATAACCTTTTTTTTTTTGATATAAACACACTAACCTTGTTAGTGGTGATTTGAGTCAAATTTGTGACAATTGTTCATAGAGGTTAAGGACCCTGAGCTTAATGGCTAAAGTTTTGTCATGTTGCTTCAGTACTTTCCTGTCAGAAGTCATATTTTTACTCCAGATGTACATTTGAACATTGTGACTAAACATCTCAATTGTAGTTTAATAATACTAGGACATGTGAGTGTAAAGGAGGTTGTTTATAACCTGAATACTGTTGTTTTCCCCCGTTTTCCCTTCCGTGCAACACACGTTTTCCACTTCCGAGACCCGACCAAGTGGTGACACCAAGAGAAGCAAAGATTGTAGTACGAGTTCTAGTTTCATCTTTTCCATAATTGGGCAGATTTATGCTGTAATGCAACGTATGATCAGCTTACTGTGCATCCAAACTAATCAAATACTGTAATCCCCAAGAGCATATTTCTTTTTTTTTTTTTTCCGATTTTTCTATTTTCCCTTCTCTAAAAATAAGTGTCGTTCAAACACGGCATAATAGGAAATTCCAAAACTGAAATTACATATACTTTGAATCGTTTTGCTGAACTGACCAGTAAAAGAGATTCATTTCAAAGCACAAAAGCAGCAGCTTTAATGGAAACCGTTTTCAGCAAACATAGTTAGCCACACATCCAAAAATAGAAAGTTAATCTCTATTCTGGACAGGAAGACGTGCATAAACATGATTAAATAATGGACGTGCTTATGAAAGAGATAAAGTGATTTTAAAACCCTAAAATTGCTCTAATTACACAAGAATTACTGAAACCCCAGAGACCACAGGCACCAGTCTGGCTGATGGAAACACCTCCTTCTTAAATGCCCGATCAGTTGGAATAAAAGTGTCAATAGGACCTCAATGAGGCAACTGTTCATAGTCAAATAACCCCGTATCCACGCCCAGCTCTGGTGGAGCATGGTCTGGTAAGCATTTACACTGTAAGGTGGAGGAGGGTGGTTGAAAAACCCTCCCTGTTGCTAAATGGCCTTCATAAAGTGTCACTGATTACCACGGATGCAAACTCGTGCCCCACCCTTCACCCACCTGTGAAAAATCGCTCAACTGGGATCTGGATGGGAAATGGTGACATCATCCAGGCCTGGAGACGGAGCGCGGCGTCGGCCGTTTGGTTTTCCACCGCTAAAAACAACAGGTCAGAGGATCGTTGTCAGTAGGGCTTTCACTTAGAGTGGCTCATAAACTGTGCGGAGAGACAAAATAATAATCCAGGAGTTAGAGGAGTCAAAGGAAAACCAGAGTCAAACGTATCGACACATTTATACAGCGACAAAATCACCATAGATCACTGTAACTTCTTCTCCATTACACCTCTGTGACCCCTGACCTACCCTACCACCCCAAACGCTGACGGCTTTACAACCCGTAACGTCCCTTTTCATGAACTTTTGAGCAATTTTGTCGTATTAAACTTCACATTTAATAGTTACAGATTTTATGTAAAGTAGCAGATAATGAAGTAAAATTAAACCAATGCATAGTTTTTAAAAGGTTTCACATATTCAAATACAATCATGTGGAGAGCTTTCACAACACATGAGCGCCAGTAAAACAGATTCATTTCAAAGCATTTTCCCTCTTCTTTGAAAAAAACTCAAGTTCTATCAAATGGTTTGGAGAAAATCTGTGAACTCCTTGAAGTGGATCTGGGTCTCCACTTTGACTGGGTCATTCTAACGTCGTAATATTTTTGCATCACCTTCGAGGTGGTGGGTACAGGATGATGAGCAAGGCTAATTTTTCACCACACATAGAGATTAGGCTCTACGGCAAAAAGCTATGCAACTTGTTGAATAGCTGCAGAGCTGCAGCAGCTTGTGGTAAACATTAGTCCTAAACTTTTCTTTCAAAACAATCGTCTTCTTGCCACTCTTTGTAGGTGTTGTTAGAAAACAATTGACTGTAGTTCATTTCTATTAGAGGTGTCAAAGTAAAGCAGGCTGGAAGTGCGTCCCATGCGTTTCCTTCCATTGAGATGTTTTGCACTACTTTATTGCTCTATCCAGCATAATACAATGAAGCTTTTCATTGTGGCATGACGAAATGTTCAAATTTCAGGTCTCGATAATGACTTGACCCATAAATAATTAATAAAGTTCCATTTTACTGCTGATTCATTGCATCAGTGAACCGGAAAAAACAAACAAACTGTAGATTCCAGTTAATGTTCAAATTATTTCGAACAGGCCCATATCAGTGGTAGACAGCTGAATAAGCAGAAGTCAGAAAAATAACCAAAAGGCGTGTTAGTCTGTTTATTGATGCTAGAATGTGCTAGCGCTCCAAATAAAACACACGTCTAAACCATTACAAGATCGTCATTTACAAATTAAGAGCCGAACCTGAGTGAGCAAACATGACGCCGGACAACCGTGGAAAGAAAATAACCCAGTCCCTGTAGTCAAAGGACGTTGGTGCAAGGTGTGGACACTGCAAGGAAAAACTGACGGTCGTCATGGAGAGCTCTGTGAAGTGTGAGTCACATACAAGCACCTTGCTGCACTTACCAGTAGACCTCAAGGCTCTTTCTGAAAAACAGCAAAAAGCAGCTAAAAATAGAGGTGAAAATGTCGTGCTTGGAAAAAAGCATTTGATATTTCCATTCTCACATTTTGGTGACTTGTGCGAAGCTTTAAACGTTGGTGTTTTGATATGTTAAGACCACGCCACCCAGGGGCCAGGCTTTGCCTGTGGAACTGGGATCTCAGACAACCAGTTACTGGCAATTCTGAAATAACTGTTTTCTACAATTCTGAGAATGTAACTCCAGACACAAAGATGTTTATGGTATGATTTTATTATTTTTTCTTATTTTGACTTTCTTACCGTTTAAAAGGGCAAGTTCATGTAAAACTGACTTTTATGAGCTTTACATCATGTTATTCCCTCATCAAAAACATACTCAGAGAGTGGCCTTGATTCTTTCATGCATGTTTGAGAGATGCTTTTGGCAACTATTCAGCTGTCCAAAACGCCCGATTGGACCTAGCACAGCCTTCATTCACAAAATAGACATTTTCACAGCTGTTTAAAGCAATTGTTGAGAAATTTTATAAAATAAATTTTTCCTTTTTAATCAACTGCACACATGCCTGTCAACAAAAGAACTGGCCCATAATGTTCCCCTTTCCTTCAAATGGCCAATTCGACAAATTTTAACGTTGCAAAATGAAATGCATCAATTTACCTCCTAACAATCAATCGTCAATCGGCTACTTTATGTTGGAAGGATGGTGCAAAGGGGACGGTGTTTTCACTCTTCAGTTTCTCCTTTCATGGTACCACAGGAGGGAGGAGGGCTGTGGGTGTCACAGACGAGGCTGCTGTTGGAAAGGGAAGCCGGATGCACTTGAAACATGTGAACGGATGCAGGAAAATCCAACTGGAGGCAGTAGGATACTTCCAGGGCAGGTCCTCAGAGTAACACCAGAGGAGTATCATCTACGAAGCACATCAATCGGCTTTAGTTCGAATTGATCATGGAATATGCCATGGATCGATACAACGCACTATAAAATCATTGGAGCAAGATAGTTGCCATCTTGGATAAGTGAGGACAGATGGCATGTCTTCAATTAAAGATGCGTGGATTAAACCTAAATATTGAGATTACAGGAGTTAGAAGTCACACTTAGGGATCAAGCAACTATTTTATGTGTTTTATGTGCAAATCTGTGTACTATTAGATTTCAGGGTATGGCTTTTTATCGATGAAAATAAACTCAAAAGTGAGTTACATCTAAAGCAAGCCATCGACAATCTCCTGTTTTTCTAAACCTCACACAGTGCAGCATAAAAGTACTGATTCCCGCATTAACTTTGCCGCATCTTGTCAGGTTACGACCATAAACTTCAGGGCTTATTGAACCTTTACGTAACAGATCGAATAAAGCAGTTTCTAATTATAAAGCAGAACGAAAACAGCACATTGGTTTTTAAACTTTTATGACAAACGTAAATCTCGACAAGGTAGAGTGCATTTGCTTTCACACTTGTTCTCCCCGATATCCCTCAATAAAATCCGATCAATTGTTTTGAGAACTCCCCTAAATAGTAAATTAAGGCCACACGTGTGTCATTTAAATTTTATTTTAAAGAGTGCGGTTTTGTGAACAACTTAGAGAACATGAGAGAACAAACAATATTATGAATAACAAGAAGTACCTCAGACAGGTCAGGGGTTAAGATGTGGAGAAAGTTTGAGTTGTGCTATAAAAACAGTATCAGCCTCTGTCCACGGCTGATATTGGACAGTTTTTTGCAGGACAGCCATTACTTGTGTCGTCCATAAACGTGGCCTTTGCACAGGCGTGTCCAAAAGAAAGTCTATGTTGAAAGTTATATGGAATCTGTTCACAATTTGCCAAAGGAGAGAAAAGAGATAAAAGCAAACACGGAGACAAGATGCTCTGGTCACATGAGAGCAACATTTGCTGTTACTTAAAGGATTCTCTCTCAGTTGATCTGTATGAGTATTTTGATTGCGCTTTAATTTTTCTGTACATTACTTTTGTGAATCTTAGATGACGTAATTGTAGTTGAGTCTTTGCTGACTTGATCGTTTCACATTACCTTAATGGGATATCTATCAGAATGTGCATTTGGGCCAGGCCTGTTCTGTTGAAACTTTGTAGGTCGTTTCCCTTCCTAAAACTCCTGATCCCATTTCCCAGGCTAATAGGTTTGTACATTTCAATCGGCACGGAGGTTAGGTGAGGCCTGGAGAAGGACGGCAGAGAGGCTAGGTGGAGAGAATAGGAATGAAAAACAAGAGGAGGCCAGTGAGATACACATTTCTTTCTGTCACGCCATGTGTTACCGTAAGATATTCATTTCCTCTGAAATTCTGCTCCCTCTGGCTTTTCTTTGTTTTTCTTTTTCATCACTGTCAGTGTGGCTGTTGTTAAAGCCACTGAATCCCATCTTTACCTTGGATCTGTCTTTTCAAATTGGTTTCCTGAACTGAACCACGCACGGAGCGGCTGTAACCTGAGAGCCGTCTGCTGGAGTTCTGCGCTGCCAGAGTCCATTAAGAATGAACATGTTTGACTTCTAAAAAGCCTGTTGTTGTGACTGAGGAAATTGAATAATTTTATTTCTAAGGTTAAATGCTGAGAAAGATGTGTTGACATGTGAAATTTATAGTTGACTCTTAATCGCAGCAAAGAACACTGTGAATGCCTTTAATCTGACAGTAATGTTATATTTTGTAAGATAAGTTCACTTAATTATTTATAGTTTGTTTAAAGGTTAAGGAACATTAGTCTGAATAAAGATAAAACCCCCGTTCCTCATCTATCACTTCTTTTCCTTTCAACAAACCTACATCTGTCCTTCTCTCCATCTAAAGTAGCAAATTATGAACTGATGATGAGTTTCCATTTGAATTTGCAGCGGTTCATCATGGCGCTACAAAATCGCAACTTTGATTGTATTACCACTTGCAAAGCAATGTCTTTCAGGTTGTGGGTCTGGTTGATTTGCCGTGTCAGTAGCAATGCAAAATACTGAAGTAACAGACACCTCTTGCTGCAAAGGACGTCTGGATATACAACAGTTTCCCTCTGCAGCTCTTTGCAGAAACTGCACTAAAATCTACTTCCGATTGGCTGTTAAAGTCTCTTACCATCCAGGTACAATCTGGGTTAAAAATGAAGGCTTCAGTTGATCGGAGGCTTGTTTTGAATATGAAACTCTCAGAAACTTTTGCCCAGAAGCTGGAGGCCAGATTAGTAAAATCTTAGTCCGCATTCTGAGCTACGTTTGTGTTTTGTGTGTAAAATATCAGGGTTGTCTTGTGTTTCTTTTTGTCACGCCATCACGGTGGAGCTCAGGCTAACTTAGAAGAGGCTTAATCTCTGCATCGTTAGCATCAGGATTTCGGTTCCAAGGTGGACACTTATAGAGCTGCAACGCTCTATAAAAAAAGAAAGTCAGATGCAGACTGCTTGCCTGCTGGAGTAGAACCAGAAGAGCTGAGGGAGATTGATACATCGGTCCACTTCATTGGGAGTTCAACAGCTGTCTGTTCAACAATCTTTCTTTGCAGATAGGCAAATATGAAAGCTTAAGATCTCTTTTAATTGTTATTCCCCTTGCACTGATAAGTAGTTTGAAGAACAAGTTTGCGTTTTGCTTTAATTTGTTTTAACCCTCTTGTGGTCAAAAGAAATGGGGTCAACTGGTTGCAGAGGGATTACATTGAGCCCCCGTTCCCTTTTACAAAGTTGTGTTTGTTTGTTTTTTTTGATTGGTTTCGGGAATTGACGGTCTGGTGGGATACCCTCACGGTTCCCTGCTGCCTGACCGCGACATTTGCTGCCATTCTCCTGAGCGATCTGCTAAAAACACAGGAGGGTCAAGTTAATCAGATGCAAGAAAACAGCATTTCAGTTCAGGCTGTGTTTCTTCTTACGACACGCCGCCTCTCCACTGTCCAACCTTTCTTCCGTACCCTTTGTCACCTCGCACTATAAGTGAATCCAGCGGTTTTGTGAGTAACTTCCTTGAGGCTCACAGGACCAACACAGAGCCAGCCACAGCAGGGAATCATGTCCACACACTTGTACCTAAGGTTAGTTCAGAATTAAATTGTTGGACTGTGGGTGGAAACCGGAGTACCCAATGAAAACCCACATGGAAAAGTTGCCAACTCCACACAGAAAGACCCTGGCAGAGACATAGACCCGAAACCAACTTCTTTGCTTCTGGGAACATATTTACAGTCAGGGTTAACTTGTGAGGCTAATAACCGTACAGTAGTCCCATGCCGGCCTGTAACTACCATAAGAGAAGTGTGTGCATTTGTCCAGCAGCCCTTGGCTTAAAGAGGCTCTTTGAAATGGGTGAAAGTGAAGAATGAGCGGGAGTCTAAGAAAGCACAGTATCTTTAATCATCTCTTGAGTGCAGACTTGTGATCAATCAAAATACTTTTTCCTGATTGGTTAACATCCTAAAGGGAGGAGGGAAAGAGGGAACGATGGAAGAATAGACAGATGGATGGATGGCGAAACAAAGTTATACCATGCCAGCAACTGAACGTCTCTGATCGAGTAACACTTTCATGAGTGTATCCTCATCGTAGATCAATATAAAGTGTAAAAGCAGCCAAGGAGTCAGCAAAAGATGCACTCATGGTCAGAACATAAATTCTTTGTGACAACAAGCTTTGTTTTCTCAGGATACCAAATTAAATCTCTAGAATCATTTATTTCCTTTTCTTGGAAATATCACCAGATATTTACCTGCAAGCCTGCAAGTCCCCCAATGGGAGTAACATATGGAGAGAGAGAAAGACTGAATGGGAGTCAGAGATGTGGAGAGCAAAATGAAAATGGAAACCAGTGATGAGAGAGACAAACATTTCTGTCTGACAGTCACAGCTAAATCTAAAAGTCTGCAGTTCAGCAGATTGAGCCTTCTGCTCTTGCTTGCCTAAACAATTTGGAAGATTGATAATCGTTTTTTGGACTGTGAGAAGTCCATGCCGAAGGGAAGCAAAGCCAAAGAGCTCAACTTAATTCCCTTATTTTGAATTCGGATTCCTTTGTTTGGGGTCGTGAGCTGCACGAGTCTGGACAGGAGTTTATTTTCCTAACTAGAAAATCTACAGGTATGCAACGTTAAGTGTGGTCAAACAGAGAGAGACCTTGGCAAGGCTTGTATTCCACCCAACCAACCAACCGACGTCCACACATAATGCCTCGCCCCATGTTTTCAGCGTGCTTGTAAGCGTCTGTGAGTGAGAGGGCCTGGAGATTCAGAGAGGAGGATTGTGGGATTTGGGCCCGACCAGAAGGCCACCTCGATGGCTAGGGTTACCTCCACTCATTCTCCCCTTCTCCTTCCCTCCTTTTTTTCCACATGAAAAGGAAAACCCTGGCTCTGTCCCGTCTCAGAGAAGTGGTCTGTGTCTGTGAGAACGAGCTAGGCTAGGCCGGGACTACTTCGTCTCAGGAAAACCACAAACAAGAGTGTGTTGAGGCTCCGCTTTCCCATCGAGAAACACTCATCGCAAACGTCCACGCCGCCCTCATAAAACACTTTCATCTTCTTGATGCATGTCTGTGTTTCTCCATGTTTTTCCCACTGATTCCTTATTTGTTTTCTTTTGGTGTAGCTCAGTGTTGCTCCCCTGCCCCCTTTTTTTTTTAAATGTACAAACATGTCAGTGGTAATTCATGTTGATAGCAGCTATTGTCCAAATATTTCCACTGTAACTTTAGCTGAGAAATCAATGGTAAATCTTTTTAATTGAGCTGTTTGCTGAGGTGGCTACAGCGTCCTGCTTTCCTTGGCCTGTGGGCTGAGACGGGCTTAAATGTACGCCCCTTTTGTGTTTACAGTGAAGTTTCGGATTTAGCCTCTCAGCCCTGCAGTCCAGCGCACCTGATGGGAACAGATAGACTGACTGAATCTGCTAAAGCTGTCAGTCAGAGTTATTCTTGGCTGCAAGTGCAACTCGTGTGGGAGGTGTGTATGTGCAATGAATCTACGGTGTGTCAGCATGTGTTTAATTTGACCATATGGGGTTTTCTTTGTGTACAATGTAGCGCAAACTTGCAGTCCGAGCGCAGAATGTGTTTTCAGGCACACTTGGCACTTTGCACAAAATTAGAGCTGACAAGCATGTTAGTGAGAGCATTTTAAAACCGAGAATCTGTCTAGAACATTCTTTATTTGGAGAAGAAACGGCACCGAGGTGGAATTGTCTCGGACAATAAATGGGCACATATTCAGCAAAAGCTGAATATGATGGTGAAGTAAGACCTGGTGCTTCTTGTGCAAAGATTGCATCAAATCCATACGAGGAAAATAACACCGCAAACGCCCTTAGATGAATAACACATCCCGATTCAATGTACCAGGAGAGAAAGCATTTCAAAGTGAACAATACTTTTCGGAGTTACGGTTTTCCATTATCCTGCTCCTACTGTTTAAAGTGGCGAAATGTCTTGATTTTTTTCCAGCTGCATGCAGCACAGAGCAGCACAGTGCTTCCCTTCCTCTGTCTGTCGCTGATCACCGCTGTTCAGTTTGCTGAAAAAGTTGTTCTCAAATTTACACGAAAAAGAACAAACGATCAGTCAAAGTGTGGAAACTAGAAGAGCTTCGACCGCCACTCATATTAAGGTAATGCTACTTCAAAAGCTGTGGCTTGTTTGAATCCTTGTGTTGATACCTTAACATGTTAAAACTGCAGTAATTTTGTTTGTTAAGGCTATCAAACCGTGACAAGCTTGCTTTAGTCCGTAGTGTCTCTACACAAACACTCAAGATTGTATTTTTACCCATGTTAAGACTTTGTATTGACATTTTCCCTAACCCTAACCATTACTCGTGGGTTCCTTACCTTATCCTTAATTGAAACCCAATTCCCAACTTGCCTCTAAACCAAACCTCTAAACAAAGGGGCTACACTACATTAGAACTGGGCTTTGACTCATCAGTATTCAGAAGGGTAGTAAATATACCACAAATTGTTCTCAATAGGACCGCTAACCAAGCACATGCTTGTACATGAATGCAGGCAGACAGGTACACACACATCCTGCTCCGGCCAGCAGATGTTCCCTCTCAGTGTGATCTCCAGGATTCGGCCAGTGTTTTGAAGCATGTGGCCAACAAGGTGCTGCAAAGCCCTGGAGACTTTATTGGCAGGGCCTTAAAGGCAATCCTCACTACCTGCTGAACTCCTCGGTAATGCTGAGCTAGCGCTGACCGCAGCATCTTAAAGAGGCACAACATGCGTTCTGTGCAAGCGCACGCAGATTTCACACTGCATGCGTAGCACGGCCGGGGTGTAAGCTTCTATTGACGAAAACGTTTTTTAAAGGCACGTTCACCAGATTTGTCTCATCGGCAAACTGGATCTGCTCAGACTTTGTTATCTGAGCAGATCTAGTTTGAAACTATTCACATATTTTTCCCTAATTGCTGATGTACTTTATAGGTTCTGGCCGTCAAACCTGTCAAGTACATTATGTAGATATTAATTCAGTGTTTTGTTTTGATGAAGACTTTTCTTTTAAAGACACATTCTTGCTAGACAGCTTCCTGGCAAATAACAGTGACAAAACGCATGCACATGACGAATAACGATGGGTTTGTGTAGAGTTTCTCATTAATCACTCACAGGTGGATGAAAACTGGCACGAAAGCAAATTTGCACCACATTAAAGTTAATGCTCATTGCACTTTTACGCACATTCTTGAATGATGGCTAAACACGATTTAGCTTCATGGATCAAACAAAACGATAAGCAAAACCATCGAAACCAAGTCAGAATTATTCGTAACAGTATTTGAATAACGGTAGAAACTTTTGCCAAAGTTATTGTGGTTGATTCTGAGGGAATTATCTGCACCAAAGTTATTTGAACACTGGTGTTCTGATGTTTGATCACACGTGTCTCTGCATCGCACCGAGGGAGATAACCGAGACTGACGGTCTCAGGAGACTGACGGTGATGAATCTTCACAAAAAGTCATGAGATTATCAAGGACAAAGCTTGGGAAATGATTAGTCATGCACATTGCACCACTCAGTTAGTTACTACAGAGACAGTAATGATTAGAGACTGGAACGCCACTTCTGCTTGTTTAACATGAAATTCCCAAATTTTGAAATGAAAGATTCAGAGAGTAAAATAATCCGTATTACCCACTTATAACAGAAACAGGAATAAAGAGTGTGAACATGCATGAAAATTAAAGAAATAAATAAAAAATGGTGGATGTTTTGATTTTCGGCACAATCAGAATAAACTATTTTGCAGCCCTACTTTGTGGTCCATACGGGTTTCTGGTCCATTTGACCTCCTTACCTTGTGATTGGAAATTGGATCAGATTGTAACTGCGGATCACATTAATGATAGTCATTCCCACCAGTCTCACACAGAACCACACTGGCGGCGCTGGGCTTTTCCAGATCGACATGATATGCCATCGCCAAAATAAAGTTTTACAGAGGACAATGTCATTTCGGTGTTTAAATTATCTGACGATCTTCTCGCGGCTGAAAGGGGCAGAATATCCAGACGTTTCTGGTCTTCAAGGTGACGCTGTAACCCAAATGGGGCAACAAGGAGTATTTTGTTGCCTTCAGATTTCTGGTTTCGCAACGCTGTGTTACATAACTTCTTCTGATTCAGCAGCACCACTCAGGGCCGGCGAAGAATGTACACAGCTGAAGGAGAGCTGGATCGGTACAGGCCCATCAATGTGTTTCCATTTTCATCCTCGGAACCAACATTGGAAACACACGGCTCCGGCCAAGACTTCTTTTGAAACAAGCACATATGACCGAATGTTACATCCTGCAAACACAGTTTCCTTTTTTTTTTTTTTTTTTTCTTCTCATTTGCGAAATGGAAAAGGAAAGATCAGAGGATATCTGGATGCGCCCAAGTGAGCAGAGCACAGACGCAACCGCTGCAAACTTTTGGCGCAGTTTATTTTTGTCTACACTGCAACAAATTGATTTCTTATTTATTTTGGTATTTTTGCTTATTTTTTTTAACATAACATGTTGACTCAAATCAAGTCACTGGACTTTTGCCGTAATTTATATTTACATCAAAAAGCATTGAGCAAAAAAGTCACTCAACGTGACTCAAGTCACTTTATTACGATTATTTATTCGGCTCTTTCCTACTCCAGGACACCAAAATACCTCTGCATGAGAAGTATTTGTTCAAATACAAATGACTTACAACCCAAAGGTCCTGTTCACAAGTTGTCCAAATGGCTTCATTTCCGTGGTTCTGAAATTTTCCACTGAGCTGACACACACACACACACACACACACACACACACACACACGGCAAGCATGCCCTAACCCTCTCCGGAGGCCACGGTGTGTGAGCGCCTGTGTGCTTTAAAGGGATAGGATTCTGTGAGGTTTGAAATGGGAACCAGACTAGAGGAGAGTCTTCATGCAGGGATGATTATATCTGTGGGATGGTGGGGTCCATCCCAATGTGTGTGGAGTATTTGTCTGAGTCCATAATACTCCTCAGGTGTGGATGCAAGCTGCAGACTGGAGGGATGGGCGCTTGGAGGCTTATCTGAACTCCAGAGGGAAACTACACTGCCGTGCAAAAGTGTTATAGAGGGGAAGTGAACACGGTTTTCAGAGTATTTGGTGGAGTTGCATTCACTTCCTCTGAGGCAATAATAAATGCTGCCACCTCTGGACGTGGTTTGGGCTATGCCCATCTAGAGACAGAAACTCTTCCTGACTTTTCTTTCTAGTCACTTGGGCATATCTATTTTCAAGTCTCCCCACTTACTCGCAATTTCAATGCAAGCTTTAACTGAGCCGTTCTAACGCAAAGAAGTCCCTAACGGAAGATGTGTCTCCATTCTCAAGTCATTTGGAGCAACTGGAAGGAGTTTTCAGTTCTGCCCATCTTATCGTCAGCCACCAACAGCTTTTCTGTTGCCACTGACGGAAAGCGTACCTACAGCATGAGGAGAGGAGCGGCTGTTTTGTCAAAAGATGCCACAGGGTGGCGAATTGCGTTTTGCTTTTGTGTAAATAGAAAGAGGGTTCATCATGAGGGATGGGCGGATGATTCCTCCCGTTCGTTTGACATTCTCTGTGTTCTTTTTGTCTTGTTTACTTCGAAATCAGAAACAGACTCTTTAATAGCCTTCACGCATCCCCGGTCCCCATTAAGCAAACACTCAAAAGCTGCTTCACTTTGAATTGGTTCAAGATGAGAGCTGCGGCCTCATTTCTGCTACCTGTTTATCGTGCGTGGCGTAAAAGGAGCGCAGGCATAAAAAACGTGAATTATTTCTTCAACAAGATGTGAGTCTGAGCTAAATATGAAAAAAAAAAAAAACCCTGAAAGGAACAAAACTTTTCCAAAACCTCACAGAACCCCCACCCCACTTGATTAATGATGATTAGGATGTTGAAACTACAAATAATTTCAGACTGATTTGCTTACTGCGTTTCCTAATGACAGCCAGAAATTGCAGTTTCCTTTAAGTCACATCCATGCTTTCCTCACGCAACACAATCAAAGAAAAACGAATGATGCTTTGAGAACTTGGTTCTTTCTTAGCTGAACAGAACTGAGGCCACGTGAGGAGGTAAGGTTTAAAATAAATCCAATAACTTGATTACAATCGCTCTGCCATTGACGTCACTGGTGAAGATTTGTTAAAACAAAAAAAAAAAATGTCAGGATGAATTTTATTGCAGCAGCAGAAAACTTGCTTTCAATCCAACTTTTGATTTCAGTGTCTAAAGCGGCATATTAAACGATGTTTTTAACAAAATCACCTAATAATTGTTACTACTAAAATTCCCTTTCAGTTAAATGTAACTTACAAAAATTAACACGCACAAAAAAGACATCAATGCTTTTATTTAGGTTGCCTGAATCTAAATGAAGATCTTGCAAACTCACTGTTAGCAAATTCTACCGAGGTGAATTCGTCGTCAAAGAGTCGCGAATTCTCCAAAACGACGTTCAGACGACAGCTTCATTGTTTACTGTTTGTTTGGACTCATGCTGGGCAAAAGCCATTTGTGTTTTGCTATTTCAAATGTAAATGAGTTATTTTCTAAACTCCTCCCAGAATGTAAATGCCATAGAAGTTTTCAGGAGAAAAGAAAAAATAATTTTTTGGGATGAAAAGAAAAAAGAAAATAAACTAAATATATGGAAAAGCTCATGCTAAGCCTGGTGGAGGATTCCTTCTCTTCCAAAGCGCCTTGGAGCTTCATGAGAGTCATAACCTCTTTGGAATATCAGGAGCCACATTTTGCCAGCTTTCTTGAAGCGATCAGTGGTTGCCGCTAAGATTTTCATCGTTGTGCATCGCTGTCTGAATCCAGCGTGCTTCCTTTCGTACGCTGCCGTTTTGCTTTCATTCTGACTTCCCTGTTTCTGTCTCGTCTTGACCCAGGAGTGTCATTTTTCTTCTTGAGCGAAGAATTTCCCTGGATTTGAACCTTCCCTCCGCACCGACCGCCTACCTTTAATATCTCTGTCGTCTGAAGCCTCCAGGTTCATCTCTGCGGTCAAAAACGTGTGTGTGAATATTTTCACGTGTGTAAGTTGTACTTTGTCTAGTCTCACTAGTCAACACATCTGCGCTCCAGCTGAGCAATCCTTCAGGCGATGTCTGCACTGTTTAGTTTTCAGCATTTTGCATGTGTGCGTGCGTGTGTGCGTGTGTGTGTGTGTGTGTGTGTGGGTCCTATAGGAGATAAGATGACCCTGAACAGGATAAACCATTTAGAAACGAATAGATGGATGCCTTTCATCTCCTTCCATCTGCGCTTTCAGCTTTGCAAAATGTCAGTGTGTATATTTTGCATGCAGAACAGGTGGATGCTTTTATACTCCTGTGCAAAACGCCAGGCTCTCCCAACAATCTGAAATCTTACCGAGCAATCGACCATATCCAGCACAACGGGCGCATTTTAAAACACCGACTTCTCTTTTTATTTTTAGCACAAGAACCAGACCTTGTGCTGATTACATGCTTAAGCCTCTCATGCGAGCTTTGAGTCTTTGGCAGTCGTGGAGACCTGTAAGAGCTGAGCCAGGTGATTGACTTTTTGCCTGTGTGATGGTATAAATATTTATGATGCGGAGAGACACAAGCAAAGCGTTTGCTCTCTCAGAACCCAGATGATTTGCTTTGTTCATGTGTTATTCATGATCGTCCAGATTTGTTGACATAACTTTAAAATTGCGGTAGCACAATATGTATGAAGTGATTGTCTGTTCCCCAAAAATTTAAACTCGGGGGGCCCGATTTGGTGTTTAGTTAAAAATATTGGCCATTTCATCCGTGTGCGTACACAAATAGCCTGGTTGCTAGGGTTGATTTTAGATGTTTAAACTTCCTGGCTGAATTAGTGACATGTTTTGCACAACCGGTGCGTGATTTGATGTGATTTGTCTTTAACTTTCCCACTTCGCTGTTTGCCTTTGAATACGTTTCTCAGCCTCCCGCTCAGACCTTTAGTGCTGAAAGCACAAATGGGGAACAAAAACAAAGCTGCAGCAGGTTTATACTAGTAAATGTCCATGTGGGAATGTTTTCAGCTTGTGGGAAAGTCGGGAAGGAGTATTTCCGATGTACTTCAACTTGCGTTTGACTTCTCCAGATCCTTTTTTCTATTTTTTTTTTTTTTTTTTTTTTTTGTCATCCAATCAAATCGGAGCTGTATTTGTGTCTTCATTTGTGTTTGAGAGATCGATATGGCCGCCTGGGAATACATTCCTGATTCAGAAAAAAATCTAGAGATTTAGATTTGTGGTAATATTTAGATTTTTTTTTTGCACACGTTTCTTCAAGGAATGTGTTCTAAACGACACAACTTAAACCTGTGCTGCGACGTGAAGATGGACCTGGAGCTCGTCACCGAATATAAATGAAGAAAATACCAGGAGAGACATGCATGAAGCATGAAGCTCGTCAACAATTATAGGAAGTGTTTCCTGTGATGCAAGTAAAAATTTTACCTCTGATTATTTCGCAGGGCGTAACACATGTTAGGTGCTTTTTCAAAATGACAGTGAAGTTGAAAGTTAGTTTCTTCACATGCTTTTGTCATTTTTTGAGAAACGCTTTTCTCATTTCAGAGGGAGACGTAGTTGAATTTTAAATTTCAATTCAGACATAGCTGCAATGTCATATTGTTCCATTGCTTTTTTTTTTTTTTTGAATTCATACTCAGAATTTTCTTGACTTGGGGAAAAATAAAGAATGCAGTTACCACTGGGATTAATTAGGAGAAAATGCACCAAACTAAGCAGAAATGAAAGCAAATATTCCAGACTCAGAGGCTTTCTACTTAGGAGAGCATATAATACCAAGTATTCACGAAGTTTATGTTTGCAGCTGCGTTTCTGGGAGATCTGTCTTGTTTCTAACGTGTCAGGTTGCCTGTTATTCCAGGATCTAGCATTTCTTGCTCTTTTTGGCTAAACAAACAATCGGGCAAAGGATACGAAGGAAGCAGACAAAGGTCAGCGGAAACAACACTGTGAATTCCCTGAAATTATCCCTTCTGTTTTATGCCAGAGAAACTGGTGATTAATGACGGGGGAGCAGAGCGATGTGCGGTTTTTAAGATGGCAGGCATGCATATTCTGCATCCTTGCAGCATATAATGGTGAGAATTTCACACACAGTGTCCTGGAAAACGATAAAGAGAGGAGGGATCTTGAGCCAAGAGTCTGCACAAAATAATTGTGGATACTGTATCTTGAGAAACACACTTGGTTCAGCTTCCCTGTTCATCACACTGGTTCTCGCGAGTCAATTTTGCCTTTATGGGAAAAAGCCCTTAAACTGTATTGCTTCTTTCAAAGTTGCCATTTTTTATTTTTTTTTTAATTTTTTTAAATATATTTTATATATTTGCAGTACCTTCAACACATATGCCTACATCTGGAGCTTTCTCACATTTTGTCATGTTACCACCACAATCTCCAGGTCATTTTATATAGCTGCTATGTGATTGGCCAGCACAAATGTACAGTTTTAAAGTCTAAAAAATACAATAAGATTCAAATTTGCTAAGAGTGGCAAGAGGGAAGCAATTGTTGACACAGTGGTCGTGTCAACGGTTGTGACTGGGATTCAGATTGACCTTCCAGCAGGATGTCTAACTTACAGCTCAATCAACAGTGAAAAGGTTCAGGTCAAAACAGTCAAGTGGCAGAATGACCGAGTCAAAGTCCAGGCCGATAAAAAGTTCAGTATTCATGCTAAGACACACTCTTCATCCAATCAAGCTTGTTTTGCAAAGAAGAACGGTGGAAAATATTCGCTCCCTTGAGACTTTAAGAGCCTCGCAGCTGTAGCTGCAGTTCAAAGGTCGGCCTATGATATATCGTATAGCAAACAAATAAGTTTTATTTTAACTTGTAAAAAGTTCAATTCGTGTGAATATTGTACTCGAGTTATTTTAATCCCCTGGATTCATTCTTCTGATTACTTTTAATCTCTAACCTCTAACCTAAAATTGCACATATCTTCTAAATGGTCCATGCTCGAGATTTTTTTTATTTTTTTTTTCTCTATGCAAACAATTTTCTATATTTGTTTCATGTCTAATCTGAAGGTTGATGAGGTAAAAGTTTGCGTTGTAGTCGTTAACATACTTCTGGCCTCAGAAACACTCGCCATTAAGCTCCATCACAGGTCAGACCAGCATTTACAGGGCAGTGAATTTTACATTTCATTATGTCGCTCCCTCCCAGGTGCTGGGGCATTCATCACAATGAATGTCACGAACTGTCTCGCAAGCGCACACAAAACTTTCAGCGCAGCGAGGGGTCACGGCACAGGAATGCGAAACCGAATGAACTGGGAAAACTCTGGGAACAACAAGGAAAATACGCGCACAAAGCAGTAAACTGTAAATCAAGACTGTGCTCTGACCACTGGATGACGGATGCAGGCTGTCATGTTTGTATTTACCGAGGTATCGGATGCTGTTTTCGAGCGTGATGAGATCAGAGCGAGTGGGTTGCCATGGAAGCAGACAGTCCATTCAGGGGTTGTATGACAACGTCCCAGGGCAACCTGTCATCACCAAGCGAGGCTCTCTGCTTTGATTTCCTTTATTAGCTCCCTTACGCTTTCGGTCTTTGTGCGTTTGTGTGCGTACGCTGTCAGGGTCGATCCGCTTCAGGGGCGCTTGCTGCTCTTGATGATGAATTTAACGGTGGAACTTTAGCCGCAAAGTTGAAGGACATGTGAGAATGTTGCTGAGGCTGTTGCGCGCGTCGCTGGTTTTCCCCTGCAAACCTTCTGCTTTTAGTCAAAAGCTCAATTGAAATTGAAAACACCTCAGTTGCTTTAAGAGTATTAGAGAACAGAATTGAGTTTCTTTCATTTACGTCTCCATTAATTACCTTTTTCTTGGCTTGTTCGAGTCCGCCTTCACTCCATGCAATCCTCCTTGCTTGTCCTTCGCTGTGAGTGGGCTTTTAATTTAACCTTGACAACATTTTGGGGACACAGTGGTTGACATTAGACTCCGTTGTAGGGTGACCATCTTTGCCTTTTCTTTTGGTGTTCGCCTCCGCAAGGAGTCAAACTAAGGATTTAACCAAAATGTGGGTTAAAGGTAGCTGTAGGTAAGCATTTGGTACACTGCCGACTATTCTAGTTTTCCCACTTACAGAGGCTGGAGAGGTCTGGAATCGTCATCATCAAGCACATCTCAATTGTGAGAGACAAAACATTACAGCTGAACGGATGGGGAATACGGCTTCCCATCGTGTCATGTTCCAACCTCCAGATGGCCATGCACCTTTCCAGAAGGAACCGAAAGTGGCTGATGACAAGTTTTGTTGTGAGCCAGAAAATTCACTTCATTAGCAGTTTCTCAGGATTCGCACTGAGCGTTCTCACTGAGCGTATAACTGGTGACTTGCGTACGCCCGTCTTAGGCACTTTTTCCCGGTCAATCCGTTCATCCCAACTATTATGTCGAAATAGTTTAAGTCACAGTTTTGTGCATGTGAACGATTTCCACTCCTGCACTTGTGGAGCAATGTTTTTTGGACGGGTGATTGAAAACAATTGATATTTTCAGAACGGAGGGTTATATTTGACATAAATTAAATGCAACATTCCATGAAAAATAATCTCATTTCAGCTGGGAAGAGTGGAGCAACGCTTGAGTATCTAGGCGACAAATTTTGCTGGCTGAACCGGACGACGGGCTGCATGCAAGAGCAGTATCTTAACTGTATTACCTTCTTGCTTTTTGACGTTTTCATCCATCATTTTGCTAATATGATAAAAGCAAACCACATTTGTTTCTGAAGTTACACTATTCAATGTCATCTTTGCATAAATGTGATAAACTGTCCTGCAAATTAAATGAATTTCTATGATTTTTCTTCATTACTAGGTTTATTTTTCTTAATTCTTGTTCTGCAGTCACACCTTATCTCAGCCCTCACTAACAATTACATTTGGCTCACCGTTTCTCACCCGAGGGCCTTTTTCCCTCTCAGATGTTGGTGTAATTAAAAGGCCAATTTGCCGTTTGCGCCTGTTCCAGAGCAGGATATTATGATAACCGCACTTTCAAAAACAGGAAGCACTCTGGCCCAAGCGACTGTACAGTTTATTTTGACAGGGGTTTGTTTAGACCTCAGCCCAAAAGTATTGCATGTAAATGCAGGAATTATCTGGACGCTGCTGCTTTCTTCTCCGGGTGATGAAACGCGGATTCTGGAAACAAGTTCACGTGTTGAAACCAATTTTTCAAACGCCTTTATCAAACATTATCTGGGTGTTTGTTGTTGATTTTGAATGTTAAGAATCCATTGTTCTGCTAATTGGGACCAACCTCTGTGGACCTTTTTTTTTTTTTTATCTTCTGACATAGTTTGGAATTTCATAGTAAACTGCATTTTTCAAAATAAGCTGTCAACAGCAGTGAAGTTTTTTTGTTGTTGCAAAACTCATTGTTTGTGCGGTGCCTTGCCTAAGGCTTCATATCCTCTGAAATTCTTCACAGTTTTTGATGTTACAAGCAAAACCTTCACTCTGTTTCATTGTGATTTCATGTAGTAAACCAAATCAAAGTCGTGCATCATTGTAAATTGAGCGTTTTAAATTGTCTTACAAATAAAAATTTGAAGTCTAGTGTACACTAGACCCACCGGTCACATTGCTGACCAAGAAATTGATTCACTTTCAAGGACTCCAAAAAGCTTCCCGATTCAATTTTCAGTTAATGTTCAGTAAATATTGAATGTTTGGAGTGTTTGGATAATACTGATGCAGTATCACATATTTAGAGTCAATTATCACGTGAACAAAGCTGCTTATATCTTGGTTGCACCTTGGAGAGAGGAAGTCTGCCACAAAACCTCCCAAAGAAGAGGTCAGTAGCAACGTGTGTTTAAATAAACATACAAGAAAGATTTTTGGTGCACATGATCTTTAAAGCGTCTAGTTATGATATTCTCCTTTGCATTGACAAAAATTAGTTTGGTGTGTGAGCAGGATGTGTGTTTTCCAAATTATGAACTAAAATTATTGCCAATTTTCTTGATGAAGTTGCTGAATCAGGCTGATTGGAATAAATGTGACGATCCATTTTAGAGTTTTGGTGGAGATTCTCATTTGGATGTAGGTATGGCCTTTGACTATGCTATTCTACAAAATTATTATGAGCTGACCTACCGTAGTGTCAGTTTTTCCCAGGGTGCTACTACAACAAGGAGTGAAATTATATACTGTTATCTGTACATAATTTACATACTGATTTCACACATTATAGGTCTTGTGTCACTTCAATTATGAATTTAGCTGAGTTACAAGATTTTATTGAGGGGTGTCAGAGTTGAAGGGAAGTGCACGCATATGCATAACATTCTGTTCTGCTTTTCTTTGGATCTAAATTTGAATCTTTGTGTTGGACAATCAGATTAAAGGTCCATAAAACATACCGTAGTTTAGAAATGTGTCATGACGAAATACAAAAACACCCGACCAAAACAAAACAAAAAACTCCAAATTGAATTATTTTGCGCAAGGCTCCACATGGCTCAATACTTCATGCAACTGCAGCTCTTTCACGTGTGCCTATTTTTCAGCTTCGCGGCAAACTTCATTTCCAGATATTGTCTCATCCCACTGCGATACAAGAGGCAGGAAGTACTCATTCCTATGATGCAGTGTGAATGTTATGCTCCAAAAAATACAGCCTGGTGACACTTGACAGGGAAGAGAACTCTGGACCGCCCAGCGAATTTTCAGACACGTGTGTCAGAGAGAGTGCGAGTTTTTTGTTGTTGTTTTTTTTCCTTCTTTTTGTGCCTTTCTAATGCTCTGCTTCCTTTCTCTGTTTGTCTTCCCACAGACGGGCGGCTGACGCTGCAGACGTGTGTGTGTGCTTCAGCGTCGGGGACGACCCAAGTCAGAAGCGGCGGAAAGCTCATAAAACATCTCCTCTAATTGACCGACTTGCCCGGCTCTGACGTTTTCTAAACCCCCTCTAAAACCTTCTCGATCATCCAGCATCTTTGCCGTTGTTAATAAAAAAAGCTGATAACTGTCAGGCAAATGGTAGGAAATAGTAAAATTTATCACATCGCTGGCTTGGACGAGCATGATCGCTCATGCCAAGTCAGTAGTAAGGATTTGCGCCGCGCCTCAACTGCCAAGCGAGATTTGTGTTCTGCAGCATTACACATCCAGCTGGATCTAGACTGAGGAGGCTACTGGTGGGAGTTACAGTTGTCTAAAGATAGATGAAGTGTGCCCCCCCACACCCCCCACAACCCTCATCTCCGCCTTTCTCCTGTCAGAGTCACCCCCGCTGGAGGCCCCATTTGTCCTAATCCCATTCCTCTTTGACCAAATTGCAATAGCAATGACGAGGAGCACGATGAGAGTTATGCTCCTTCTGCACGCCACGCGCACTTCTTTTCAGAGACGTGAGCACACAAAAACTCACACACTGTCAAGAAGTACCTTTAATCACACCAAGGCTGGAGAATGCGGAGCGACAATCATCTCACTCCCTCTGTCATATAAAAGCAAGCCGACGCTAGTCAAGAGGGCGGCGTTCAAACCGAATAATCCCAAATTAGCGTGAAGGAAAACGGTTGAGGAGGATTAGCTTCAGGCCGTTTCCTCAGATTGTGGATCGTGCTGTGAGTGAGCGTCTCTGACTGAAACATTTGTTTTACATTCCAGATCCTTTCAAAGTGTTTCCACATTCCAGACATACAGTGATGAGGGTCATTTGTCTTATGTGGTCATTTGTGCGAGTGCACGTCTTTGTGCCTAAAAGTGTGCGAGTCCAAACAAACGAGCGCGAAGGGAACTTGGCATCGGGGGACCGGGTATGAACGGGTGTACCATGAGAGACAGGAAAAACAAAGTGCAGATAGATAAAGGAAGAGGGTGGAGAAAATTACAGGAAAATAAATGGGAGGGCAGAGAGGAGAGCAGAAGTAGCAAAAATGAAATAGGGTTGGGAAGGAGTGGAAAAAAAACATTCTGAGGGCTGAGGGCCTTGGGGAGTGGCAGCGAGGACCGTTTGAGTTGGAGCGAGCGGAGACGGGGATTTGGGAAGGGAAGTGGGGAGAGGGACACTGTGAAATGTTGAAAAACCTCACAATTGATGGTGTTTGATTTCCACAGTAATTACCATTCCTCTGGCTCCAAGCATTCCCAATCTGGCCCTATCTTATATCCACGCCACATTCCGCAAATGATTAGCTGGCCCACTGTTTCTCCCCGCTACCTACGGGCCGAGTCGGCGAGGAAAGGCGGGGAGGATCCGAGCACAGCTGAGTCAAGAAACTCTCCGAAAACTGACATTTGACTCAACACGCACCCCTCCACTTAATGAACGCCGGTAAAATTCTGACATGTAACGGAAATGAAGGATTGAAGGGAGGACTAGTTTATTGATTAGAGCAACTTGAAATTTGTCAAGAAGAAAGCCATAGGATGTGCTCCCTCCATTTGATCATAAACCAGACTGATCACATCACGAGACTCAAACTTGCAAGAGGCTGAAGAGGTTTTGAGACAAGGCAACAATGAGACCCTTCGAAGAGTTACAGTGAGATAGTTCATTAGATCTATCTCACTGAAACTAAAATCCAACCAAGCATCTGTGGGGAAATTTTGCAATTTATCTCATCGTGAAGTAAGAAAGTAAGGAAGCCCAAAAAAGACGAAACAGCAGCGAGAAATGTCTTGACGTGTTAGGGGGACTTTGGGCCAGTGAACGCTAAAGCCCATCACCCTGTTACATTTTTTTAATTGTGTATCAACATGTTTTTTCACCACATAAAATCCTGCTTACAGCAGGACAACATTTAAAATCGAAAGAAAGTGAATATATTTACTGCTGCTGGATTACCTGCTTCCTTTGTGCGCTACTGTTCGGTTTATCTTTGCAACACACACATGCACTTGCACTATTTCAAGTGTTTGTGAGGCTGCAGGTTTTTGGAGAGATTTAAGACCGCCACATGCAGAGGAGCAGACTGTGGACTTGTAGGGCCCCAGACCTGAGAGCCCCTGGAGGTCTCCGGGTCCTGCCACTACTCCGTCAGCCTTGTCATCAATCACTGTCCAGTCACACAGCGTGAGGCGGGACTGTATATCCTTCACTGCAGGCTAGCAGGGCTGTAAAGTCACCCTCATACTTTCCAATAATACCCAGGGCAGTATGAGAACAGGCATACGGCGTGTTAAAAGTTTTATGTACATAACGGAGGCCGAGAGGAGACGTGCATACGCAGACATATGCGTCAAGGACTTACAGAGCAGCCAGGTGGAAACACGACGACCTTCTGGAGCAGCAGAGTTGCAGGCCCATGGGTGAATCTCTGCTGGCAGAAGAACCTCACAACTTATTCTCCTTCTTGATTTGCTGACTGTAAGAAGCTCTTACAGTGATAAAGCCTTGAATATGTGTGTGTGTGTTTTTTTAACTGTCCCAAGTTTTTGAAAAGTGTTACACACACACACACACGTTGTCTGTTTCCCTTTCCATCTTGTCAGATACAAAGTCTTGGCCTGGAAACTCCCATTAAACTAAAGTTTGGTGCTTCATAGTTGCGCTGATGAGACGGGACAAGAAAAACATTGTCTTTTTGGAGCAGAACTGCTAAACGTTTGTGTTATCTTTGACCCGGACGTCCGACGTGTCGAGGACCATTTTCTTCAACGTTTCCAATGTTGCCAAATTTGCAAACAACTCACTCGTTTTGTCTCAGTATCGCAGCTCATTCTTGCTTTTGATGTCTCTCCACTGTCATTGTGAGTACTTGCTGAAGACAAACGATTTCGGGAAATAGGACGACTCTCTAGAACGTCCTTTGATTTCTTACATGAGTATCCTACCAGTTCTGGATGTGCCCCAGTCGTTTAAATCAGTTTTCTCTAACTTTAAACTGTCGTTCTACTCAATCTCACTGTATTTTGTGGTGACCAGATAAACCAGATTCCAGAGTGAACCGATTTGACTGCATTCTGTAGAAACACTATGGTCTCTAACCATCATGAAGTCCTGGGATCCGCTCAGTAGCTCCAGCCAGCCGTAGCTACATCTTCCTCACCCAGCCATGGTTAAAAGCTGCAGCAATATTAAAGCTCAGTTTTGTCATGAAAGGCATCGACAATAAAAACTGCAGGCCAACTGATGGAGATTTTCTCCTCTGTGCAGTCCAATCCATCTCTGCTAGCATGATGCACGCTGACACGGCATGTATGATGAAGGTGGGTCGACACCTTCATCATACATTCATCAAACATTTTCACAAAAATGTTTGTTTTCTGACACATAGGGATATAGCATCTCCTGTCTCCAGTGGAAACAAATGCAACTTCCGACACGTCGGCTTTTGGAGTCTCATGTAAAAACCGTGTGGTCTGAGGATAAAATAACGACATGATGCACAACTTGTTTATTAGCTCAGTACATGTTCCCAGCACTATACATGCATTTGGCAGCACATTGTAGTTCATTCATCAAAATAGATGCAGTATTTATTTGTTCCCAGTGCTGATTTTAAAGTCATTTGGGTTCTGCCAACCAGTACATTGCACATGGATGGAAAAGGCCGAAAGTAAACGCAAGCGTGCAATGGGTGTATAATATTAACTTGATCATTTTATAAGAATATTTTCATTTCTTTTGTTCGGATATTGGATTTTAATAGCTCTTTTTCTGAAGACATACACAAAGGATCACAAAAAACCCCAACAGAGTATCTTATGATAGAAATATTATTCCCTTGGAAAGCTGAGTAAATAATATTGAGATACTACAATGTTTGTCTTTGAGAGAAAAAAGGCTCATTATTTTCTCCATTAAACCACAACGCAAACACATTTCCTGAATAAATAACAATTCCCCATCTTTAGCAAAGTGTTTCCTGATGTAGCCATATTCCATTTTCCTCCCCTTCTCCCCTGCCAACCAAAGCACACCTAACCTACATTACATTGTTATTTTACATGTTTGCTGTAATTGCCTCCACGGCTACATGGAAACTTGATCCCGGATTATTTATCGCTCGATTCTGGAAACGTCTCTTTACTTTCTTGTCCAAAAAAAAAAAAAAAAAGAAGGGAGAAACAAACGAAGGACTGTGAAAAAAATAACCACTTACATATTTCTTCTGTTCTTATTTTTTGTCACACTTCAGGGTTTAACAACAAATTTCAATATTGGAAAAAGATATGGAGCCTATGAAAGCACTTTTTTATTGCGTCTAATGAAACGAATCGTGATCAACATGATTTGGATTTTTTGACAGAAAACTCCCGTTAATGTCGAAGTGAAGGCCGATTTCTACACAATAATCATGAGTAAATGAAGGTATGTAACTTATAAGAGTAACTGTGTAAATATTCAACCCCTTCAAGTCGATATTTAGTCGATGCACCTTTGGCTTCGATCATGGCTCAGCCTTTCTGTGGATGGATCTCAATCAGATTTGCATATCTGGACGCTGCAGCATGTGGATTAGCGGTGGACAGCGCTTTTCAAGCCCGGTCATAAATTCTCCAAGACTGAGGTCTGGGGTTTGGACCGGGTCACTCCAGAACATCCACCTTGTTGTCAACAAACTATTTCTGTGTGGCTTTCTCCGGATGCTTCAGGTCATTGTCTTGCTGGACATCTGGCTGTCTTTCTCCTGCAGATGAAAACAAATTGTCCAAATTGAGAGATTAAAATCTCTTTCTCGCAGTAAAACACAGATGATTGTTCTGTCCGACCACGAAACCTGTCCAATGTCTGTTCCTTTTAAAACGCAAACACCGCAATCAGCCTCTTTTTAATGTTTATTCACTCGTCGTCATGTATTCTCGCCTCCCTGATCTCGGTATCCATCACAGACTTTCGGCTCTCCTTGCCCTTCCCCAAAATATGTCAGAAATGTGTCTGTACCTTCTTATTCCCTTTTTAGGAGTGGGACAGAAGGCTGCCGCCACTGTTTCCATCACCTTTTCTTTGCAAAAAGAATCTGCCGTGGTGAGGCGCATGTCTAGGCTTCTGTTCTGAGAGAGTTGTCAAAATATAGAACAGGACGAACTGGGAAGAAACACTGCTGGTTGTCTGCGATACGGCCAGTTATGAAAGAAAACAAGTAAGGCAGCTGGTTGGACTGACGCACGATAATTCTCACTCCTTCTCTGTCTGCTTCTGGTTTGGGGGAAAAAATGTGATTAGTTAAGAGCCATTCACTTGGCTGACTGTTCATGTGGATCACTAAAACCTTCAGGAGAACAAAAATGATACAAAGATATTAAAAAAGGTCAAGGTGAAAGAAAAAGGAGGCTCTCAGAGTGTTTGTTTTAGTCCTTTCGAGATGTAAAACAAAACAAAAATTGCCAGTGCGACAAAAAATATTTGGCAACTGCACTTCAGTGAAACAGACACTAAGGCCTTGCAATGCAATAATTCCATTTTACTCTATTTTCCTATTTTCTCTTTAAAACCATTAAAAAAAGAAAAGAGCTCAAGTTAAAGAGCCTGAATATTTGCCCACACTTTGTTTTTGTAAAATTGCTGACCCCGACCAGGTTACATTTAGAGCATCTGTGACAGCAACTTCTCCTCTGACTTTACGTCTGAACTTTGACTGGGCCATTCTAACACACGGATTTTCGTTGTAAATGATTCCACTCTGATTGTTGCTCCCTCTGAAAGGCATTTCAAATTTCCAAAAACTCCCACCAGTCCTCCTGCCATAACTCAAGAATGGATTCCCCACAGCATGACTCTACCACCACTGTGTCTGACAGCAGCAGTACGGTCGTCAGGGCGATGCTCAGTGTTGGTTTTCCTTCAGCGTTGGGAGTTTGGGCAAAATGTGAACTTTCTTGGCAGCAACTGTGCTGAGTTCCTTGTGTTCTCCAACAAACCTCTGTGGCTTTCACAGAACATTTGGTTTTATGCTGAGATTAGATTGCACACACATGTCCTTTATTTACCAATTAGTAACACCTGATGATATTTTATTGTCCTCACTGTCATTTAGACTAAAGAGGACTTAGTACATAGACATACTATCATTTTTTTCATGCTATGTTCTTTTTCCTACACTGTTTGCATTGTTGGTTTTTCACATGGAAAGTCAACAAAATACGCTGAAGTGTAACTTTGGAGTGAAATAAAGAGGGAAAAGGATGTTTTTCCCTCTTTATTTGCCAAACCAATAAAATGAGCTTTATCTCAGGTGGAGTGTTTCATTTCGCCGATGCATTTGCTGCGGCTGCTCTTAGCGTCTGAATTACACTTTGCCCGTGCCAGACCTCTTATAAGCACTCATGCGATCTTTGCAACTCCTTCACATTTTCGGCATTCTTTGCCCACGTTGGCATTCCCTGAGTTGCCTCTGTGAGTCAGACTGCTGAGGGGAAAAGCCACAGAGTGGAGATCCAAAGTCCTGGAATCCAAAGCCTGCTCTTTCACGCTAGCGGGGATTTTGGATTGTGCAGCGTAATGGCATGTAAACGTACCGGTTATACGGGACCCCTCATGCACATACTCAGACTTATTATTCACAGATCTCAAATAAAAAAAAAAAAAAAAAAAATAGACATTGTTTCAGCAATGATTTAATGCTTAGCATGTTATTTTCTGCCTCTGAGCAGGGAGATATTTTCCACATGAAGGTTCAGCACTTACATTTGCTTTCAGGGCCAATAAAATGTGGTCTGTGGTTTATTTATCTCTTGAGTGGGTACACCTGGCGTGGAAATCGAACGTGCCCACACCAATGTGTGTGTGTGTGCGTGTGTGCGCACAGTGCAGTTGGTGTATTTTTCTCTGCTTCAGTTTGTTGGTGCCTGGCTCTCTGCTATTCTGCCTAATTTATGAAGTGTATCAGTCCAGTCTCTGCTTTTGAACTGTACAGCAGCTAAGCCGATCACTTCTTCCGGCGAAATCCGGTTTCGAGCCACACCTCACGAAAAAGGCCTCATGGCAAAAGCTTGCCGAATAATTTTTTAAGAGCTCATCACACGTGGCACGTTGTTTTTGTCTCGTCCCAAATTGATTTCTCTTTTTGCTGTTTCTAAAAGTTCTCCAAAACAAATAAATGTTTCTTCGATGGAATAACTGAAAAATGGTCCAAGGAGGGGATTGTCTTACTATGCAGTTTGACTAATACTTTACAAAACCGCCAGTCCTGTAATATGACAAATGGAAACATGCACACAATCTTGGATGCATAGAAACATATGTATTTATTATTTTACAAAGGTGGCACGCGCAGCTCTTATTTTTGGACCAACTTTCTTGTTTGTTGTTAAATTTATAGATTTCCTTAGTTTCTTTCAGTTTTTGTGGAAAAAAAAAAAAAAAAAAGCTGCAAGTGTTTGGGTTTAGGCAACACATTCAGTTTTTCCAATAAAACAGGATTATGACTCTTCAAAAGCGGGCTTCAAAAATAAGCACAGCATTGACTGCCACGGCATTATCGGGCAAAGTGAAAGCTCTCTTCTGTTTTCTATCACAAAGAAGTTCAATTTAGCTCAAGCAGAGAGTCCTCTCAATGAACCTTTCAAAAAAAAAAAAAAAAAATGTTCTCAGAGTCCTTCAGATCCAACCGGCTCTTTTCCTGTCTCCTTCAACTTTCCATCTCCCAACCTGTTACTGAACGCGAGGTGGAGATTTGTGTGTCGGTGAAATCGGACATGCTTGGAAAAGTTTTCTCCTGCTTTCCCAAGAGCTGCTGTCTGATGAACGTCCAGCTCCCTCTCATGATGTGAAGAAAGGATCTGCTCAAACGGCAAACATTTTTCCTTCAGCTATTGGCCTTTTACCGTGACCTGACAAGCATGAAAATGAGGGAGGGGAGGGGAAGAGTTACCTTGGACCTCAGCCTTTAAACGTGCTTTTGTAATATTAAACCTGCAGGAAGGGTGAGGACTTCTTACCATGACAGTTCTGTTTCTCTCTGTTGGGACTTGGCTTCGAGAGAATCAACACAACCCGAGTCGTTTTGAGTCTGCGGAGTTCAAATTAGTCGCTGGCTGATGCGAACGAGCTCAGCTGTCAGGCTTTAGCGTCCCTCACATGGTTGTTATTTTCCTTTGTGAAGGAGAAGTCGCGCAGGACTCAGGAAAATCAACGTGTATTTGGCACCTCAACTGTCTCTATTTCATTTCAAATCAGCGATAAGACTTTTCTATTTTTTCACTTCACAGACCCTGGCAGCAGAAGGTGATTTGAAGTTTGACAAATTAAAGTGCTTTTTAAAATTATTATTATTTTTTTTAAATCATTGAAGCAAAAGGCAGAAATTCAAGCCCATACCACTAACAAAAAAAATAAATAAATAAAAAAATGGAGCCTATAAAATAACTGTTGGCTTGTCTTGAATTCTGATGTCAAATTTTCTTTTAACAGCTTTTGATCTGGGATGCTGGATTATATTTTTACCTCTTCTCCCTGCAAATTCCACTTGGGTGACTGCGCCTTGGTTGTCTCCTTTAATATTTCTGCGCACACAGACGCAGACGCGCTGAACGGGGTTGCTATGGAAACCCCAGCCTATATATGGACGCCTTTGGTTTTGTCATCATCTTAGCAGATCTGCAGAAGCCTTAGAAGCAAGTTTGAGTCCGCCCATGGTTCACTTTTCCTCCTTTTGGATCCATTCTGCTTTGAGGAAGCTTTATGGACTTTATGAAACTTATTTTACTCTAACTTGGCCAAGACAATTCGCAAGCAGCAGGGGTACGCTTTTAAAGTTGATCAGAAATGTGAGTTTTGGTAAAGTCCAGTTAGTCTGCTTGACTTTTGACATTAAATGACACTTCTGTGAGTTGCTGACATGTAATGCGTTCATTCATCCTTAGCTATAGAAGGCAATTCTAAGAGCAAAGATCTCAAAGAAACGCTGACATTGCATTAAACTTGACTGCCTTTCTCTTCCATTCATAGTGTAACTCGTTGAGACTGTATATCTTTGTAAGAAACATTTGTCCCTTTTTGGTTTTTTTTGCAGCTGCTTGTATTGTGTGTGTTTTTTTTTTTTTAATTTATTTCTACACGTGGCAAAACACATGTAAGTGTTTAATGTGTGGTCTACCGACAGTGCAACATGTGGCCGTGGTTAGAAGTCAATTATTTAGGTTCTTTAGAATTATTAAATATCTTCATTTCCTGTATCTCTCCCTCCACCCCACTCTTTTGTTCACCTCAGAAAAAAAAAAAAAAAAAAAAAACTAACAAAAAAAAAACTAAAGGGCTCCAGCGCCGTTCCTTGAATTCTTGGTGTGCGGAGCCGCTGTTTTCCCATTTCACGGATCTGAATGGTGCGGCTCAGGCAGTCTGAAATTCCTGGCTACGAGATCAGAGCCCTTGATTTATCAGGATGTTCCAATGCGTAAGGCCCGTGTGTGGGAACAGCAGCACTGGGATACACACATCTGATGTGAACCAGTGTGAACCAGAGGCTGGCCGACCGATTCAGGAAGCGTCGCGCTCATTGAGGTCGTCAACCGGTGAACATGTGACTAATATCTGTTGAGTTAATTGTCGACAACAGAACTTGTCCTTCAGAATGATGAAGGACAAGTTTTTGATCATTTTTAAAAAAATGTTTTTTCCCTTGACGAGTCATAAAGCAGCCTATGTCTTCATTTCATTCCCTGTATTTAAAACCCCATCACATCTCATTTTTTGGCAGTTTAAAACGCACGTTTAAACCATCAAAGGTTAATTTTTACATCCAGGATTAACACTTACATTATTTTACTTTGATCGAGCCGGGACTCGACCTGTTCAGTGAGGAGGCAGCAGTTCTAAAGATAAAAGCCAAACTGTGAATTAGGTAGGTTTAATTTGGAAAACGCCGGCAAAACACTGATTGGACAAAAAAGATTTCAGATTTTAAAAAAAATGAAAAATAAATAGACAGAGCTTTATTTTCCAATTACCAACTCATGAGTCAAATGCCATAATTGCTTTGACACTTAATTCCTTCATTCTGACTCAAGCTACTTTGAATAAAGACTCCTTTTGTGGTTCTCTTATGAGAACCACAAAAGGAGTCTTTTTTTTACTTAATTATCTACCAATGTGTTCTATTGCAGCTCTGGATGTAATATTGGATATGCTTCAAAGCAGATTAAATGAAGGCAATATTTTCTTTTACATGATTGCAATTCATAAACCCTTGAATGTGCCTTATATGAATTATATGAGGAAGGTGTTTAATACCACAAGCATGCGATATGGAACAGCCAAAGGACAACAGATCAAAACATTGATTTTCAAATAAAAGCAAAGCCTTACTTGTCCTCTTTTATACATGACTCCCACTGAAAAACTCTTGCGTGTGAAAAAGACGGCAGAAAGCTCCTTTTCCAGAGGGACGACTAATTGCCACTCAAGTACACCGGCATGACCCACCTTAACGGCAACCGCAATTAACACATTTGTGCTTCTTAGGGCAAAAATAATCACCAGTTTTTCAACACAAAAACGTCTTTTATTCATGGAGCCCATGATGTAAATGCTACAGGAAAGGTTACGGCTGGATTTTCTTGAGAATGAACGAGCCTCCGACCCGTCAGGGCTAACAGGCAAGAGAAAAGCCGTAGCAACGGAGAGATTTACGGAAATGGCATTTTCACAAACAGTGAGGTGTTAGTGGAGTGGCTGAGCTGTAAAGTAAGTGTTTCCTTTCTTTCTTTCTTTTTTAATGATGTCAAGCTTGATAGCTCAACAAGTTTTCAATGTTTGACAGCTTGTTTCTTTTTTTTTTCCCCTCCACAATTAAAAGCAGTGTAAGGATGCTGGTATTGAGACGGCTCAGAGTTTATGCAACTCTGCTAGACGTCTGTCTGGTGAAACATTCTGACGATTTCATCCTGAACGCAATCACAAAGACACGCAGCATCTCTGCTGCGAATAAACCATCAAGTCCCAGTCATAGCCATGCAGTAATAATGGAAAAGTATTTCTGGAGATATTCTTGACCATAACCACCGACGATCCTCACACATGCTTGAGCGCAGCTTCGGTGAAGACCGAGCCGCGGCATCTCAAAGGCGTTAGACGTCTTCTTTGCCGTTTAACCCACTCGCTAAGTCTCGCATGTTCTCGTTGTTCTTGAATAAATGGGCGCCGCTTCAAAAAGTGCTTCATGCAATTCTTTAAAGTTGGATACAGAGGGGCTGCATGGCCTGCAGTTGGAGCCGTTTGACAGGGGAGATCTAGGAAAAACCCCTTCTGCGAGCAAATCCAAATGACTCTTTGATTGTTACAATTACATGTGCATGGCTCTTGTTAAGGCTCCCGATGGTTTATAGTTTACGGCTGAGTACACAGGTTCAAATATATATATATTTTTTTTCCCTCCAACATTTAGGCCCTCGTCTGAGGCCTTGCCACAGACGGTTCGGTGAACCGGCGGGGACCCCACACTGTTGCTCTGGACCCCGACCCCTTTTCTGCTCCCTGTCGTCCGGTGCTGCCGCCTCTGTGTTCTGTCACGCTCCTGCCAACCGGCTCAGCTCGGCTCTGCCGGAGTTACGAAAGCCGACGTTTGAACAAAAAACACCGGCATGCCTTTTGCGCCTCTTGAAAGGCGCGACGTTTCTTGCACCGGAGGCAGCAGCAGCTCACAGGCCCAGCGTCTCGCCGGGTATTGCCCGATTCATTCTCAAAACGGGACGACGGCGAGACGTGGGATGTTTGGGGTGGCAGCCGCCACAAACGCCAGCGATGGAAGCTGAGTACGAGAGAGAGAGAGAGAGCCACGAAAACTAACCGTGGATTTATACCTGAGATGAAATGCTCCGAGTGCTCCCAGCGCTCTCATGAGCTCTGCGAGTTCCCAGGAAGTTGCACACTCCATCTTCACTAATGAGAGAACCTTCCAGGCTAGACATTGTGGGCTCTGGCTTCAGCCTCCAGCCCATGCTGTTCTCACCGCAAAGAAACAAGCCAAGTTATTCACTGATTCCTTTCTGACATCCCTGGCCAAAACGTCTCCAATCCCACCCTCCTTCTGCCACCACTTTCAGCTTTCTCTCCGCTGCTCAGCCTCATCTTTGTTTTTTTTTGTTGTTGTTGTTGTTTGCTTTTGCTTTGGCTTAAGCTCAGTTTCTTAAAAAAAAAAAGAAAAAGAAGTATAATAACAATAATCTAATTTTCTACCCTGAAGCCGAGCCTATTGTCAACAACAACAACAACAAAAAGGCTCAATGTGAAAAATCTTTCTACACGCAAACGCAGTTCACACACATTCGGGTCCGTTCGGAAGCGCCGCTGGGTTTGGCATGTTCGGCGAGCGTCGGTGTTTACACAGCATGAGATGTCAGGCGGACAGCGGAGAGAAAACAGCGTCTGCAAAACGAGCAGCCGGTCCTGAGGAAGAAAGTACATCTGTGCAAACAGCATCTATTTAGAGGAGTTATTAATTACCCCGGGTCATCTATGTGTGAGGTGGAAGACGGAAAAAAAAACAAAAGAAAAACAGAAGAAGAAAAGAAGAAGGGCGAGCAAAAGGAGGTCAATGCCTTCCAAACGCAGCTTCGAAAGTTTCTACTCAAATATGTCACCTGGGAAACGTTTAAACATGGCGGTTTAGCACATTTGTCAACTTTTTTATCTCTTGATTTTGAAAGGAAGGAGTCGGAGGCTCCTCTTTTCATCGCTTGCCTTCTTTTTTTTTTTTTTTTTTTCCCCACTTTCAAGAATCTCAGCAATGCCTCCCAAGAATCCTGCCCTTGTTGACTTTGGTTTGGGATAAAAGGTGCAGGCCGCTCTGTGAATGCTGATCCGAAAGGTGATTAGTCTGGCCTCTGCGTGAGCCTCTGCATAGCTCGGCGCGTTGACCCAGACAGATTACCCGGCGTTGCTGCGGACCGCTGTCACTCAAGAGACCCAGGTGAGGAGAAAAACGAGAGGCTGGAAATTGAGAGAAGAACGCTGGTTCTCTCAAGACGGAAGAGGCGACTGCAGTGAGAGAGGAAGAAGATGGAGATGTTAATTGGTTGGTTTTTTTTCTTTTCCTCTGGTTGTTGTTAAAGTTTATCTGGTCAGTTAAGTCACCGTACATATGGCACATATCAGAACTGCCACTGACGTAGTTGATTCAGTAAGAATTGCAACTTTAGGTTGTAAGGTAAGGATTATGAAGGATTAGCCTTATAATATGATTGAAAGATCAAAAAAAAAAAATCCTTCCAATTATTGTTTTTCTTGTTTGTTTCCTTATTGTACTTTTAACCTCTCGAGTTCTGACCTGTGTGGCACAAAGCCAATGCGCCACTTGCTAAAGGGGTCCAGATTTCTGAATAAATTTTGGCTTAAGTGATCAGCCCTCTCAGTGTCAGACGGATTGGAATAAAGTTGATGCATCTCTGTGCGCTGGAAACCCCCAAAGCCCGAGTTTGAGAAACTGATCCTCGGTCACCAGAGGGGAGCAGTTAAATTTCAATTTACATTGAACCATTAAAATCAAGAAACCTCGCAACATCAGTCTTTCCTAACAGGATTCTTAATGAAAGTACTGTAATTTCTTCCCTTTTTGTGAATGAACATGAACTCATAAACTTTATGCAATAGCATCACTGTTTATTACTCCATGGGCTGAGGCCAGTGAATCTGTAAATCTTACAGAAAGCTAATTTTCTTTCCAGTTAGATCTTTCAATGCCAAACTTAGGGAGGAGGAACTTGGAGAGAACAAATTAGCCATAAAGAAACCCCTACAAATCTCTTTCATAAACATCAATTCAACAACCTACTACAGTCATAGTGTGTGTAAGTGAGTCAGAGTGGGTTTTGTACGTCTCCAGATACTCTTTTATGCAAATAAATTACAACTGTCTATTGCTACTCAAGCTGAAACTACACTTATTTATATGTAAGTAATATGACTAACGGTCCTTAACCCATATAATTATTACATTCCATCCATGCATTTTCTGTACCTCCTCCGTCAGGGTCGTGAGAGGGCTGACGCCTGTTCCAGCAGCCAACACAAGAGAGACGGAGTAAATCCTGGACCAGTTTCACAGGGCCAATCTATCTATCTATCTATCTATCTATCTATCTATCTATCTATCTATCTATCTATCTATC